>JARGCV010000057.1:9962500-10362500 GCA_034064705.1 Bothrops alternatus | reverse complement strand
GATGGGCAAACTCCATTATAGTCGTAACTCAAGGAGTTACCTGTACTACTGTATCCAAGATTCTTTCCCTTACAATCCACGGTTTTCTCTTTTGTAGATTACTGCTACCCAATAATCTAGATTAGGTTTCCAAGCCCTCATCACCATGCATTCCGATGACACCTTTACCTAACTCAAGGATAGGCAAACTTGACCCTTTTATGACTCGTGGACTTCCACTCCCAGAATTCCTGAGCCAGACATGCTGAGGAGAAATGGAGAGGTTTCCATGCTGAGCCATGTTGGCTCAGGAATTCTGGGAGTTGAAGTCCACGAGTCATAAAAGAGCCAAGGTTGCCTACCCCTGACCTAACTGAACACCGAAGAACAGCCGTTGTCCCCAAAATAGAGCTGCTCCCATTTTTTTTAGCCTTTTGTCTTTTCCCATCTCCTAGTAGTTCAACTGAAGGTTTTTTTTAAAAAAATATATATATTCACCACTTTAGTTTAAGAGATTATCAATATTCCAGGACTGAACTTGCAACATCTCAGCAGGATCTGGAAGAGCCAGTGAGCGATGACAGCTAATACACCACAACCAGCATTTATACTGTTTTGTATGAGACAAATGCCTTGATTTGTATTCAATCCATACCCTTTGATCCTGTTAGCCGAGGAGATGTTTGAAAAGCATGAATCGCGCTTTCTCATTTCAGGTGCCTTTTGTATTCCACTGTACGTGCCCTATGTCCTCATGGGAAGATGGGCCTTCGGGAAAAGCTTTTGCAAACTCTGGCTGGTGATGGATTATCTATTGTGCACCACTTCAGTCTTCAATATCGTTCTGATTAGTTATGACCGATTCCTCTCTGTGACCAGAGCGGTGAGTTCTCTTCTAGCCATTCAAAAAGTTGACAAATGATTTTGAACTGATGCTGCATTCCTCCTCCTCCTCCTCCTCCTCCTCCTCCTCCTCTTCATTATCCTGCCCTTTCTCTGGCTCTCTGGCTTCTCCTCCTCGTTGTCTTCTCCCTCCTCCTTCCCTCTGCCTCCTCTTTCTCTTCCTCCCTTTCCTTCTCCATCTTCTTTTCCTTCTCTTGTTCCTCCTCCTCCTTCCTTCCTCCTCCTCCTCCTCCTCCTCCTCTTCCTTCTCCTTTTCATTACCCTACAGTTTCTCTTACTTCTTCTTCTCCTCCTTTTTCCTCTTCCTCCTCCCCCTCTCCTCCCCTTTTTCCTTCTCCTGCCCTTCTTCCTCCTCGTTCTCCTTTTTCTCCTCCTTCTTCTCCTCCTCCTCCTTTTCTTCTCCCTCCCTCGTCTTTCTCCTCCTGTTCCTCTTCCACTGCATCTTGTTCCAAAATCACATATTACTTGTGTCTCTGAAACCCAGTATGAAATATTGACACATTTAAATTTTTTTTCCGTTAAAAAAAACAGATCTAAAAAATTGATTCGGACTTTTACTACATTCCCTTTCTCTCCGGAGCAGGCTGCAGGAAAAGATCAATCAAATCTCTTGCACATAGAGATTGCAATTAGGGTTTTGTTGTTGTTTAAAAAAAAAGCCACATGTGGCCTGAAGGTAACACATTGTCTATCTCCGAATTAGGAAGATTTGTATATGAGTGCCAAAGAATTGAGGCCTTTGAACTACGGTGCTGGAGAAGACTCCTGCGAGTCCCCTGGACTACAAGGTGATCAAACCGGTCAGTCCTAGAGGAGATCAACCCTGACCACTCTTTAGAAGGCCAGATCCTGAAGTTGAAACTCAAGGACCTTGGCCACCTAATGAGAAGGAAGGACTCACTGGAGAAGAGCCTAACACTGGGAAAGATGGAGGGCAATAGAAGAAGGGGACGACAGAGAATGAGGTGGCTGGATGGAGTCACTGAAGCAGTAAGCATGAGCTTAAATGGACTCCAGAAGATGCTAAAGGACAGAAAGGCCTGGAGAAACGTTGTCCATGAGGTCGTGATGGGTTGGACACGACTTTGCAACTAAGAACAACCATAAAATAATTCTAGCTGTTTTGGGGGCAGCTGATCAAGGGAAAGAGCTGTAGCCACAGAGGGAGGAGGAGGAGGAAAGGAGAGTCAGAGAGGAGATCTGCAAGAGATGAAAGAGGAAGAGATTGATGTAGTTCCAAGCCACACTCAGAATACAGTAATACAATATAGAGGACCATCCAAGCCAGATCAAGGAAAACATGCTCTGGAAAGGGAGCAATGAAGTTAGTGCTGAGGTAAATGTCTTAAAGCTGAAGCTCAAATACTTCGGCTACCTACCAGTAATGAGAGGAAAGGACTCATTGGAAAAGACCCCAATGTTGGGAAAGACAGAAGGCAAAAGGGAAATGGGACGGCAGAAGATGAGATGGCTAGATAATGTCATCCACACAGTGAACATTAATTTGGGCAAATTCCAGGAGACAGTGGAGGGCAGGGAGGCCTGCTGTGCTAACAAGAAAAGAGAGAGAGAAATAATAGATGATAGATAGATAGATAGATAGATAGATAGATAGATAGATAGATAGATAGATAGATAGGTGATATAGATTATAGACAGACACAGACAGAGATAATAGAAAAATGATAGAAATGATAGATAGATAGATAGATAGATAGATAGATAGATAGATAGATAGATAGATAGATAGATAGATAGATAGATAGATAGATGATATTTAGACACAGACAGACAGATAAATGATAGATAGATGATGGACAGACAGACAAACACACAGACAGAGATGATAGAGAGAAAAATTATGGAGAGAGATGAGAGAGAGGATAGATAGATAGATAGATAGATAGATAGATAGATAGATAGATAGATAGATAGATAGATATGATAGAGAAATGATAGATAGATGATAGATGATAGACAGAGACAGATGACAGATAGATGATAGACAGACAGACAGAGATACAGACAAACAGAGAGAGAGATGAGAGAGAGAAATGATAGATAGATAGTCAGACAGACAGACAGACAGATATGATAGAGCGAAATGATATAGATAGATAGACAGACAGACATAGATAGAAACATCTAAGCTCTCTCTGAATCAAGAAGAACTATTACTATCCTTAGAGAAGGAATAGAATCAAGACATTGATGCAGCCATTTTCAGCTGAAATTCATTCAGCCAGGAACTTGAACATAGTTCCTTGCTGCCGTCTGCTTTCTCTACCACACCTCCAACATTTTCTGATGCAGAAAACAATTTCATACAAGACAGTTCTTCTGGGAACATACAATTGAAAAGACTTATTTTAGAGGAACACACATCTAAAAGATGTTGCATTCAGGAAAATAATCACTTGCAGAATATGCAAGCATATTACTGGCCTTTTGATTGTAACAATAAATGTGATTTGATTTGAATATGCATACATTCAAGTAAATAGACCAAGTCTTTATATATTTGGAGAAAAGTGGACTAATTTTCATACTGAGGTGGAACTACTGCAGTGATAGGACATAACTTATTTAATATTAGATACAGGGAGTCCTTGGGACCGGAAACTCCATTGCTAAGGGATGCTGTTGTTAATTGGGTCACATCTGATTTTATCACCTTTTTCCTGCAGTCATTAAGTGACTGGCCGTACTCAGCGTGTGGTCCTCAATGAAACTGCATCTACATGGAGGGAAGTGTGTAGTGGAGTGCCCCAGGGCTCTGTTCTGGGCCCAGTGCTCTTCAACATCTTCATCAACGATCTGGACGAGGAGATAGATGGGGAACTCATCAAATTTGCAGACGACACCAAGCTGGCAGGAATAGCCATTATCGTCACTAATGGTACCACTGAGAAACAGTTTGGTTGAGTGGTTAAGGCATCAGGGAGACTGTGAATTCTAGTCCTGACACCAAACCAATTGGATGACTCTTAGCCCTAGGAAGAAGGCCATAACAAACCAGGACAAGAACACAGCAGGGCCTGTCCAAGTGGTCGCTAGGAGTCAATACTGATTCAAAGGCAAAAATAAATACTACTACTACTACTACTACTACTACTACTACTACTACTAATAATAATAATAATAATAATAATAATAATAATAATAATAATAATAAAATAAAATGATAAAAACAAATTGTACCAGTATTACGACTAGTTTCAGGCATTAGCTGAATTAAGTAAGGCAGATCCATCAAGGAACCCCATTCCTACACAGTCAGATTTCCCAGGGGTATTCAAAGGAAATCTCAATTACACATTTCCCTGGCAATAAAAATAATAAGTTTTAAAATTGCAATGCAGTTGTTTTTTTTTTTTAAAAAAAAAAAACCTTCAGTGGAGGCAATCTAAAATGGCCTGGCTAAGGTAAGAAGAAAAAAAATAAAGGCACAGAGATTATACTGGGGGGAAAAACAGTCCCAGCTATGGTAGAGAGTTTGATACTGAAGGAATTAAAATAGCAATCTATTTGGAATGCGTCACTATGCACCTCTTCTAAATGCAGTCATTTCCTCAGCAGATAGATGGAACTATGTTATTTTTTTTAAAAAAAATATATATGCAGTTTTAAACTAGAACTGTCTCTGCCTAACTTGCAGTTTGTTTTTTATTATAATTGTGTCCTATTGTTTTTCTGACAGCTGAAGTTTCCTTCGGAATTCAGAGCTATCGGAAGTCCAGCTGGCAGCGGACTTGCTGTTCTATAAGGGGAGCCATCAGCCCTTGGCATCCTATTTGCTTTATGCACCTTGTCATTTATCTAAGTATTAGTCAGTAGATCACTTGTAAAAACAGAGAACATAGAATAACAAAGTTGGAAGGGACCCTGGAGGTGTTCTAGTCCAACCCCCTACTCAAGCAGGAGATCCTAAACCATTTCAGACAAATATCTGCCCAGACTCTCCTTGAAAACCTCCGCTGATGGAGCACCTGCAACTTCTGGAGGCAAGCTGATCCACTGATTAATTGTTCTATCAGGAATTTTCTCCTTAATTCTAGGTTGCTTCTCTCCTTGATTAGTTTCTTGTCTTGCCCTCTGGTGCATTAGAAAATAAGTTGACCTCCCTCTTCTCTGTGACAGCCCCTCAAGTCCTGGAAAATTGCTATCAGATCACTCCTAATGATATAGGGTCTTCCGCTTGAGCAGGGGGGTGGACTAGAAGATCTCCAAGGTCTTTTCCAACTCTGTTATTCTGTATTCTGTAATCCTTCTTTATGTTAGACTAGACATGCCTAGTTCCCTCAATCATTCATCCTCTGGTTTAGCCTCCAGACCCCTTTTCTCAAATCTGCCAGGAAGGTGACAGATGTTGGCCTATATAGCAAACCCAGTGAATAGTCTTCTGATACCTTAAAAATTAATGTGTTTATTTTCTTGGACTACAGCCTAGTACAGTGATGGCGAACCTTTTAGAGACCAAGTGCCCAAACTTCAACCCAAAACCCACTTATATATTGCCGGGTGCCAGGTGGGCGTGGCCGCCAGGTGGGTGTGTCCCACCGGGTAGCCGTGGCTACAGTGGTCATGGCAGACGGGTGGGCGTGGCCAGGGTGGGCGTAGCCAGCTCAATGTTGCTTCTGGGGAGGGACACCTGTGGGGGCCGGGCAGGTTTGGGGAAGATCCAGGGGTCTCTGGCAGGTGGGGCAGTGGGCAGGAAGCTGGTTCTGCAGGGTGAGGCGAGGCAGGGTGGGGGTGCCATGTTTCAGGGCAAGGCGAGGCAGGGGCCAGGGCAGCTGCTGCCTGACACCATCAGCCCCCGCACACAAAGGCCAGCAAGCGCATGGGTGCTGGGATGCATCCGGCCACGTGGGACCTCAGCAAGTTACCGGGCGGCTGGTTGAAGAGGACAGTTGCCATCTCCGGGGCATGGTGCACGTGCCCACAGAGAGGACTCTGAGTGCCGCCTCTGGCACGCGTGCCATAGGTTCGCCACCACTGGCCTAGTACCTCATCAGTTTTCTCCTATTATCCTGGTGATACAAATAGACCTTTTCTCTGAGGTTAGCCACATCTGGTATTTTATAAAGTGTGTTGTATAAGGTTATGCCACAATATAGTTATTACTGTATTCTTTAAGTCAAACAAAGCTCCATACGTAGGTTGGACAATTAATTTTCCCAAGGGGTCACATGCGAAACTGGGATCCTTATAGAGGGTCAAATCAATCCGGCCATGGCCACTGTTCCCCCCCCCGTCCCCACAGCTGGTTAAGGCTGTTAGAGAATAACACTGGATGAAAGAATGCTGGAGATTCAAAGAACACCCCCCCCCGCTCTCTCTAGAGAGAGGACGGCTAGCTATTAAAAGAAAACAGTTCAGGGAGTCCTTGACTTGCAACCACAACTGAACCTAACATTTCTGTCGCTAAGCAAGACAGTTAAGCATGTTTTGACCTCATTTTACGATTTTTCTTGCCACGGTGAAGTGAGGGACTGCCGTTATTAAGTTAGTAACACTTGTTGTTAAGTGAATCTGGTTGCCCCCTTGACTTTGCTTGTCAGAAGGTTGTAAAAGGGGATCACGTGACCCCGGGACACTGCGACCGTCATAAATACGAGCCAGTTGCCCCAAGCATCCAAAGTTTGATCACGTGACCATGGAAATGCTGAAACGGTCGTTAAATGTGAAAAATAGTCATAAGTCACTTTTTTCACTTACAACGGTCACTAACAAATAGAGATGTAAGTTGAGGACTATCTGTGTTTACTTGTCATGGGAAAAAATGATCACGACTAACTATACAGATATATAACTATATCTTCCAATCTATACACACCAACGCACATGGACACACACACTTTGATACCCAAGGTCTTTTCAAGCAGAGAATGACACACTCAAGTAAGTTGAGGGACTAATGAAAATAACAGATGCAGATGTGATCCAGCAGCGTGCTGCAGTTGCCAAAAAAAACCAATGCAGTCCTAGGCTGCATTAACAGAGGGAGAGAGTCAAGATAACGAGAAGTGTTAATACCACTTTATAACGACTTGGCAAGATCACACTTGGAATACTGCATCCAGTTTTGGTCACCACGATGTAAAAAAGATATTGAGACTCTAGAAAGTGTACAGAGAAAAGCAACAGAGATGATTAGGGGACTGGAGACTAAAACATATGAGGAAAGGTTGCTGGAATTGGGTATGTCTAGTTTAATGAAGAGAAGGACGAGGGGGGCATGATAGCAGTCTTCCAATATCTCAGGGGCCGCCACAAAGAAGAGGGAATCAAGCTATCTTCCAAAGCATCTGAAGGCAGGACAAGAAGCAACAGATGGAAACTAATCAAGTTGAGAAGCAACCTAGAACTAAGGAGAAACTTCCTGACAGTAAGAACAATTAACCAGTGGAACAACCTGCCTCCAGAAGCGGTGAATGCTCCAACACTGGAAGTTCTTAAGAAGAGACTGGACAGCCATTTGTCTGAAATGGTATAGGGTTTCCTACTTGAGCAGGGGGTTGGACTAGATGACCTCCAATGTCCCTTCCGACTCTGCTATTCTGTTAATGTTAAGCAGCAAAAAAAAAATTTGACTGGATAATCAATTGTTTTCCTTTGAACTGAATCTCCCCGCAGGGAGAGGATATTCTCTAGTAAATTTGACTCATTGTTTTCTTTTCCAGGTCTCCTATCGAGCACAGCAAGGAGACACCAAGCGAGCCATATTCAAGATGGCGATGGTCTGGCTTTTAGCTTTCTTGCTCTATGGACCTGCAATTATCAGCTGGGAATACATATCCGGGCGGAGCATCATTCCCGATAGGGAATGTTATGCAGAATTTTTTTACAACTGGTACTTCCTCATCACGGCCTCCACCATTGAGTTCTTCACCCCTTTCATCACCGTGATGTTTTTCAACTTGAGCATCTACCTGAACATACAGAAACGGACCAAGTTCCGCCTGGATGCCCTTCACGACAGCCAGAATTTCGTGGAGGAGACCGAAATGAACAAGGGGCGCAAACTTTCCATGAAATGCTGTAGGTGGGAAGAAAAAGATCCGGGAAGCCTGGCGCTTCCCAAATGGGACATCCCAGAAAAAGATGCTGGAGGAAGTATTAACGTAAAGTATTCACAGGACTCCAATGCGGAACGAAAATCTTCTAGCAAAAGGAATTATAAAGACTGGGCAGCCAACCTTTCCTTGGAGAAACAGTTGAAGGTAGCTTCCCAGAGTGTGACCCAGCGATTCAGACTCACTAGGGACAAGAAAGTAGCAAAATCACTAGCTATCATTGTGGGGATTTTTGGCCTTTGTTGGGCACCGTACACGCTTCTCATGATCATCCGGGCTGCTTGCCATGGTCATTGTATCCCTGTGTATTGGTATGAGGCTTCTTTCTGGCTGCTGTGGGTTAATTCGGCCATCAACCCCGTCCTTTATCCACTCTGTCACTACAGCTTCAGGAGAGCTTTTGTTAAACTCTTGTGCCCAAAGAAACTGAAGATCCAGCCCCATAATTCTCTCCAGAAATGCTGGAAGTAACCTCACTGGGTAGAAGTAACTGCATCAAGCTTTCTTTTAAGGCAGGAGTTCCCAACCAGGGCTGCTCGCACCCCCCTGGGGGTGCAAAAACTTGGGTTTTCAAAATTATAGTGCATATGCATAATTTGGGGTGCAAGAATATATCAGAAGCATACTAGGGGTGCAGGGTATAGCAAGGTTTGGGAACCACTGTTTTAAGGGGTATAGCAGTAAAAGTTACAAAGGATGAAGAAGAGACCAAGTTATCTAGGTCTTGGGTTTGTAACTTTTGATGTGTAGGCTGGATGTGGTCCTCAAGTTCTCTTTTTGTATCTATGGAATCCTCAAATTGCACTGCTGAAAGTTGGCACAACTAATAATAATTATAAAGTTGGAAGGGACCTTGGAGGTCATTTAGTCCAACCCCCTGCTCAGGCAGGAAACCATATACCATTTCAGACAAATGACTGTCCAGTTTCTTCTTAAAAACTTCCAGTGTTGGAGCATTCACCGCTTCTGGAGGCAGGTTGTTCCACTGTTCTAACTGTCAGGAAGTTTCTCCTTAGTTCTAGGTTGCTTCTCTCTTTGGTTAGTTTCCACCCGTTGCTCCTTGTCCTGCCTTCAGGCGCTTTGGAAAATAGCTTGACTCCCTCTTCTTTGGGGCAGCCCCTGAGATATTGGAACCCTGCTATCATGTCCTCCCTCGTCCTTCTCTTCATTAAACTAGACATATCCAATTCCAGCAACCGTTCCTTATATGTTTTAGCCTCCAGTCCCCTGATCATCTTTGTTGCTCTTCTCTGTACTCTTTCTAGAGTCTCAACATCTTTTTTACATCGTGGTGACCAAAACCGGATACAGTATTCCAAGTGTGGCCTTACCAAGGCATTGTAAAGTGGTATTAACACTTCACGTGATCTTGATTCTATCCCTCTGTTAATGCAGCCTAGCACTGTGTTGGCTTTTTTGGTAGCTGCAGCACACTGCTGGCTCATATTTAAATGATTGTCTACTAGGACTCCGAGATCCCTCTCACAGTTACTACTATTGAGCAATGTACCCCCTATACTTTACCTGTACATTTGGTTTTTCTTGCCTAAATGTAGAACCTTGCTTTTTTCACCATTGAATTTCATTTTGTTAGATAGCACCCAGTGTTCAAGTCTGTCCAGATCCTCCTGTATCCTAAGCCTGTCTTCTGGAGTGTTGGCTATTCCTGCCAGCTTGGTGTCGTCTGCAAATTTGATGAGTTCCCCATCTATCCCCTCATCCAAATCGTTGATGAAGATTTTGAAGAGCACTGGGCCCAGAACAGAGCCTTGGGGCATCCCACTACACACTTCCCTCCATGTAGATGCAGTTCCATTGAGGACCACATCCTGAGTACGGCTGGTCAGCCAGCTACGGATCCATCTGGTGGTGATGCTGTCTAACCCGCATTTTTCTATCTTCGCTAATAGTAGGTTGTGGTCTACTTTGTCAAATGCCTTACTGAAATCCAAGTAAATTATATCCACAGCATTCCTCTGGTCCACTAATTTTGTCACTTGGTCAAAGAATGCAGTAAAATTTGTCTGGCATGATCTGTTTTTGACAAACCCGTATTGGCTTTTAGTAATGACTTTGTTTGCCTGTAGGTGTTCGCTGATTCATTGTTTGATTATCTTTTCCAGAATCTTCCCAGGTATTGAGGTCAGGCTGATAGGTCTGTAATTTCCTGGGTCCTTTTCTCCCCCTTTTTTGAAGATGGGAACTACATCAGCTCTTTTCCAGTCCTCTGGTAGTTCCCCAGTGCTCCAGGATCTTTGAAAAATATAGTTCAGTGGTTCTGAGATCACATCTGCCAGTTCCTTAAGAACCTTGGGGTGTAATTCATCTGGTCCTGATGATTTGAACTTGTCTAGGCTGGACAGGTGTTCACTTATCATTTTCTTGCCTATCTTAACTTGTATTTCTAGTTTGTTTTTTATGGCACTATTTTTGATAGGTTAGTCTGTTTTTTTCCTTTGTGTAAAGACAGATGCGAAAAACGAGTTAAATAGTTCTGCTTTCTCCCTGTTGCTTGTCACCTTCTATCCACTTTCACCCACTAATGGACCAATTGTTTCCTTCACTTTTTTGTTTTTTACCTGTTGAAAGAAGCTTTTTTTGTTATTTCTGACTTTGGTTGCAAGCCTTAGTTCATTTTGAACCTTAGATTTCCTCACTTTGTCTTTGCAGGCTCGGGCTATTTGCTGATATTCTGACTTAGTTATGTGTCCCTCTTTCCACTTTCTATACTTGTCCTTTTTATCTTTCAATTGATCAAGAGTTCTTTATGCAGCCATGCTGGTTTCTTTTGAGAGCTGTTATTTTTCCTCTTTTTGGTATTGTGCTAGACTGGGCCTTTGTTATCTCACTTTTCAAAATTTCCCAAGCCTCTTGAGTTGTTTTCCCCTGGAGGATTCTCATCCATGGAATCCTTCCCAAACTCTAAGTTTATTGAAATTAGCTCTCTTGAAATCCAAGACTCTAGTTTGACTGTGTTCTATTGCTTGTGCTTCCATAATGTTGAATTCCAATATTGCATGATCACTTCCTCCCAAGGTTCCTATGGCTTCAACACCTTCTATCATTTCATCTCTGTTAGTGAGAATTAGATCCAAAATGGCTAATCCCCTAGTTCCAGTCTCTACTTTTTGGGAGACAAAGTTGTCTGCTAGGTTTGTCAGGAATCTGTTTGATTTTCCACTTGGTGCAGAGTTTGTCTCCCAGTTGATGTCAGGGTAGTTAAAGTCCCCCATTACTATTGTGATGTGCTTCCTACATACCTTAGTTAGCTGACTAGCAAAAAGTTCATCTATTTCCTGTGTTTGGTTGGGTGGCCTATAGTATACACCTATGTCAATGTCATTTCCCTTCCCCCTTTATATTGACCTATATGCATTCAGGACAGTTTTCATCATTGTTGTGCTCTATTTCTGCAGAGATGTAGTTATTTCTTATATATAGAGCAACTCCACCTCTTCTTTTATTTGGTCCGTTTCTTTTAAATAATTTAAATCCCTCTAGCTGTATGTTCCATTTGTGGGTTTCGTCCCACCATGTTTCCGTTATGGCAACAATATCATATCTGCCCTCATTAACCTGAATTTCTAGTTCACCCTGTTTGCTGTTCATACTCTGTGCATTTGTGTATAGACATTTGAGTCCTTTATGACCGACCCTGTGTTTACTTCCTACATAACCTGTGTGGTGCCTGAGTTCCCCTAATGTCTTACCACCTATTTGGTTAGTGCACTTTGTGTGGCACTCGCTATTAAGAGCTTGAATATCTGTGAGATTAAAAAAAAGAAAAAGTGTGCCATAATTCTGGTAGACTTAACATTGTCTTCAGAACTTGGGTCAAACTTTCTACCTTTTCCAGGGTCATTTTTTTTTGCTTTAGTTCTGTATAGCCGAAAATAGGTTGCAAAACAGATCTAGATACAGTCAGTTGAATTGAAGAAAATACACATTTAAATATATGCTTTTCAAATCCGCATGGTTAAGATTTTCAGATACAAGGAATGGAAAGAAATGTCCAAAGCTGGTCCAACGTATAGGTAATCCTTCACTTACAACCACAATTGAGACTGGAACTTCTTTTGCTAAGCGATGTGCTCATTCGGTGAGTCATCACGTGAACATTACTGATTTTACGGCCTCTTTTGCTGTGGTGGTTAAGCAAATCCAGCTTCCCCCATGGACTTTGCTCATTGGAAGCCAGCTGGGAAGGTTGTGAAAGGTGATCACATGACCCTGGGATGCTGCAATTGTCATAAATACATGCCAGTTGCCAAGTGTCTGAACCACAGTCATGTAACCACAGAGAAGCTGTGATGGACTATTTTCAGCAGGGTTGTAACTTTGAAGAGTCACAACCAAATGAATAGTTTTAAGTTGTGGACTATCTGCATTTTGCTTCTAGAGATGAAAGACATTTCTACATGTCATGGGGGGGGTCTAATCCTGATAGTAGGGCAGTGTTCTCTTCCACTTACATGGACAAGATGCTAGATTAATGCCACGTGCATTCATACCAAGACTTTGTTCTTATTCATTCAATATCCTAACCAGTCTGCTGGTACAAGTGCCATTACGCATCTTACGAGCAGATCATACATGCTAAATTCATTTTCTCAATGCTAATCCATGAAGTCTATGGAAAAGTGTATTGTCAGGCACCACAATAAGCTCCAGTTAAGCTGATTTATTGCTCATGTCTACACATAAGAATCTAGTCAACTAACAGTCAGCACTAAATTGGTGCTTGATAAGAATTAACAGAATTCAAAAGGGGTTTGACTTAGACTGCTTGTGGGAACCTAATGATTCCAGGCTGATTCCTCTCTTGACTCCTACCCCCAAACTCTGCCTATCCTTCTCCTACAAGTATGTCTGATTAACTTCTCAGGATCTTTACATAGAGATCCGAACTAGCAATGTCTGGCCAGGAAAAGGACTTTGGTTTTGTAAAGAATGGTGCAATGAAAACATTGAAACATTGCTTGTCTCTCCAAGGAATTAAAAATCAAACTCCCAGTATTACAACAATTTGATATAACCAATACTTAGGAAATGCTATATACAGGAAATATATTGTAGAATTTAAAAAGTTGCAGAACAGAGCAATCAAGTGAGGAAAGACTACAACGTCTGGGGGCTTGTGATGGCTTAAAAAAAAAGACCTGTTAGAAATATAGATAATTAAGAATATTGTGGAGGAAGGGGGGGGGAAAGGTCTCTTCTAGAGGTGTATACAAGGTGTGGTAAAAAAAATTCTAGAGGGTGCCCCTGATAGTGTAATCTTTTGTGCACTGAGGCTTTGATTACACTATTACACTATTCATCACTTTTTTTAACCAAACGTGTGGACACCCCTCTAAGGAAAGATGTACACCTACTTTTAAAAATGTAAGCATGAGGGAGCTTGAGAGAGTTTTGAAATATGGATGAAAAATCATAAGAAAGTTTCCCACAGGACCCCCTTACGTTCCTTCCTCATCTGCTTTTCAGTTGCAAGCTATAGGAACAGAGAAAGTGGTTTCATATTCTGACTGGACTTTGAAGCTAAATGGTAAATTGTTTAAACCAGAAATAGGCAAATCTTTAGTAAGGGGGAGGACCATTTCATGTTTGTGTGTGTGTGTATGGGGGTGAATTCCAGAAAAATTGGGGCATTTATGCAAAGCAGACAAGACTGGATCCAACACACCAACAGGAACTGATTTTTTTTATTGCTTTCTTTCTAAGATTTGGGGTGAGATTGTAACTGATTCTTGGATATATACATATATAACTTCTAAATTAGGGCTCACTCTATAGCAGGGGTTCTCAACCTTGGCAACTTTAAGACTTGTGGACTTCAACTCCCAGAATTCTGGGAGTTGAAGTCCACAAGTCTTAAAGTTGCCAAGGTTGAGAACCTCTGCTCTATAGCTTCTGAGTATGTTCTATCTCAAAATGATAGGAATGCCTAAGAGCCCACCAATGGTTCCTGGGTTACTCCCAAAGGCATCTACGGAGAAGCATTGCAATTACCACTCCTTTATTATGTGCATTGTGGCATCCCCCACACAGACACACACACATGGAAAGAGATGTATTGTGACAGAGTGACATTATTTCCATGATTTTGACGAAGTCTATGATCCTGCCAGTTACCCTTAATTGCCCAGCTCTATCTTAAGAGCATTTTACAAGATGTTTTGATTCTCAACCAAGAGAAAAAGCACCTTTGGGACAACCACGATGACTGAGCATCGCCATAGACACTGAGTCATTTGGGTTACAAAGAGAGTGTACAGTTTAAAGTTATGTTTTGAAATAAAATTGAGCTCATAATCTTTGCGATACATGTTGGAACAGAATGATTTCCAAAACCGGAGGAGAAGTTACTTTTCAATGTAGTTCCAGTGCAGTATGAACTTCATCATTTATGAACAATAATGCAAAACAAAAAACACCCCCAGATCTGAATATTACTAAGTCAAAATTATATTATCATTTTAACGGGAGGTTCCCAAGTGTTTTCTGTTGCCAACGTTAATAAGGATTTCCCCAACCTATAGATCAGCGGTTCTCAACCTGTGGGTCGCGACCCCATTTGGGGTCGAACGACCATTTCACGGGGGTCGCCAAGCACCGCAGTCCGCCTTTTTTTTTGGTCGGCCATTTTTTTTTGGTCGGCCATTTTTTCCCTATCGCGATGTGGGCCATCGCGCTGCGCATGCATAATGCGCCCCGTTTAAAGCAGAAATAGGCATGGTCTATGGTCGAGCCCCGGAAAAGGTTGAGAACCGCTGCTATAGATAGTTTTCCTTTTCCTTCCTAAATTTCTGTGATCAGGAGGAGATCATTTTCAATAGCTCTGTTCCCAAGGGAACTACTGTTAACTCTGCATCCGTGCATGCATGTGAAAAGATGTCATTATCACACAGTACTGACATTTTCCCTCATTTGCTTGGGTTGTTTGACAAGGTTTTTTTTCCTTGCCCATCTTTTTATATTATTTTTGGTTCCACTGGGAGGAAAAGCTGTCTTGATAATAGGAGGAGAAGGAAGCTCTCAAATACAAGAGATTGAGTTTAGCACATTTTTTAACTAAATGAAATTTGCTCTCATTAAATAATTAAATTCAGAGTCTAACAATACCTCATTGCATTACTGCAGGGTATCCAGCATTCTTAAGGGAATGCTAAGTATGGCATAAACAGCAGGATATTGAATTTTTCAGCCTGGTGAGAAAGGAAATGAGTTGCCGAAGACCTCGCTTAGCTTAGCAACCATTCTGGAAAGAATTTTGAATAGAATAGAATAGAATAGAATAGAATAGAATAGAATAGAATAGAATAGAATAGAATAGAATAGAATAGAATAGAATAGAATAGAATAGAATCTGGAAGGGAACTTGGAGGTCTTCTAGTCCAGCCCCCTGCTCCAACAGGAGAACCTATACCATATCAGACAAGTGACTGTCTAGCCTCTTCTTAAAAACCTCCAGTGATGGAGCGCCCACGATTTCTGGAGGCAAGCTGTTCCACTGGTTAATTGTCCTCACTGTCAGGAAGTTTCTCCTTAATTCTAGGTTGCTTCTCTCTTTGATCAGTTTCCAACCATTGTTTCTTGTCCTGCCCTCTGGTGCTTTGAAGAAGGAATTCAATTGTATAAATATCAGCTTAGCCCTGACAGATAGGAAAGAGTGAGGAAAAAACTCAAGATTGTCCTCACTTGATTCTCTTCAGAAAACAAAGCATCTCTGATGGGCTTTCAGGTTTTTGTTATTATACCCTATAACACTAGTTAATTGCCAATATTACCAGGTAGACCTGACAGGAACCATATCTAGATTAGCTAATTCTACTTTATTGTAAGTTTACCTTAACAGAATCTTGCAACTCTGAAGGTACAATTCTCATCCCAAATCCTTTACACCCCACAAAATTAGGGACAATCTCTTTTGAGTGTTTTGCCCTGCCCCTTAGCCAGCTATGGACTATGTTGTCTCTTATCTGACTCTTCGCTCAGCTCTGGGTTCAATCTCTCAAGGTCATTCCCACATACTATAGGTCAGGGATTCTCAACCTTGGCAACTTTAAGACTTGTGGACTTCAACTCCCAGAATTCCTCAGCCAGCTTTGCTGAGGAATTCTGGGAGTTGAAGTCCACAAGTCTTAAAGTTGTCAAGGTTGAGAACCCCTGCTATAGGTCCTCGAGTTACAACCACCATTGAGTCCAAAATTTCTGTTGTGAAGTGAAACATTTGTTAAGTGAGTTTTGCCCCATTTTATGACTTCTCTGGCCACAGTTGTTAAGTGAATCATTGCATTTATTAAGTTAGTAACATGGTTGTTAAGTGAATCTTGGCTTTCCCATTGACTTCACTTGACAGAAGGTCGCAAAAGCGGATCACATGAACTCAGGACACTGCAAGCGTCATAAATACGAACCAGTTGCCAAGCGGCTGAATTTTGGTCACGTGACCATGGGGATGCTGCAATGGTCATAAGTGGGAAAAACTGCCATAAGTCTCTTTTTTCAATGCTGTTGTAACTTTGAGCAGTCACTAAATGAACTGTTGTAAGTCGAGGACTACCTGCACCACATTCACGGAGTGTCTGTTTCTTGGCATGGTCTACCTCGAAATGCTGAGGACATTCCGTTACCTTGATGGCCAAAATCAAGCTTGCTCTATTCCACGATGCTTAAGGGTCAGTTCTGTTGCAAGAGCTCACCACTCACAAGAATGGTCAGTGCTATTCAAACATGTTTCTTGGCCAAATCTACACCGCAGATGGTTCTTCATTTTAGATCAATTTCAGTGATGTATCTTCCTTCAAAAAATTCAGGGAAAGTGATGGTCAGAATAGCAGTTCCCACTGTTCTTGCAGGAGAGAAATTGAGTATTTGAGATGCAGTGTTGCTTGCTGTCCAAACTCATTTTGTGCACATGTGTGTGTGTGTTTGTGTGAGAGAAAGAGAAAGGAGAGAGAGAGAGAGAGAGAGAGAGAGAGAGAGAGAGAGAGAGAGAGAGAGAGAGAGAGAGAGAGAGAGAGAGAGAGAATTTTATTTCTAGAACAAATACCAAACTTTATTTCTGCCACAAGGACTTCAACCTGCTCTCTGTATTATTGCTGACTTTATGAGCTTCAAGTATAGATTCAACTTATTACCATATTCTTCTTTCGGGTTACGACAAATATCTCTTCCTGAAAATCTGGAGGACTTTCTTCTGAGCATTATATGTAAAATAAATGGAATGAAAAGCACCGTGGTTCTATTTTTTCAAAATCCAGAACAGCACTATTAGTAATCATACATGATATTGCATTTTTAAATCTCTGCTAGAAATTACAGCACTGTTTGGACTATCCAATTATCCATTTGTCCTCTGTGGGTTAGATAAATATGCTTTCAGTAGTAGACCTAACATTTTGTCTCATATATGCAGTATTTGGTATTGAAAATGGGCTCGGTCTGGTGATGAACTGCATATAGAATTTACTGAACAGTTGTCCTGCAAGTTTGTCTAGCTTTTAATGTTTGCTTTTTATCCTGTATGTTGCCAGCACTCTATAGGAAATATAATAAAATATTTTCGTAAATCAAGATTCATCAAATTCTTTGTAGAAAAACAGAGCATGGTTAAAAGTAAGTAAATCAATCTGTAGCCACAACTGATCTGATGAAGATCAATTCAAAAGAGTTTTAAAAATGTATTTTTAGTTTAGTTGCTGGGTATGAAAACACCAGGGAGAAATAAACTTTTGAGCCTTTGAAGCAGATTGATGAGGCCCAACTGATATACTATAGTAGCTTAAGTCAATCAAGTCATAATAAATCCCGAGAGATCAAAGCAACTTAGATAATTATTGTTTTGAAAAGAAATAAACAGTAAACAGAACTATAGCTGTCTATTGGCAGGCATCAGAGGTGAAAGTACTTCACCTGCTTCAGAAATGAGCACATTTCTTGACACCGCCTAGGCCAGGAGTAGGCGACCTTGGCTCTTTTATGACTCGTGGACTTCAACTCCCAGAATTCCTGAGCCAGCCATGCTGAGGGGAAAGGGAGAGGTTTCCAAGCTGAGCCATGCTGGCTCAGGAATTCTGGGAGTTGAAGTCCACGAGTCATAAAAGACCCAAGGTTGCCTACCCCTGCCCTAGGCCTAGGTGACTGTTTAAGTGACTAAACACCTTCAGTGATTCATTTAACAACTGTGGCTTGAAAGGTTGTAAAAATGAGGCAAAATCACTTAACAAATGTCTCACTTAACAACAGAAATTTTGGGCTGAATTGTGGTCGTAAGTTGAGGACTACCTATATTATGACTTATTTGCTTCTTGGCACAAAATTATAATAATAATAATAATAATAATAATAATAATAATAATAATAATAATAATAATAATAATAATAATAATAATAATAATAATAATAATAATAATAATAATAATAATAGAATTATTTTTCTGTCTTTTCGTCTCCTCCCCTCTTTTTCCTGACAGTAAATGCTAAAGTAAATTTATCCACATCACTTGTTTTTCAACCCACGAATGGAACCAGACCAAACCAATCTTTAGAAGCATTCATTTTCCTAAATTTAACTCTAATTAACCTCCCTCTTACTTTTAGATTGTTAACCTCTTGCTGGATCCAGTTCTACGTGTTATTCTCTGCTTGAAAAAACTGTGGGTGTGAAACTGTGTGTGTCCATGTGCGAACATATTTATCAATTTGAGGACTCCTGTATAATTAGTCATAATATTTTTCCCATATCAACTAAACACAGATAGTCCTTGACTTACGACCACAGTTGAGATCCAACCTTTCTGTTGCATCTCTAAGTTCTTTGGATGTTTTCCCCTCTCGTAAGTTTTCAGTCAGTGTGTTTCACAATCTGAAAACAGCTTCTCTTTATGGTCTCCCACTGTGTTGCTTCCAAATAACGCACAGAGGTTCTCTACGGCATTCAGAGAGATTGGTCTTGTCTATGTTGCTATCTTCTTCACAGCAGGTGGGGCGCTGGACAAGGTTCGTACAGTCATCAGCACTGCTTTGTGCACAACGCACATACACAAAGTCAGCATAAATCACAAATATTTGTCCCATTAGACCTGCAGCATGCAATCAGTTCAAAATGTCTCCCCAATCAGCGTGGGCACACTTTTCTGAGAGTAATTGGAAGGTCATCCTATCGCTGCAACAATTCAGTTCTTAGAGAAGGACAGCTTTGAATTCCAGAAAATATATGTTATAAAATGTAGATTATATATATATATATATACACATACAAAGTAGATCACAACCTGGGTTAGACAGCATCACCACCAGATGGATCCGTAGCTGGCTGACCGGGCGTACTCAGCGTGTTGTCCTCAATGGAACCGCATCTACATGGAAGGAAGTGTGTAGTGGGGTGCCCCAGGGCTCTGTTCTGGGCCCAGTGCTCTTCAACATCTTCATCAACAATCTGGACGAGGGGATAGATGGGGAACTCATCAAATTTGCAGACGACACCAAGCTGGCAGGAATAGCCAACACTCCAGAAGACAGGCTTAGGATACAGGATGGATCTGGACAGACTTGAACACTGAGCGCTATCTAACAAAATGAAATTCAATAGTGAAAAAAGCAAGGTTCTACATTTAGGGCTGAAAAACCAAATGTACAGGTATAGTATAGGAGGGTACCTTGCTCAATAGTAGTAACTGTGAGAGGGATCTCGGAGTCCTAGTGGACAATCATTTAAATATGAGCCAGCAGTGTGCTGCAGCTGCCAAAAAAGCCAACACAGTGCTAGGCTGCATTAACAGAGGGATAGAATCAAGATCACATGAAGTATTAATACCACTTTACAATGCCTTGGTAAGGCCACACGTGGAATACTGAATCCAGTTTTGGTCACCATGATGTAAAAAAGATGTTGAGACTCTAGAAAGAGTATAGAGAAGAGCAACAAAGATGATTAGGGGGCTGGAGGCTAAAACATATAAGGAACGGTTGCTGGAATTGGGTATGTCTAGTTTAATGAAGAGAAGGACGAGGGGGACATGATAGCAGTGTTCCAATATCTCAGGGGCTGCCCCAAAGAAGAGGGAGTCAAGTTATTTTCCAAAGCACCTGAAGGCAGGACAAGAAGCAATGGGTGGAAACTAACCAAAGAGAGAAGCAACCTAGAACTAAGGAGAAACTTCCTGACAGTTAGAACAATTAACCAGTGGAACAACCTGCCTCCAGAAGCGGTGAATGCTCCAACACTGGAAGTTTTTAAGAAAAAAGTGGACAGCCATTTGTCCGAAATGGTATAGGGTTTCCTGCCTGAGCAAGGGATTGGACTAGATGACCTCCAAGGTCCCTTCCAACTTTATCATTTGTTAAGTGAACCATACAAACATTAAGTGAATCTGGCTTCCTCCATTAACTTTGTCTGTTGGAAACCCGGCTGGGAAGATTACTAATGGTGTTCACAGGACACTGCAGCCATCTGCAGAGAAGCAACCTAGAACTAAGGAGAAATTTCCTGAGAGTGAGAAGAATTAACCAGTGGAACAACCTGCCTGCAGAAGCGGTGAATGCTCCAACACTGGAAGTTTTTAAGAAGAGACTGCAGCCATTTGTCTGAAATGGTATAAGGTTTCCTGCCTGAGCAGGGTCTTGGACTAGATGACCTCCAAGGTTCCTTCAAACTTACTTACTTACTTATTATTATTATTATTATTATTATTATTATTATTATTATTATTATTATTATTATTGATCATCGCAGAGTCAGTCAGATGTTCAGACTGGATTTGACATTTTTGTCTACCTATCGAGTCCTTACCAAGGACTTGGGATAGGCAAATGTGGATGTTTGATGGTATTACAGCAGGGGTGTCAAACTCAATTTCACTGATGGTCGCATCAGCATGGCGGTTGCCCTTGGGGGGCCGGGTGGGTGTGGCCAGAGTGGGTGCAGCCTACTGGGTGGGCATGGATGGAGTGGGTGTGGCCTACTGGGTGGGCGTGGCCAGTTCTACCTCATTTGCGTCAAGGGTGCCTATGGGGGCCTGGGCAGGAGTGGGACAGATCTGAGGGTCTCTGGCAGAAGGGGGTGGAACCGGGACAAGTGCCAAGGCATGGTCCACTGGAGGAGCCTCATTGCCTGCTGAAACCCCTCCCCCGGAGCCCATCAAGCCGGATAGGTGAAGTAGGTGAGGACCATTTGCTGGCCACTTCCAGGTGATGGTGCATTTCTTCATTCCTCACAAAGGGTGACACCTCCCCCAGCATGCACCCAGGGGGCGGGACCAACGCGGCAGGGGCCGGTTCCTCGCTGTTTCCAGACAGCCTTGTGGAGCTAAGACTGAATGCGTTTCAGCATAGATAGCCACTACAAAATTGTATATTGGCTCCCTCCCGGCCGGCCTGGGCCAGGGCCAAGGCAGCGGGGGCCATTCCCTCACTGTTTCCAGGATGGCTTCGCGGGCCACATGGAACCAGTTCGCGGGCCACATCCGGCCCCCGGGCCTTGTGTTTGACATGTCTGTATTACACATATCGTCATAGGATGGATATCAGTCAGTCCGCCTTTTGCAATTGACTAATGGCGAATTTGTCAATGCCAATGGTGTTCAAGTGGTGCTCCAGTTGTTTTGGGATTACACTCAAGGCGCCTATTACTATTGGTATTATTATTATTATTATTATCATTATCATCATCATCATCATTACCATCACCACCACCATCATCTTAAATACATGCCAGTTGTCCAGTGCCTGAATTTTGATCATGTGACCAGGAGGAATCCTGCAATGGTTGTTAAGTATGAAATCTGATCATGTCTTTTTTTTCAGGGCCATTGTAAATTCGGTCACTAAAGAAATGGTTGTAAATCAAGGACTGCCTGGACCAAGATGCCCTTAAAGAGAAAGAGAGAGAGAGAAAAAAAACAGCAGTTCAGCTAAAGGAAATACCAGTCGTCCTTGACTTACAACAGTTCATTTCGTGACCATTCAGTTACAACAGCGTTGAAAAAGTGACTTGTGACTGTTTTTTCACAGTTACAACCTTTGCAGCATCCCCACTGCGACCTCTGCTTGCAGAATGAGTCCTTGAGTTATGACCACAATTGGAATCAGAATTTCGGTGGCTAAGTGAGGTGCTGGTTAACTCAGTTGCCCTGATTTTGCAATCTTACTTTTGTCACAGTGAAGTGGATCGTTGCAGTTGTTAAGCCAGCGGTTCTCAACCTATGGGTCGCGACCCCATTTGGGGTCGAACGACCATTTCGCGGGGGTCGCCGGACACCGCGGTCCGCCATTTTGTTTATTTTTTGTTTTGTTTTTTTGTTCGGGCCGTCGCGGTCCGCCATTTTTTTTGTTTGTTTCTTTTGGTTTTTTTTGTTTTTTTCCGTCGCGCGCGTGCCGCGCATGCGCGGTTCGGGCCGTCGCGCGCGCGCCACGCATGCGGGGATCGGCCCGTCGCGGTTTGCCATTTTTTTGTTTTTGTTTTGTTTTTCTGTTTTTTTTTCATCGCGCGCGCCGCGCATGCGCGGTTCGGCCCGTCGCAGTCCATTTTTTTGTTTTTTGTTTTTTTGTTTTTGTTTTTTTTTTCATTGCGCGCGCTGCGCTTGCGCGGATCGGGCCGTTGCGCGCACACGGGTCAGGGTCATGGCGCGCATGGGCGGCGCAAGTGGGGTCTCAACCTGAAAAAGGTTGAGAACCACTATGTTAAGCAAATTCAGCTTCCCCCGTTGACTTTGCTGGTCAGACGCTAGGTGGGAAGGTGTGTCATGATCCCACAACACAGCGAAACTTTGTAACTACATGCCAGTTGCCAAGTGTCAAAATGTTTTGTGTGAATGTGAGGATGCTGCAATGATCTTAGGTGAGAGGACTGGTCATAAGTCACATTTTTCAGTGCCATTGTAACTTCAAACAGCTGCCAAATGAATGGCCGTAAGCCGAGGAACATAGAAGCCCTAGGGAACAGCAAATAACTAAATAAATTGCCTATATGCTCCATTGAACTATAATATGTTTTATGTAATCTCTTATTTACCATAATGTGTGACCCAAGCCATTATTATTTCCTTTAAAAAATCATGATTGAAAAAAACCTAGCCCTGCATAAAGACCATTTTTCCCTTCAGCTTTAGCCTCTAATAAATTCAATTTCCCCATCCCTTCTCTAAGGATCAATACCTAACACTCTTTTGGTCTTCTGAATTTATTCTGATTGCGATCCAATGTCTACATAGATGTGTAGCTTCCTGAGCAATTGATTGCCTGAGGGCAGCAGTGCCTAACATCTCTCTTCCTTGTTTCTGCTGTTGAAAGAAAAGTCTTCATCCTGGTTCATCCAAGCCGGGGATAAATAAACAACATGGCGACTGCTTTAGAAAGAAGGTTGCAGTTTATTGAAGAGCCAGAAAGATGGTTCTTGCAGGAAAGACCAAGAAAAGAAGAGCTGAGCACATGGGTAGTGTTGTATCTGGCCCTTCTCAGCTTAGTAAAATCCACATAAATATTTCTTTAAGAGTTTTATTTAACACATTTCAAAAGATTCACTTCAAAGCAAGCTGCTGGCAGTTTGTTGGCCGGAACGGCCAAGTCTGATATATGTACATTTAGTTTAAACATTCTCCCACCTTCCAATTAACTCACTCTTTATCTCACATTTTCCAAGACTTCATTAATCTTCCGTAGATTTCAAGAACACCAGAAAACTGAGTTCAAACGAACTCGGTCATGCATCAGACTGCCTCTTGATATTAACGTTGCTCGTGACAAAGAATTAGTCTCTTCTTCCTCTTCTAATATAGTTTTCAATACGTCACTTCCTTTTTCCACTTAACTGACACCTCCGCCTATCAAACCTTCGGAATCTCGGATCAAGCCATCTATCTTCCTGTTCCAAATCTGACTCATCACTTTGAGAGTCTGACTCAGATTGCATACAAATCTCCTCATTGTCTAGCTCGGCTGCCGGGAGGGGAAAATACCCAGAGGGGCCTGGTTGTGCTTCGTCATCCTCTGATATGTCCCCAGCCAGTCTAGAGACACTCACAACAGGTAGTAGGTTTTTATACCCTCTGAAAGCCTTTTGTTTGGAAGTTTCCTGTTCCTGTGGCATGAACTTTGAGGCTATTTCCTGTGTCACGTATTCTGACCTGAGTCTGGGTGTGCCCTTTGGCCTTTGTGAGTTAATCCTACCATGTCCTGTCACAGGTGAGGTATGCAGATTTTAGGTCTTTGTCTTCTTGAGCTTCTGGCTCCAACTTTCCTGATGGTTTACATTTGCATTTGTACAGGGCTGGCTTCTGCTTGGGGGAGGGAGACCTGGGGCTATCAAGGAAAGCTGGGCATGCTTTTCTGTCTCTTTAAGATCCTTGAAGGAAATATATTTTTCTGCCCTTTTTAATATTTCCTTCTCTGGGGGGGGGGCTGACTTCCTACAGTGCAAAAGACAAATAACCACCCCCACCCCCATTTTATCTACTGGAAATACTGTTTTTTTCTGATTGTGTCGCACACACACACAGACACACACACACACATAGTGCACTTTCAACCAGTAGAAAATAGTAAGAAAGGAGACCGCCCAAACAGTCAGGAGCTCTTTGGTCCCTCCGTATTCCACTTCAGCATCTCCAGAAAGCGATCCAGCTACCTTTTGTTCTCAGCTGTGGGATAACTCCCCCCCCTCCAATCACTGTCAATGACACATCCTTGCACTTGGATTCTCCCCCTTTCAGCATCCCTCTGTCCTCTTGATTCCTAGTTTGTTCTCTTTCCTAATCTGTGATTACTCGAATTGTTTCCTTGTTCTGAGTTCATTATACAGACTTCATTAGCTCCAAGTAGGAGGAGAAAGACCCCTGTCAGAGCGCACTTTTGTCTAAGCTAAAATAAGGAAAGCGTTTGCCACCCAGGACCGTCTTTGAAATGGAAAAGAGGTAATTATCTTTTCAGCTGCCCAGATCCACATGCTTAGGAGATTTCTCCATTGGAAGCTAAATGAGGAGAGAAGCATTGTCAAACTGAGTCTCTGCTTTGTCATTCCTGGCAAGTTTCCTATTATTTTGTTTTCTTTCAAATAAAGAAATAAATGACTCAGCTCTCTACTGGTTTAGGTCTTAACCTGCAGTACCCAGAGATCAGCTGAGGCATTATTTTCTTGGCTATATAATAGCATTGGTAAGCTTTTGTGACTGATGTCAAGCCTCATGTGTCAACGCTGCTAACATCGGATGTTTTTGCATTGACAACAGATGGAAATGTAGCCATCTTTTACCTTTTGCTTTTAGAGTTAAATGATGCTGGGAGGGGGGAATGTGAATGAGAGTCCAACTAGACAAAACAACACCAAGCCTAGCATGAGAAAGAAGGTTATTGTATCCAGAGCTGATAAGGATTTAGTGGCTGGAGAACTGGAGAGGAAGCCCGTGGTTCAAGCTAATTGGGGAATGGGATTTATGACTGTTAATTAGAGGAGGGAATTGTGTTTTGATACTATGTACTCAGGGGAGGGGAATTCAGTTTTTGGCTTCGATTATGCACTGCCGATGTTATGCTACTCAAAATAAAGATTCTTTAAGGTAAACAATGCCTCAAAGTTCTTTTGAAGAGTTTCATCTGTTGGAACCATGACATCATGTACTTATCACTGAATTCATTCATCACACTTAGGTATAATGAAAAAGGCATGGGTTTGGGCATAATAAGAGCTATGAATTCAGATAATTGTGATTATTCAATAAATAGGATCCAATCTGGGTCAGTCACCAGGACCAGAGGTTTAGTCTTCTGAGCTTTCGGACTTGTTCTGGAGCCCATCCTCGGGGAATATCTCTCTCACCAGAAGGTGTCCAGAACATCACCAGAACATTCTGGAGTGAGAGAAGTTCCAAAGGATGGGCTCCTGCATGAATCTGAAAGCTTAGAAGACTAACCTCTGGTCCAGTGACTGACCCAGATTGGATCCTGCAACACTATCCTAGGACAGGTATATTTGCCTTCATTATTCAATAAACACATCATGGCTACATGAACCATGGTTTGGCACAATGTATGAACCAGATAGAAAGCATGGTGTAGTGGTTAGGTACCAGGCTAGAAACTAGGAAAACATGAGTTCTGGTCCTGCCTTAGGCACAAAGTCATCTAGGTGATCTTTGGCCAGTCACTCTCTCTCAGCCCTAGGAAGCAGACAAGATTTTAGATAACCTTTATTGTCATTTTTTACTGTGGCACAATGGCACACATTAAAAATGAAATTTAGTTGCTTGCTCTCAAAGTGTACACACACATAACATACATTTAAACATACTATATACAACATATGTATAGACCTACACCCTTACATATAAGTAACATATAAATATTAATCACTGTCCATCTTGAATACATAACGGAAGGACGAGGCTTGAGAGTTCACAAGGTTGATACTGTATGGAACAAAACTGTGACTGTATCTGGATGTTCTGCTTCAGATACCACGGAGCCCCCTCCTCCCAGAAGGTAACAAGGAAAACAGGTTGTGAAGAGGATGTGTCCTGTCCCAGACAATCTTGCGGACCCTGCTCAAGCAACGCTTCTGTGCTATGTCCTGGATGGAAGGGAGGGAACTGCCAATGATCTTTTCAGCCATCCTCACCACTCTCTGCACCGCCTTTCTGAAGTACCGCCACTCTCTGCACCACCTTTCTGAAGCAGTGATGCTTCCAAACCAGACTGTGATGTTGTATAACAGGATGCTCTCAATCGTCCCTCTGTAGAAAGTGGTCAGGACAGGGGAAGGAAGATGTGCTTTTTTCATGCAACGCAGAAAATGCAGGCGCTGCTGTGCCCGCTTCACCAGTGTCTCGCTGTTGAGCGACCAAGCCAGCCTACTTGTTAACTGCACACCCAGGAATTTGATGCTGGTAACCATCTCTACTGGTGAATCATTAACAGAGGGATAGAATCAAGATCACGTGATGTGCTAATACCACTTTACAATGCCTTGGTAAGGCCACACTTGGAATACTGCATCCAGTTTTGGTCACCACGATGTAAAAAAGATGTTGAGACTCTAGAAAGAGTACAGAGAAGAGCAACAAAGATGATCAGGGGACTGGAGGCTAAAACATATAAGGAATCGTTATTTATCATTAGCTGTGTCAGCTAGAATAAACTTATAATTTAGTAATATATGGAGGCTTACAGCAGCAACAGAACAAGGTTCTTTTCTTCAGTAGACCACGGGTCTCCAACCTTGGCAACTTGTGGACTTCAACTTCCAGAATTCTGGGAATTGAAGTCCACATGTCCTAAAGTTGCCAAGGTTGGAGACCCCTGCAATAGACTAAACAGATGGAAATGGTGATAGCCAACCAGTTACAGCAGGGGTCCTCAAACTTGGCCACTTTAAGACTTGTGGACTTCAACTCCCAGAATTCCCCAGCCAGCTGGCTGGGGAATTCTGGGAGTTGAAGTCCACAAATCTTAAAGTGGCCAAGTTAGAGGACCCCTGAGTTACAGTAATGGAGTCAGCACCATAGAGAACTCCCCTAAAAAATGAGGCCAGAGTTATCATCATAGTTCCATGTATCCTGGTGCCTCCAGTTGTGTTGGATTGCAATTCTGTTGTCTCACAGTCAGTATGGCCAATGGTTGTTCTCAACAGGAGGGGGGAAGATTGGTTTAATAAGTACCTAAAGGAATCTAAAGACAAGCAGTTTCTCACATTCCCTGTTGCCCAGATGTGACGGAATGTAATCCAGATTCTCCGGATGGAGGGGCTACATTCTAGTGCAGCAAGAAACAATCCAGTTCAGATACTTTGTGTGGGAGAAAGAGGGTGAAGACAGTTCCTCCCTAATGGTTCTCAGAATATATGCTTTATGGAGTGGTACGATGGGTTCAGTGGCTGAAGACACTGGATGTGTCAGCTGGAAAGCTGGCAGTCCAGGTTCAAGACCCGAGCACCACACAATGGAGCGAGCTCCTGTTACTTGCCTCAGTTCCTGCCAACCTAGCAACTGGAACGCATGCATATGTGAATAGATAAATAGGTTTCACTTTAGTGGGAAGGTAACAGCGTTCTGTGCACCTCGGTGTAAAGCCATGCTGGCCACATGACCATGGGAGCATTTTAGGGCTATGCTGGCTCCCTCAGCTAGGAAATGGAGATGAACACCGTCTTTGAGCTGGACGTGACTAGAAAGGGGAAAACTTTACCTTTACCTTTAGTTTGCTATAGATTCTATCTATAGGTGAGGACAATAAAGAAAACTGCTTGGGAGAATCACAAACAAGTCTTTCTTGATTTTTTGAGCCTGACACCAATGAGATGAAGCATCAGGCTTGGGTCTGTGTACAGTGTGATAACAATTGATCTCAACATTTACAATATGCTATTATTAACTAAACATTCATATGTATTTGTGGTTTTTTTTCCATGTTGTTTAAGTGTCAACTTTGCAAATGAGCATGGCTACAATCATTTTCCTTCTCATTCTGGGTTGCCACATAGAATGGAGGGAGGGGAGTTGCCCAGGTGCTTCGCTAGTCATAATAATCTTTTGTCCCGTGGGAACCAAGGTCATCAGCTGCTCCCGACACTGCAGGCTAGGCATTGTGTAAAAAGCCTGCCAAATAATCACATTGGGGGACATAGTTGCTTGCATAGCTTTATGGGTGGGATTTTTTAACTTTGTATTGGGGAATTGTTATGTGCATATCCAGACTTGGTTTCACTCTTGACCGTGCCAATATTTTGTAACTAATAAACATGTTCTTTGAGGAATTTGCAAGCCTCGGAGTTCTGCTTTATTCATCTCTTGTCTGTCGGAACCATGACATTAAGTTTATTTGAAAGATACTTATTTGTGATACAAAAATGAAAGCAACATGGAACATAACAGTCATACATAAAAATCAATTAGCAATTGCAAAATGTTTTGTCCATCCAGAAATAAGCAGTAACAATTATATGAATTTGAAATATGGGGTTTGGCTAATCATCTCAAGAATAGGGAGATTTGTGCTTGAATTCAACATGCGATTGGAAATGGGTTTTTTAATAACATAATAGATGTGTTTGAAAAACACTGCAGATTTTTAGCAACAGCTTACATTGACTAGGGGATATTAATGAACATTTACTGAAATGCAAAGAGTAGCTAACATTATTTGCTGAAATGCCAGGCTTTTATACTGTTTATGAACTCAGCATTTGAGAATTAAGTGTGGATTAGCTAAATATAATCATAATTGTTCCCAGCACATTAGCAGCCTAAAAAGTCAAATGGAAGTTGTGATATATATTTTTTTCAACAAAGAACCAATGTTATTCCACAGATTAAAGAAATGAGGGGGAAACCCTGTGTGTAAAATTGGACCATGAAATTTAAATTGGACATCTTCCAGAGACATTTGTTCAAGTTTTTGTGCAGGCACTGTGTGATATTCAGGATGTTGTGCTTATGCAGCTTCTTCCATTTAAGAAGGTCAGAGACTTTCACAAGTTCACAATGCCGTGAAAAACAAATTAAGTGAAACACAACAAGCAGAGAAGCAGCAAAATATACCAACAGTTTATGACATGTTTAAGCAAACAAGCAAACTAATACATTAGATAAAATCCCAATTAAAACAATGGAAATCATACAATATATTGATTTTCTTTCAACCTACTGGTGTGTATGAGGCAGGGCCCCATCACTAACCTGCTGCAGTCTGAATCTACTTTTCGTTGTTCTGTTGTTAAAGTTCTATTTTCCTTCTTCTCTGATACAGTCTGTATGGTATTTTAATGACAAGACTACAGAGATGCTGTCATGGGAAAGGACCTGCCCAACTCTTAGTAGCCATTACTGTGAGCTTGACTTCCCACTGCTTTCATGACCATTATGTTTTGAGCTGTAAGCTGTAAGATCAGAAGATTAAATTTGTTATATTGCTGCCACAAAGAAGAGGGCATCAAACTATTCTCCAAAACACCAGAGAGCAGGACAAGAAACAATGGCTGGAAACTTGACCAAAGAGAAAAAAGCAACCTGGAATTAAGGAGAAACTTTCTAACAGTGAGAATAATTAACCAGTGGAACAGCTTGCTGCCAGAAATCGTGGGCACTCCATCACTGGAGATTTTTAAGAAGAGACTGGACAATCACCTGCCTGCGATGGTATAGGTTCTCCTGCTTGAGCAGGGGGCTGGACTAGAAGACCTCCAAGGTCCCTTCCAGCTGTATTCTGTTCTATTGTTTACTAGGGAAATATCAGCTTCCTGGAACATCTATGCTTTCTAAAAAAAAAAAAATGCTGGTCTTCCAGAAGCTTCATATTTTTCTTTTTATTCCTAGTGTATTTCCACAAGTGCAGGGCCCACTGTTTTCTGGATCAACCGAATGTTGATCCATTGGTTGTGACAGGAATAGATCAACTGGTGATGTTGTGAGTTAAAGAAAGTGATTGGTCCAGCTGGCTTTCATGCCTAAGGCAGGACTAGAATTCACAGTCTCCTGGCGATTAGCCCAAAGTCACTCAACTGGCTTTCGTTCCTAAAATGGGACTAGAACTCATAATCTCCTGAGTGATTGGTCCAAAAGTCACCCAAGATGGCTTTTGTGCCGAAGGCTGAACTAGAATTCAGTCTCCTGGTGATTGGGCCAAGTCATCCAGCTAGCTTTCTTGCCTAAGGCAGAATAAGAATTCACAGATTCCTGGTGATTGGCCCAAAGTCACCCAAACACGGTACCTAAGATAAAACTAGAACTGGAGTGGGATTGATCATGTGATTGTTTGGTGTGGGTTATGGGTGAACTACTGTGGAAGAGGGCATCCAGCTCTTTCCCAAAGAGCAACAAATCTAAACCACCATTGTGACCCATCTGTATCCAATTCTAGGATGAATGCAAACATAGTTATTCATGGTTCTGTCTTATTCCACTCAATCCAATTCCACTATTCTCAATTACAGTAACATGTTCAGTGAGGTTGGGGCCTCATTCTATCTGTATGCATCGTATTTGCTGTTTTAATCAGCGATAGAAAAATAAATTGTCATCTGTTTCGGGGGGGGGGAAACAAAGAGCATCATAAATTTCAGAGAATGAGACCTAAAAACCTTCCAAGTACTTCTCAAGTACTGCAGACAAAATTGAAACGATTATCTTATGTACCATGATTCATTTACAGTTCCGCAAATTATTCTCCTACAGGAAAGTGTTTTAAATTCTAGTGACACCAGCGACATCCACATTGTTTGGTTTTAAACTGTATGTTTCAGGGCCTTCATTCTTCATCATGTTTTAGATTAGAATATGCCAAATATTTTTTAAAAAGCAATGTAGGATATAACATTGGGATCGTGAATCAAGAATTATTGATTTTATGTATGAGAGATATCCTCCCCCAAGATCACGGGAACGAGATATAAAAACAAACTAGTATCTTCACATTAATCGACTCAGAGGAATCGTCAGAGTGTAAAACCGTTCAAGAGGAAAATATATATATATATATCCTGGCAATGTGTACCATCAGCAACAAACTCATTAACAAGCTTTCTCCGGTTCTACAGACTGATGGCAGAAACATCCCACAGTAGCCATTACCTATGGCAGGTTGCAAATACAGGTAGTCCTTGACTTACAACTATTTGTTTAGTGACCATGCGAGGTTTCAACAGCACTAAAAAAGTGACTTATGACCAGTTTTCACACTTATGTCTGCTGCAATATCCCCATGATCACGTGATCAAAATTCGGGCCCTTAACAATGCTATGTATTTATGACGGTTGCACCGTCCCGGGGTCATGTGATCACCATTCATAATTTTCCCAGCTGGCTTCTGACAAGCAAAATCAATGGAAGAAGCCAAAATCACTTAACAACTGCATGATTCACTTAACAACTGCATGATTCACTTAACAACTGCAGTGACTTGCTTAACAATTGTGGCAAAAAGGTAATAAAATAGGGCACTTCTATAATAATAATGATAATGATAATGTAATAATAATAATAATAATAATAATAATAGGAAGGGATTTTGGAGGTCATCTAGTCTAACCCCTGCTCAGGAACGGAAATTTGGGGCTCCATTGTGGGCGTAAGTCAAGAATTACTTACCTGTGCAGCAAAGCATTGCTTTGTAAAGTCTGACTATTTCCACATCCTTCATTCTATCTTCCCTTCCCAGATCCCTGGATTTAACAGATGTTAACAGAATAACAGAGTTGGAAGGGACCTTGGAGGTCATCTAGTCCAACCCCCTGCTCAGGCAGGAAACCCTATACCATTTCAGACAAATGGCTGTCCAGTCTCTTCTTAAAAACTTCCAGTGTTGAAGCACCCCAACTTCTGGAGGTTGCTCCATTGATTAATTGTTCTCACTGTCAGGAAATTTCTCCTTAGTTCTAGGATGTTTCTCTCTTTGGTTAGTTTCCATCCGTTGCTTCTTGTCCTGCCTTCAGGTGCTTTGGAGAATAGCTTGACTCCCTCTTCTTTGTGGCAGCCCCTGAGATACTGGAACACTGCTATCATGTCACCCTTAGTCCTACTTATCACTGAATTCATTCATCACAACAACATGGAGCTCACCTTTTACTGGATTGCTTTGTGTGCTTCTGGAAATCTTGGCCTTTCCTAAGTCTTGACTTCAGGGTTTGGCAGTCCCACCTGATCATTGCTCAGACTATTTACGTTTTTTTTTCCATCAAATCACTCAACTGGGTAGGATTTTAGTAGATGATACCCAATAATTTCATGAATTAATTGTTTGATGATTTAACGGTGCCTAACGGACTGGCAGGTGCAAGGAAGCAAGAATGAGAGGCTGAACTGCTTAATTAGTTTCTTTGTTGCTGTTTGTCCATAGACAGGAATCATGCCAGACTAAAGCACACTCTGCATAACTATCAGATAAATCCAGTGAAGGTTTTAGGCAGGAACTCTTCTGGGCCACTTCCTGCATACCAAGGACTCAATTTGTGTCTTACATCTTGGAAAAGAGTCCCTCCCTCCTGCAAACAGGCACCGGATTCCATCACATGGCTCCTGACTTGGTATTGGGGAGGTGGTTCATAATTCTGGAGAAAGATATGAGATCAGGAGTCCTTGGTGCTCTCTGAGCTTGCTTGTTTTCTTGCAGACATTTCATTACCAAACTAGGTAACATTATCAGTGCTGGTGATGTTACCTAGTCTGGGTAATGAAACATCTGCAAGAAAACCACCAAGCTCAGAGAGCACCAAGGACCCCTCATGTCAACCCTGAGCTACAAATATCTTTTGGAAAGGTTGTTCTACCGCTTTTACAAATCAAATAAACAAATTATGGAAATCAAGGGTGACATGAGGTAAAAATGCATAATCCATGCTATTTTTTTGTCCCTCTCGATTAAATAAGAGTGTCAAACATGCCACATTTAACAGAGGCTTTGTATTGTTATTAGCTAGTGTACAATGCAGCTTTGCTCTCCAAATTAAGAGATAACTTTCTTTAATATTAATGATTTTTCCTAAATAATGCACAATATATTCATAATTATTTTTAATCTGGGAATTAAAATTTAATAAATTCATAGCTTTGGGGGGATGGGGAAACTTGAAAATTGCAGAGATAAAGAGAGAAAAACAAAAGACCATTTGTTAAAAAAAAGTTCCTTCTATTTAATAAAAATGACATTTTGCCAGCCTATTTTTAAAAATGAGATAAATGATCAGCCAGCTTGGAGAAAGGAACTTAATAGTGGGATTGAACTTTCTGATTTATATTTTTCAAGAAACAAGAGGAAATGAATGGTCCCAGATAGTATGATTTTATGAATAAGATAATCAAAACATGGGTATTTTGTCTGTAATATCACAGCTGTCTCCTCTACAACCATTGATTTAGCAATTCTATTATCTCATGCAAATAACTCAGTCTTCCTATTTGCACAGAATTTCTCCATATTTAGGGGAAAAAATAACTCATTTGGATTTAATAAACAGCCATACATCAATCAATGGCTGATCAGCATACAATGGATAACATACAATACGGTTAGATTGTTGTGTCCTTCCAAAGGATAATCAGCATTGGTATTAATATTATCCTGGAAAAGCCATATTTCTCCACCATCGTTCATGGCTTAATCACATTTAAATAAAATAATTCTAATAGAGAACCATATGGACTAGATCAGGGCTTTTCAACCAGTGGTACGGGTACCACCTGTGGTACATTGGCACCTGGCAAGTGGTACGCGAGCATCCTAGAAAAGTAGCAGGGAAGGGGACTGAGCTAAACTGGTGGCAGCACCGCATACGCCTGAATGAGAGAGGGCTGGAGCTGCAGGGCTATCAGGGCTCAGCGGAAGCACCAGGATTGATGCTTCTTCAGGGCTGTCAAGGTTCAGTGGAAGTGCCAGGATCAGTGCCAGGCTCCAGCCGGAGCTCGCTGATCCTGGTGCTTCTGCTGAGCCCTGAAGAAGCACCGATCAGCTGGAATGTTACAGCATCTCCAGGGTCTTGTGATTTACATTCAGATGCTTGGCAACTGATTCATATTTATGACGGTCACAGTGTCCCAGGGTCATGAGAAGTGACCAAAACCTGCTGCAACCACCCAGCAGACAGGGGGAATAAAAACCAAACACCCCCCACCCCACGTCCGCTGCCAATACTCAACAGAAATGCTCACAACAATGAAAACCTCGGACAGGAGGAAGAGCGCCGCCGGGTGGGCAGGCAGGTGTCTTGCTCGGCTATGCCTTGAGGGGCACTTTTTTCAGTGCTATTGTAACTTTGAACAGTCACTAAGTGAACTGTTGTAAGTCGAGGACTACCTGTACTTTATCACTTTTTTCCTTTTTTTTTTTGGTTATCAAGTTTTTGACACCTTGCTAGGCGACTGGTGGTACTCGGATGTTGCCATATGCCAAAAGTGGTACAATGGGTGAAAAGGTTGAAAAGCCCTGGACTAGATGACCTCCAAGGTCCCTTCCATCATCATCATCATCATCATCATCATCATCATCATCATCATCATTATTATTATTATTATTATTATATTAGAATCTCTCTTGAGTTGGAGGACCAAAAAGAAAAAGAAAATCCATGTGTAACAGTGTTAGAAAAGAAAGGAATAACAATTTTTTGTTACGTCACAAACATATTTAAGATCAGTTCCAGTTTCCCAGGACACCGCAAACACAATTTTCTTCTGATGACATAGTTGCCCTCCTGTTCTCAATTTCCACAGATCACCAAGACATTGCAAGTACAGTAATCATATTAGAGACAAAATATACCTTAGACATAGAAAACTCTAGGAACTAACAGACATGTACAGATTTTCTGAGAAAATGTTATTGCTGCCAACAGTTCATGGCCTCCATGGCAACCATGGACCTGACACAAGTAATTGAGGGCCCAACCCATGAGGGGGGACACACACCTGACCTGGTCTTTCTCTCGGAACAGTTGAGGTATGATCTGAAGTTAAGGGGCTTAGAAGTGTTGCCTATGTCATGGACAGATCATTTTCTGCTACAGCTTGAATTTTACGACACCAATCCTCTCTCGCAGGGAGCCGGAACCGATTAAATGGTTCCGCCCCAGACGCCTGATGGACCCTATGGGCTTTCAAAGGGCGCTTGGGGAATTGCCGGATTCGCTTGTACACAGTTCGGCGGAGTCCCTAGTGATGGCCTGGAATATGGCCACTACGAGGGCTCTAGACCGGATTGCGCCATTGCAACCTCTCTGTGGTAGCAGACCCAGGAGATCTCCTTGGTTTACCCAGGAACTCAGGGGGATGAAGCGCCAGAAGAGACGTTTAGAGAAGCAATGGAGGGAAAACAGATCCGAATCTGATCGAACCAAATTGAGAGCTTATAGTAAGACCTATTTGGAAGCGATCACTACGGCATGAACTCAGTATCTTTCCACATTGATCGCATCTGCGGAATCTCGTCCGGCTGCCCTGTATAAGGTGACTCGCTCTCTCCTTGATACAGGGAGGAGGGAGGAACCTTTGCAGGGCAATGCCGAAGAATTTAACATCTTTTTCGCAGACAAGGTCACTCAGATCCGGGCTGACTTGGATTCCAATTGGAATGCAATGTTGGCTGACAATGAGTCAGTCGAGATGACAGAGGCCCATCTTAGTTCTGTTGAATGGGATGAGTTTGACCTGGTAACTCCTGATGATGTGGACAAGGCCATTGGAACTGTGAGTTCTGCCACCTGTTTATTGGACCTGTACCCCTCCTGGCTGGTTTCGGCTAGCAGGGAGGTGACACGGAGCTGGGTCTAGGCTGTTGTTAACGCTTCTTTGAGGGAGGGGTCCTTTTCGGCTCCCTTAAAGGAGGCACTTGTGTGCCCCCTCCTCAAGAAGCCTTCCCTGGACCCGGCGGTCTTAAATAATTATCGTCCAGTCTCCAACCTTCCCTTTTTAGGGAAGGTTGTCGAGAAGGTGGTGGCACTCCAACTCCAATGGTCCTTGAATGAAGCTGATTATCTGGGCCCTCAGCAGTCTGGGTTCAGGTCCGGTTACAGCACGGAAACTGCTTTGGTCGCACTGACCGATGATCTCTGGCGGGCCCGGGATAGAGGCTACTCCACTATCCTGGTGCTTCTTGACCTCTCAGCAGCATTCGATACCATCGACCATGGTATCCTTCTGCGCCGGTTGGAGGGGCTTGGAGTGTGGGGCACCGTTTTACGGTGGTTCACCTCCTACCTTTCTGGCCGGTCTCAGTCGGTGTTTGCAGGAGGTCAGAGATTGGCCCCGAGGCCTCTTCCATGTGGAGTCCCTCAGGGGTCTGTTCTCTCACCTCTGCTTTTTAACATCTACATGAAGCCGTTGGGTGAGATCATCCGTCGACACGGGGTGAGTTATCATCAATATGCTGATGATACTCAGCTTTATATCTCTACCCCGTGTCATTACAGCGAAGCAGTGGAAGTGATGAACCGGTGCCTGGAGGCTGTTGAGGTCTGGATGGGTGCCAACAGGCTCAGACTCAATCCCGACAAGACGGAGTGGCTATGGGCTCTGCCTCCCAAGGACAATTCCAACTGTCCATCCATTACCCTGGGGGAGAAGTTTTGTCCCCCTCGGAGAGGGTTCGCAACTTGGGTGTCCTCCTTGATCCACAGCTAAGTCTAGAACATCATTTTTCGGCTGTGGCGAGGGGGGCATTCGCCCAGGTTCGCCTGGTGCACCAATTGCGGCCCTATTTGGACCAGGAGTCACTCCTCACAGTCACCCATGCCCTTGTCACCTCGAGATTCGATTACTGTAATGCTCTCTACATGGGGTAACCTTTGAAGAATGTCCGGAGACTGCAGGTAGTCCAGAACGCGGCCGCGCGAGCCGTCTTGGGTCTCCCAAGACATGCTCATATCACTCCAGCTCTCCGTGAGCTGCACTGGCTACCAATTGGTCTCCAAACACAATTCAAAGTGTTGGTTATGACCTATAAAGCCCTTTATGGCAATGGACCAGGATACTTGCGGGACCGTCTTCTGCCTCATGAATCCCAGCGACTGGCTAGGGCACATAGGGTTGGCCTCCTACGAGTCCCGTCTATTATGCAATGTCATCTGGTGGGGCCTAGGGCAAGGGCCTTCTCTGTTGCTGCCCCAGACATCTGGAACCAGCTTCCTCCCTCCTAGTTGTCCGGAAATTGTTGAAGACGCATTTATGCCGACAGGCTTGGGGCGCATGAGCTGCACTCTGCCCCTGGGCCTAGGAATGTCCCTCCATCAGCAACTGTGTGTTGACTGCGATTGTATGCTGTATGAATGTCATTAATTTTTATTGTATTGTTATTGTAAGCCACCCTGGATCCTAGGAGAAGGGCGGCATAAAAGTTTAAATAAATAAATAAATAAATAAATAAATAAATAAATAAATAAATAAATAAATAAATAAATAAATAAAATGCTGACCAAAGAGAGGGGACTTCCATATTTACAGAATATCTGCCTTTAAACAACAATTAACCTAAAGGCACTCTCTTTGAAGCATCTCTAAAATCAGAACCCTGAACAGAGTGATCAAAGGTGCAATGAGTTATTTCTGACTCTAGGGGGCAGTGCTCATTTTTGTTTCTTAGCTGAGGGAGCCAGGGTCATCCTAAAATGCTTTCGTGATCATGTGGCCGGCATGATTATACACCACAGTGCATGGAACACTGTTAGCTTCACACCAAAATGGTAGCAATAGTACTTAGATTTATATACTACTTCACAATGCTTTCAAGCCCATCTCTAAGCAATTTACAAAGTCAGCCTATTGCCCCCAGCAATCTAGGTCCTCATTTTACCGACCTTGGAAGGATGAAAGGCTGAGCCAACCTTGAGCCAGTGAGAATCAAACTGCTGGCAGTCAACAGAAATTAGCCTGCAATGCTGCATTCTAACCACTGCACCATTATGGCCAGTAGGATTTCACACTGAGGTCCACGGAATGCTGTTACCTTCCCACTGGAGTGGTACTCATTTATCTACTCGCATTTGCATGTTTTCAAACTGCTTGGCGGGCAGGAGCTGGGGAAAGTAACCGGAGCTCACTCCATCACACGGCGCTTGGTTCTTGAACCCGGGCTATCCATCTGACAAGCTCAGCTCTTTAACTGCTGAAGCACTACACTGCTCCCCCCACCCCCGCCATGCAATGATATGTGAGTTTAATTCCAAACAGAAAATGTGAATTTGATAGAATAACATCTTGCTGTCCATATCTGATAAATCCCAGAAAGAATAAAACTGGTCACGAAGCATCCTGGTGGCCAATGTCTGAGCTCAAGAGAGACAATTTGATGTAGCAGTTAAAGATAGTTAAAGGCTAGAAAGCAAGAGACTGTGAGTTCTAGTCCTGCCTTAGGTACAAAGACAGCTAGGTGATTTTGGGCCAAACTTTCTCCCTCTAGGAAGAAGAAGGAGACAAGGGCAAACCACTTGTCATGTCTCCGTCTGAGCCTGAATCTGCAGAGGAAAATGAACTGGAACGGGACCCTATGGAGGAGCCGCTGTGGGGAGGGGCATTTGTCGGGAACAAACACTGATTCCTTGGAGTGTTGTTCTGTGACTTCTCTTTGGAAACCTGGAAACTTTGACTATCGGACTGTATTTCGGATTCTCTCTTTTGGAATCTGCTCAGGCAAGCTAGGATTCAAACATAAATTCGTTAAGTTTATGTTTTCTTCCTTGTAATCTCTATGGCCTTGAATACTTTCTTATGCTAATCAGACTGTACTTGAACCTATTTTCAGCCAGAGTCGGCTGAAGGGGTGTGTGTGTTATTTTGTTGGAGGCTTGCCAACAAACGTAGGAGCATTTGGGGAAAATTTGGAGCAATAAAAGAACTGTTTGAATTGCCAGCTGACTGCATTGCCACTGTGCTGTGCCCTGGGTCATCACACCACTTCTGAAATTCTTTCCAAGAAAACTGTTTGTCTGTGAGTCACCGGGAATTAAGACTCATTCAAACATGCATACACAAACCCTGTTACAGGAAGTCCTCAATTTATGACCACAACTGAGCCCAAAATTTATGTTGCTAAGCGAGACAGTTGTTAAGTGAATTTTGCCCCATTTTACGAGCTTTCTTGCCACAGTTGTTAAATGAATCGTTAAATCGTTTGTTTAGTGACTGCTTGAAGTTACAACGGCATTCAAAAAAGTGACTTATGACTATTTTCACACGTACGACAGTTGCAGCATTCCCGTGGTCACGTAATTAAAAATTTGGACACTTGGCAATTGGTATGTTGTATGATGGTTTCAGTGTCCCAAGGTCATCTGATCACCTTTTGCAACCTTCTGACAAGCAAACTCAATGGGGAAGCCAGATTTACTTAACAATTGTGTTGCTAATTTAACTGCCGTGATTCACTGAACATGTGAGGCAAGAAAGGTCGTAAAATGAGAGCAAGGCTAACTTAACAAATGTCTCACTTAGCAACAGAAATTTTGGTCTCAATTTTGGAGTACATGTATTGCTTTTACAAATTCCTTTTCTTCCTCATACATAACTTTCAGCATGTCTGAGAACTGGAAAAGTATTTCCCACAGAATGAGGTACTGTCACTGCAAATTTTATCCCTTGTGCCCCAAAATAACACTCTTCAGGCACACATTTAAATAAGGTGACCAACTTTTTTACAACGAAAAGGAGGACACAAATAAATTGAAGAAAAAAAATATCGTAAATAAAATAAACATTTTATTCATTGCAACAATAATACAGAATACACTATAATATGATAAATGCATAATATTTATTTATTAATTTGATTTCTATGCCGCCCTATTCCGGAGAACTCAGGGCAGCTCACAACATAATAGAAATCAACAATTAGAAATACATATATATAAAAACCCCTAATTTAAAAGAAAAACCAATCATTCAACATACACACAGACATACACTGGCTAGGGGCAAGATGTTAACTGCCCCAAGCCTGCCGGCAGAGGTATGTTTTAAGTAATTTACAAAAGGCAGAGGGTGGGGGCGACACGGATCTCCGGGGGAAGTTGGTTCCAGAGGGCCGGGGCCGCAACAGAGAAGGCTCTTCCCCTAGGCCCCGCCAGGCGACATTCGTAACAATAACATTTTATACTGTAATTATGCTTACATGCCACGCCCCCGCCCGCAGCCGCCCCACCAGCACTGCTGCCCCACCATGTAGAGCGGGCCCCATGGCTCCCAAAGCACCAGCTGTGCCGGCTCCGGCCCCAGGGGGCAGCCCGCCATTGACACACCCCGCCTGCAGCCGCCCCACCAGCACCACCACCCACCCTGCACAGCAAAGTTCTTGCCAATTTGCCTTCGCTGCAGACAACTTACAGGTGCAAAGTTTGCCGGCCAGGTGTTTTGGTGCGCTCAGCAGCAATTCCTATTGGCTTTCGAAAGCCAATAGGGGGAATAGCACAGCTCATGAAAAAGTTGGAAAAAAAAAAACCATCAAAGAAAGGTGCCGGAACGCCGTTCTGAGCGTTGTATGAGAAAAAAAAAAGTCCTGCAGATTAGTCTTCAAATATTGAAAAGGAGGACATGTAGGAGGACACTTTTCGAGGGAGAACGGAACTCACAAAAGGAGGTCTGTCCTCCCTAAAGGAGGACGGTTGGTCACCTTAAAAATTTAAACAACAAAGTTGTGAATATAGCTCAAAGACTCTGCATTAATACTTTTGAGATTTAGCAAGAAAGCTTTTTAGTTTTTCGTTCGTCTCAGAAAGGATTATTCAGTGCGCTTTCCCCATGCAAAATTATGGGAGCACAAAACCTGCTCTGGATGAGGGAACAAATTCAGATTCCAAAAAGAATCCCATACTGAATTGGCCCACAATTCAAGAGGAAGGAATAGATTTTGTGATTCTCATATCTACTTTGTAGCTCTTCTACTTTGCATAACATTGTTCCAGTTCAAGTGGACAAACTTCTGTCCAATAACCTTCTGTCTCACTGTAATAATTTCCCTTGGTTTTCGCAATTCTTCCTAAATGAGTGATGCAACCTTTAAAATTACCTCCTGAATGGGTCTTCGGGATAAACTGTTTTGAAACAGCTGCAATTTATGGTTAATGTTTTGCAATTTTTTTAAAAAAAATATTAATGTTCATGTGGAAATATTGACCTTTAAATGTTTTCATTTAAATGAGACTGCTTTTGACAGCTTGCAACTTTGCTGCCTTTTTCATTATAAGAATTTGAATACAAACATCATGAAATATAAAACCAAACATTGCAAAAAGCATCATCCAGGTTTCTGTTTAGTGGAGAAAATCTATTGGTTGCTAGCAATTGAAAACAACTTGATGGCACATAATCAATCAATTAACCAAACCTATTAATAAAATTTATAAATTCATCAATTATAGAAACATGGCAGATTTCTTTATTTGCTAAGTGCTGTGTAAGGTTGGTGTTGCTAAGAAGGGGTGCTTTTTCTAATAAAATGCTCCTACAATGCCTCAGAGCTCAAGCAGTAACTTTGCTTTACATTAACCAAATACACAAAGCATTTGCATTCAGGAGATGTTTCCTTGGCAGCAGTGAACCAAACCATCTTTGAAATATTAATCCAGAGGCAGGAATTTTCCTACTGCTCAGAAAAAATCTTTTGCACATCTGATGTCCCACAGTTGTTTGTTTTTGCATTATGCATGACTGAAATCCCAAACTGCAGAACATCCCAGATATATGAAGACTAAGGAAACAGTACAAAAATGTAAGGGGCAAATCTTGATTAGTTATTTCCCCAAGTCTGTTTAATCAGAGCTGTGTTTTCTCCCTTATTTATTTATGTATTTATTATTGTATAATTTATATGTGTAGCATGTTTCCCCAAAAGTAAGGCCTACACCAACAATAATCCCTAGCTTGATTTTGGGGGTGGGCCTAATATAAGCCCTATCCCAAAAATAAGCCCTAGTTTTGGGTCGAGGCACACACCTAAAAATCAAGCTAGAGTGGGGGTGGGGGTGTGAGCTGCCCCACCCGTCCTGCACCCACTTACCTTGCAGCCAGGCCTCTCCTCCCTGGTCCCTTCTTCTTCTGAGGCCTCTTCTGCAGCCAGGCCTGCATTTCTCAGTCACAGGGCTTTCTAGAAGGCCTGTGCAGCAAAGAACCAAACTATGGATTGAATCCATAACCCGGTTCTGCAAGAACTCAGCAGCCGAGCACCAAGCTAGGGATTGAATCCATAGCTCGGTACTCGGCTGCTTAGGCCTTCTGGAAAGGCCTGACTGCAAAATGCAGGCCCAAATGCAACTGTAGAACTTCGGCCCAGAAGTGGACCAGCTGAGTGGGGCTGTTGGTGCCAAAGGTGAGGTAAGGCCTACCCCGAAAATAAGACCTTGTGCCTCTTTTGGAAGCAAAAAAATAATAAGACCTTGTCTTATTTTCGGGGAAACATGGTGTGTATGTATGTATGTATATATGTATGTATGCATGCATGCATGCATTCATTCATTCATTCAAATTTGTTATGCTGCTTCCATAAATAATAAATAAATATTAAATAAATAAAACATAAATAAGGGTGCAATCCTAACACAACTGGAGCACCACTTGAGCACCATCGGCACTGACAAATTCACCATCAGTCAATTGCAAAAGGCAGCTTTACGGCAAATAGCTTGCATCCTGCGATGATACCTCTAACACATCAAGCATCCACATCTGCCTATGCCAGGTCCTTTGAAAGGATTTGCTAGGTTGTCAAAAATGCCAAACCCAGTCTAAATATCAGGCTGCCTGTGCAACAAACTATAAATAAAATAAAAATTAATAGATAGATAGATAGACAGACAGACAGACAGACAGACAGACAGACAGATAATATTGGCCAATAAACCAATCAAGCTGAGCATTCATTCATGTGGGACAGAGGAAGGTTATTCAGTAGAGCCTTTCCCTCTGCTGCCCTACTTTTTGGAAAGACCCTCTAACCCAGGGGTGTCAAATTTGCAACATCATGTGACGTGTCGCGACGTATCATGACTTTTTTCCCATTTCTGGCAATGGAGTGGGCGTGGTTTCACCATGACGCATCCGGACTGTGGGCTGGCAGTTTGATACCCATGCTCTAACTTATTTTGCTCAGCTGTCTATTGTTAGTTCTTCCTCACCCACCTTTACTCAGTTCTGGGTGCTGAACTTCAGAATCTATCCTTACAACTGTGTAGTGGGGTGCCCCAGGGCTCTGTTCTGGGCCTAGTGCTCTTCAACATCTTCATCAACGATTTGGACGAGGGGATAGATGAGGAACTCATCAAATTTGCAGACGACACCAAGCTGGCAGGAATAGCCAACACTCCAGAAGACAGGCTTAAGATACAGGAGGATCTGGACAGACTTGAACACGGGGCACTATCTAACAAAATGAAATTCAGTGGTGAAAAAAGCAAGGTTCTACATTTAGGCAAGAAAAACCAAATGCACAGGTATCGTGTAGGGGGTACCTTGCTCAATAATAGTAACTGTGAGAGGGACCTTGGAGTCCTAGTGGACAATCACTTAAATATGAGCCAGCAGTGTGCTGCAGCTGCCAAAAAGACCAACACAGTGCTAGGCTGCATTAACAGAGGGATAGAATCAAGATCACCTGAAGTGTTAATACCACTTTACAATGCCTTGGTAAGGCCACACTTGGAATACTGCATCCAGTTTTGGTCACTGCAATGTAAAAAAGATGTTGAGATTCTAGAAAGAGTACAGAGAAGAGCAAGAAAGATGATTAGGGGACTGGAGGCAAAAGCATATAAGGAACGGCTGCTGGAATTGGGTATGTCTAGTTTAACGAAGAGAAGGACGAGGGGGGACATGATAGCAGTCTTCCAGTATCTCAGGGGCTGCCACAGAGAAGAGGGAGTCAAGCTATTTTCCAAAGCGCCTGAAGGCAGGACAAGAAGCTACGGATGGAAACTAATCAAGGAGAGAAGCAACCTAGAACAAGGAGAAAACTTCCTGACAGTTAGAACAATTAACCAGTGGAACAACTGCCTCCAGAAGCGGTGAATGCTCCAACACTGGAAGTTGTTAAGAAGAGACTGGACTGCCATTTGTCCGAAATGGTATAGGGTTTCCTGCCTGAGCAGGGGGTTGGACTAGATGACCTCCAAGGTCCCTTCCAACTGTATTATTATTATTATTATTATTATTATTATTATTATTATTATTATTATTATTATATTAATTGAATGTTGTCCTCTCATCACAAGCCTGGAGTCCAGGTTTAAAGCTGAGGTACAGCTAACATGACAGATAAGGAGAATGAAAGAGCACAAAAGATTCACGGGAACAGAAGCAGCATAACATTTAAATGAATGAATGAATGCACACATGCATGCATATAGATAGACAAATAAATCTACTTTAGATACTGTCAGTGTTTATATTGTTATTCAAAAATAAGTTTTAGCTATATCAGAGTCAACATTCTTTTTAAAAACTGGCTTTTGAATATTATTGCTACTAGCATTTCAATTTTATGATTGCACATATTTGACTTAGTTAACTTTGAAATGGAGAAAGACCTCTTTTCCTTCTGGGGATACTATAAGAAGTGAATTTTCAATTTCAGCTGAGCTTCATAAGTAGCAACAGGAAATTGAATCAGAAACCTGTTTCGGTTAGGGAGATTGCCTTTGAATCTTCAGTCCCAAGGTGAAAATAAATATATTCACACTTATATAAGTTGAGAAGGAATAAATATAGAATAACTATAAACAACCCATAACTGATACAAAGGATTTTGAATTCCAAGTTGTTCAGGAAGGCAGGAGTGTTATGATTTCATGCCAAGTAACAGAACTGATTAGAACCCACATATTCCCATAAGTTAAGTCCAGCCTCTACACCTGATTTTGAGGGAAGAGTTTCTTCCCCCTTATCTGGCATAAGAATAGGCCTAACGTTGCTGTGAAATAGCTCAGCAGAGATATCTGGGCTTTCCTTTAGGTTTAAGGAGATCAATGTTTTATTCTAGGGACAACTTTTATACCAACTGACTCTCCTTAGTGTCCCGCTTCAAGGTGACTCCTCTCTCTCTCTCTCTCTCTCTCTCTCTCTCTCTCTCTCTCTCTATATATATATATATATATATATATATATATATATATATATATATATATATATATATATGTGTGTGTGTGTGTGTGTGTGTGTGTGTGTGTGTGTGTGTGTGTGTGTGTGTGTGTGTGTGTTTTTATTATTAATTTAATTTCTATGCCGCCCTATTCAGGAGAACTCAGGGCGGCTGTGTATGTGTATGTGTATGTATGTATGTATATGCAATGAAAGTAAGTAAATTTGAACACCAGGATAATATCAAACTAAAAACTGTTTAATACAAGTGCTGAGCTTTTAGTTTTTAGTTTGATATTATCCTGGTGTTCAAATTTACTTACTTTCATTGCATGGCTCTACCCAGGATTCGTATTTTTAATATAATTAGAGACATACACACACACACATATATACACACACACATATATACACACACATATATATATACACATACACACACACATATATACACACACACATACATATACATATACACATACATACATACATACATACATACATACATACATACATACATACATACATATATATATATATATATATATATATATATATATATATATATATATATACTGGTATATACACACACACACATATACATATATATATATATAATATATATAATGTTTTCGTAGATTTTCATGGGTACAGATATGCAGGTCTTGGCGTAATTGTGTCTTTTCCCATGTAAGACCCCAGCCTGAAGATGACGAGTGGGAAACATCGCCAAGATAATCTCAATGTTACGTGGGAAAAGACCCGAATACGCCAAGACAAAATGGACAGGAATGGGTGAATTTAACTCAAATGACCATGAGGTATACTACTGCAGGCAAGAATCCCTTAGAAGAAATGGAATAGCCTTCATAGTCAATAAAAGAATAGGAAAAGCAATACTGAGATACAATCCCCAAAATGACAGAATGATCTCAGTTCGAATCCAAGGCAAACCATTCAATATCACAGTAGTCCAAATCTATGCCCCAACCACTGGTGCTGAAGAGGATGAAATTGACCAGTTCTATGAAGCCCACCTTATAGAATTAACACCAAAAATGATGTCCTTATCATCATGGGGGATTGGAATGCTAAAGTAGGAAGCCTAATAATAATAATAACAACAACAACAACAACAACCGGAATAACAGGCAAGTTTGCCCTTGGAATACAAAATGAAGCAGGGCACAGGCTGATAGAATTTTGTCAAGAGAATATGTTGGTCATAACAAACACTCTTTTCCAACAACTTAAGAGACGGCTCTACACATGGACATCACCAGACGGTCAACACAGAAATCAGATTGACTATGCGCTCTACAGCCAAAGATGGAGAAGTTCTATACAGTCAGTAAAAACAAGACCAGGAGCTGACTCAAGATCATGAGCTTCTCATTGCAAAATTTAGGCTTAAATTGAAGAAAGTGGGGAAAAGCACTAGGCCACTCAGGTATGAACTAAATCATATTCCTGATGAATATACAGTAGAGGTGACAAATAAAGGAATTAGATCTGATAGAGTGCCTGAAGAACTGTGGACAGAGATTTGCAACATTGTACAAGAGGTAGCAACTAAAACCATCCCAAAGAAAAAGAAATGCAAGAAAGCAAAATGGCTGTCTGAGGAAGCTTTGCAAATAGCTGAGGAAAGAAGGGAAGCAAAAAAGCAAAGGAAAAAGCCAAAGATACACCCAATTGAATGCAGAATTCCAGAGAATAGCTAGAAGAGCTAAGAATTACCTTCTTGAATGAACAGTGCAAAGAAATAGAAGAAAATAATGGAATAGGTAGGACCAGAGATCTCTTCAAGAAAATTGGAGATATGAAGGGAACATTTCATGCAAAGATGGGCATGATAAAGGACCAAAATGGCAGGGACTTAACAGAGGCAGAAGAGATTAAAAAGAGGTGGCAAAACTACACAGAAGAACTATACAAGAACGAGCTTAATGTCCCAGATAACCATGATGGGGTGGTCACTGACCTCGAGCCAGACATCCTAGAATGTGAAGTGAAATGGGCCTTAGGAAATCTGAGCAACAACAAAGCTAGTGGAGGTGACAGTATTCCAGCTGAGTTATTCAAAAATCTTAAAAGACGATGCAGTACTACATTCAATTTGCCAGCAAATTTGGAATACTCAACAGTGGCCACAGGATTGGAAAAGGTCAGTTTACATTCCAATTCCAAAGAAAGGCAATGCCAAAGAATGTTCAAACTATCGCACCATTGCACTCATTTCACATGCTAGTAAAGTTATGCTTAAAATCCTACAAGCTAGACTCCAGCAGTTTGTGGATCGAGAACTACCAGAAGTACAGGCAGGATTTCGAAGAGGCAGAGGAACTAGAGATCAAATTGCCAACATACGCTGGATCATGGAGAAAGTTAGGGAGTTCCAGAAAAACATCTACTTCTGCTTCATTGACTATGCTAAAGCCTTTGATTGTGTGGATCACAACAAATTGTGGCAAGTTCTTAAAGAGATGGGAGTACCAGACCATCTTATTTGTCTCTTGAGAAACCTATATGTGGGTCAAGAAGCAACAGTGAGAACTGGACACAGAACCACTGATTGGTTCAAAATTGGGAAAGGAGTCCGGCAAGGCTGTATACTGTTGCCCTGCCTATTTAACTTATATGCAGAGCACATCACGAGAAAGGCAGAGTTAGATGAATCAAAAGTTGGAATTAAGATTGCCGGGAGAAATATCAACAACCTAAGATATGCAGATGATACCACTCTAATGGCAGAAAGTGAAGAGGAACTAAAGAGCCTCTTGATGCGGGTAAAGAAGGAGAGTGCAAAAGTTGGCTTGAAACTTAACATTAAGAAAACCCAGATCATGGCATCCGGCTCTCTCAATTCCTGGCAAATAGATGGGGAAGAAATTGAGGTAGTGACAGATTTTATTTTCCTGGGCTTCAAGATCACCAGAGATGGGGACTGCAGCCAAGAAATTAAAAGATGCTTGGTCCTGGGGAGGAAAGCTATGGCAAATCTAGACAGCATACTAAAAAGTAGAGACGTCACCCTGCCAACAAAAGTGCGTAGAGTCAAGGCCATGGTTTTCCCAGTTGCAATGTATGGATGTGAAAGTTGGACCATAAGGAAGGCTGAGTGACAAAGAATTGAGGCCTTTGAACTCTGGTGCTGGAGAAGACTCCTGCGAGTCCCTTGGACTGCAAGGCGTTCAAACCGGTCAGTCCTAGAAGAGATCAACCCCAACTGCTCTTTAGAAGGCCAGATCCTGAAGTTGAAACTCAAGTACTTTGGCCACCTAATGAGAAGGAAGGACTCACTGGAGAAGAGCCTAATGCTGGGAAAGATTGAGGGCAATAGAAGAAGGGGACGAGAGAGAATGAGGTGGCTGGATGGAGTCACTGAAGCAGTGGGCGTGAACCTAAATGGACTCCAGAAGATGGTAGAGGACAGTAAGAGCTGGAGCTGGCTTGGGCTAAGAAAGGGCTAGAACACAGAGTCCTCTGGTGATTGACCCAAAGTCACCCAGTCGGCTTTCATGCATAAGGTGGGACTAGAACTCACAGTCCTCTGGTGATTGACCCAAAGTCTTCCAGTCAGCTTTCATGCATAAAGTGGGACTAGAACTCACAGTCCTCTGGTGATTGACCCAAAGTCTTCCAGTCAGCTTTCATGCATAAAGTGGGACTAGAACTCACAGTCCTCTGGTGATTGACCCAAAGTCACCCAGTGGGCTTTCATGCTTAAGGTGGGACTAGAATTCGCAGTCTCCTGATGATTGGCCCAAAGTCATGCAGCCAGACTTCATGCCCAAACAAGACCAGAACTCACAGTCCCCTGGTGATTGGTCTAATGTCACCCATATCGTATTAAACTTTTAGCTTTAGTCTAGGTCAGGGATAGGTAACCTTGGCTCTTTTTTGACTCGTGGACTTCAACTCCCAGAATTCCCAAGTCAACATAGCTGACTCTGGAATTCTGGGAGTTGAAGTCCACGAGTCATAAAAGAGCCAAGTTGCCTACTCCTGGTCTAGGCCATCTCAGTCAACTCTGATAGCTTTTTAGTTGAGATATTTAATAGGAATGTTACTCCAGTATGAAATACATATATCTATTCTGCACATGGATATTTGCCCTGTATCAAATATTACCTTTCCATAATCCAAGAATCTGCCATTAGACAAAAACTTAAGTCCAAGGTTTCTGACTGTAGGATCCTTATTGAGAAGCTAGAAAGTGAATGCCTCCACAAATCAGCACAGACGTCTATATAAAAGAAGGAAAATAGAATTACATACCAGTTGTTACTGATTATCTTTTCACTCGGAGAGTAAAAAACAAAACACCATCATGTTAAACATTGACAAAATGGTGATAATAAATAATCCAATTATTTAAATATGTAAAAATGGCATCTCTAAAGAAAGAATTGGCTCCTTTCCTAAGAGCAGATAGAATAGGGACTCAGCACAAGAGAACATATTGGGAGCAACATAGAAAAAAAGCCCCTTCTGTGGGTTCTCGGTAAGAAAATGAAGGCACATTTAAGAGCTTGTTGTCTTGATCTCCAGATAGGTTCCTACTGAGATAAATAGTCCCCCATGTAGCCAAACCAAAAAGTTGTTTAGCATCAAAGGGAGTACATTAAATTGTGTTGATTGCAGTTGGTAATCAAACGTGTTGGACATACCGGTATTACAAAGAACCAAGCAAGTCACATAATAAGTACTGAACTGCCTCCAGCTGATGCTTTTGGTCTACAAGGATAAGAAGATTAAAATCTCCCCCGCGCCAAGCTCTTCTTCTGATGACCACATAGACACATCCATTGTTGCTGACAAGACACTAATGATTTCTCGCTTATCAATTAACCAAAACTGAATAAACCACATTATGGATCAGTGAAATGCATGAATCAGAAATTAATGCTTTACATCTAGAAGGCCGCTAACCTTTGAATGAGCTGTGTAAATTTCCTATGGAGCAAACAAACGAATTTTGGGATCAGGATGTTCTCTTTAAGGGGAAGAGGAGGAGAAGGAGAAGGAGATCAAAGAGCCTTTTGACTTTTTAACTTCCATTTTCACAACATTTTCCATTTTCTGAATTCCATTTTCACAGAATTTTCTCTGCTTCAAAACTGAAACACCAACATCGGTAAAAGCAAAAAGAAGTGGGTATCAATGGACTCTCATGAGTATCATGGAGACATATTATGTCAAGATCGGGGTCTCATGGAGAAGACCTTACCATTTCCACAATCTAGTCTCAGTATCAAAAGATTTTGACAGTCACCTTGAAATAAGTACAGATAGTCCTTGATTTACAACCAATCATTTAGTGCAGGGGTTCTCAACCTTGGCAACTTTAAGACTTGTGGACTTCAACTCCCAGAATTCCTCAGCCAGCAAAGCTGGCTGAGGAATTCTGGGAATTGAAGTCCACAAGTCTTAAAGTTGCCAAGGTTGAGAACCCCTGATTTAGTGCCATTCAAAGTTACAACAGAAGTGGGGGGGGAAGTGACTTATTTTATGATCATTTTTCACATTTATGACCCTTGCAGCGTCCCTATGGTCACGTGATCAAAATTCAGATGCTTGGCAACTGGCATGTAGTTAGGCTGGTTGCAGTGTCCTCGGGTCATTGTGATCACCTTTTATGACCTTCTGATAAGTAAAGTCAATGGGGAAGACAGATTCATTCAACAATTGCACGACTCACTTAACAACTGCAGTGATTTGCTTAACAACTATGGCAAGAAAGGTCGTAAAATGGGACAAAACTCTCTTAACAACTGTCTCACTTATCAATCAAAATTTTGGGCTCAAATGTAATCATAACTCAAGGATTACCTGCATACATAATTTCCACCTTGCGGTCCAGGAGGCCAAAACTATGAAAGTAAAATCAACAAATTTTAGAAGAGGGATAAGAAACACGGCTCCTTCACATTTTAGTCATCCCTATCTCAGCAAGAGTGCTCTGCAGTTGAGAAAAAAATAAATAAAACCACAATGATTATGGAAGTATGGGCTATAATAGCAAATGCTCCTAACTGCATTCCTTGGTGAACATGCACAAAATGGATTTGGAACTGGTGTTTAACTCATTGGTATCTCTGCTTGCCTTTTGCTCAGTCAATGTGGTAGAATGTAGTCTGGATTCCCAGATGGGAGGGGCTGCATTTCAGAGGGCAAAACCCCAGCAAAACATGGAATGTTTGGTCAGGAGAAAGAGGGTTAAGAAGGTTCATCCCTAGCTAATCCCAAAGTATATCTATAGTTTTGAAAACAGTTCCTTTGGGTTGGCAAGATTCTGTCTACAGGTCAGGAACAATAAAAAAAACTAGGGAAAAAGTAACTCCATGTGTCTTTCTTGGTTCTTGGGGGGCCTGATGGGCAAATGCCCAAGACTGCATCTGGAACTACTACTCAATAGTAGTAACTGACAGGGATCTTGGAGTCCTAGTGGACAATCACTTAAATATGAGCCAGCAGTGTGCTGCAGCTGCCAAAAAAGTCAACACAGTGCTAGGGTGCATTAACAGAGGGATAGAATCAAGGTCATGTGAAGTGTTAATACCACTTTACAATGCCCTGGTAAGGCTACATTTGGAATACTGCACCCACTTTTGGTCACCACGATGTAAAAAAGATGTTGAGACTCTAGAAAGAGTACAGAGAAGAGCAACAAAGATGATTAGGGGACTGGAGACTAAAACGTATAAGGAACAGTTGCTGGAATTGGGTATGTCTAGTTTAATGAAGAGAAGGATGAGGAGTGACATGATACCAGTCTTCCAGTATCTCAGGGGCTGCCACAAAGAAGAGGGAGTCAAGCTATTCTCCAAAGCAACTGAAGGCAGGACAAGAAGCAACGGATAGAAACTAATCAAGGAGACATCCAACCCAGAAATAAGGGGAAATTTCTGACAGTCAGAACAATTAATCAGTGGAACAACCTGCTTCCAGAAGTTGTGAATGCTCCAACACTGGAAGTTGTTAAGAAGAGACTGGACAACCATTTGTCTGAAATGATATAGGATTTCCTGCCTGCGTAGGGGGTTGGACTAGATGACCTCCAAGGTCCCTTCCAACTTTATTATTATTATTATTATAACTGTTGATCTAAAACAATAAAGAGGCAAAGTTCTTAGCAACACATCAAGCCAAAATGCAGCTTGAGTATTTATGCCTAATTACAAGTGGAGATACTTCAGGATAGAGAGTTGTATGTAAAAATACTAAATAAATCAATTTTAATGGTGCTAATGGAACATCTAGTGGACTTTGTTTATTAGATGCTTCCTCTTACCCATATCCCCAAACCTAACTGAGGCATAAATTTCTAACAAGCCACTTCCTCAGTAGGACCAGTGCTTTTTTTGTCATAGAACACACAGAACAGCGTTCCGGCAGTTTTTTTTTGAACGGAAGAACCAGTTCCTTCTAACCTGCCAGCATGAGTACAGGTAATCCCTGAGTTACAAGCGTTCACTTAATGCTCTCATGCTTCCCCCTCCCTTCCTGTCACACGGGACTTACATGAAAAAATGCTGTCTCCTCTCTGCCGTGGTTCCTGTTGCTGCTCCATCTGAGGCCAGGGGACGCATCCACAGTCCTCCGTGGCCTGATCCAGGCTCCAAAGTCCTGGAAGACCTCCGGAGCCCAGATCTATGGCCACAGAACGATTTTGTGCCCCCTCAGCGGTCCAATCCAGGCTTCGGAGACCTTTTCCACACCTCCAGAGCCCGGATCCATGGCCACGGAGTGATTTTGCAGCCCACCAGTGGCCCGATCCAGGCTCCGGAGACCTGAAAAAGACCTCCGGAGCCCGGATCAGGCTGCTGGGGGCCACAAAATTGCTCCATGGCCATGGATCTGGGCGGCAGAAGTCTTTTCCAGGCCTCCGGAGCCCAGATCGGGCTGCGGGTGGCTGTGGATGCATCCCATAGCCTCAGATCTGAGTGGCAGCAGGAACTGTGGCAGAGAGGAGACACACCTTTTCCAGGTGAGTCCCACATGGCAGGAAGGGAGGGGGAAGCATGAGGTATCTTAGTGGGTTGGGGAGGCCTTGGTGTCCTGTTTCGTTAATAGGCCCTCCATGGCCTTCCCCACCCTGAGATACCTCATTTTAACGAGGAAGAGAGTGATCTCGCTAAAGGAACAAGATTCACTCTACGAGTTTTCGAGTTACGAGTGGAATGAGCAGGCTCCGTTATACTCTTAACGCGAGGACTACCTGTAAAGCTCTGGCTCAGTGAAAGGAAGCTGCCCGGAGAAATCAGGGGCATCGAAGGTCGACCCGGAAACACTTCCACGCCCCTGAAAACAGACCCTCTTCTCTGCCTTGGTTCATGGGGCTCCCCCCGCCACTGCCATCTGTCCTCATCCCCGTTTGGTCACTAGGGACCAGAACCTACTCTTGGAGCAAATCTCTTCGAGGGACCAGGCGTGCTGCCAAAGCAGCAGTGTCGCTGCCACCTTGGTCAGTCTGGCTCCAGAGGAAGCCTCTGTGTCATCAGAGGCAGAGGAGGACGAGGTGGCAGAAGACATGCCAGCTCCGAACAAGCGCCCTCTCAAAAGCCGCAGCAATGGCGTCTATCAGCTGACACTGTTCACATGATCTGCGCCTTGGAAGCTCCCTAAAGCGGTTTCTTCTCCCCCCCGCTCCGTAAAGCATTATGTATATGTAGGGGTGTGGGTCTATACATATGTTGTACATGGTATGTTTAGGTGTTATGTCATGTATGTGTTTCACTTTGAGAGTGGGCAACTAAATTTCATTTTTGATGTGTGCCCTTGTACCCACAGTAAAAAAATAACAATAAAGGTTATCTTATCTTATGTGCGTGAGTTCCGGCACCTTTTTTTTTTTTTTTTTTTACAAAAAAAGCACTGAGGAGGACTAATACAATCCAATCATTTTGATTCTCTGCAGTTGCCCTTGTAGAATCTTCTGAACCTTTGTTGTTGAATAAGCCAATGACAAACAAACGGGAGACTGAACGGGCAGAATGATTTCATATCCTTTTGTCTATTACAGTAGTTGAAAATACCGGCATATGAAAAGATCTTGATTGGTGAAAACATCTAAAAGATAGAAAACTGTTGTCATTTCCCTGTTGCTAGACTATTGAGTTAGAATAACAAAGTACACATAGTCCTTGACCTACAACCAATCATTTAGGGACTGTTCAAAGTTACAACGGCATTGAAAAATGTGACCTATGACTGTTTTTCGCATTTATGACCATGGTAGCATCCCCATGGTCATATGCCCAAAATTCAGAAGCTTGGCAACAGACTCATGTTTATGTCGGCTGCAGTGTCCCGGTGGTCATGTGATCACGTTTTGTGACCTTCTGACGAACAAAGTCAATGGGGAAGCCAGAGTCACTTAACAACCATGTTCCTAACTTAACAACTGTGGCAAGAATGGCCATAAAGTGGGGCAAAAGTAACTTAACAACTGTTTTGCTTAGCAACAGAAATTATTATTATTATTTATTGAACTTATATGCCGCCCTTCTCCCAAGACTCAGGGCGGCTCACAACAAGAATACAAGTACAAAAAACATAAAACAATTAAAATTACAAATTTACAATATAAAAACTAAATAATTTATTTCACTCATACCACACACAGTCACAGTCAAAGGCCCAGGGGCAGAGTGCAGCTCACACGCCCCAAACTTGTCTGCATAAATGAGTTTTCAACACTTTTCGGAAAGCTAGGAGGGAGGAAGCAGTACGAACCTCTGAGGGAAGCTGGTTCCAGAGGGCTGGGGCAGCAACGGAGACGGCCCTAACCCTAGGCCCCGCTAGATGACATTGTCTACCTTTGGCAGGTTACAAGGATCGCATTTTGCATGTCTTATACCTGATATACCTGACTCTTTCCTTTCCAGCTTTTTTCACCATTCTTGCAGGTTATAGAATTAAACAAAAGCGAGGACGGGTAAAACGTGGGTTGTTACTCTCAGGGTAGGTAAGCTTGATCAATCCATTCTGCAGCTCAGCCTAGATTACATAGGTCAATGTACTTATCGGGAATGGTTTCTGGTTTGTTTTTGTTCTGATGACTGCCCTAGAAGGATCTAAATAACACCTTTGAGTAGCCCCTTGCAGCCTCAATGAGTGTTATTTGCAAAGCCATCTAGCAAAGATTAACATTTTCTTCCTACTCAATCTGTTGGGTAGTAGCTTGTCGATGCATTTGTGTCAAAGAGCCACATGACAAATTAAAATGCCCTTAGATGGCCTGAGGATATGTGATACAATCACTGGGCCAAACAAAGAAAAGAAAAAGTGTTCTCCCTGCTTTGCTTTATTATAACTGAAACATAAAAAATAGAATAATCAAAGGTCTGTTAGCAGCTAGCTACCCATTCATTAGCCTAGCTGCTAGAAATGCTTTATTGAGTTTGAGTGAATTTGCTCAAGGACTACAATAGGCAAAGGAGGGACATGAAATTAATACTGTTATACACTCTATACGTTTCACAATCATTTGTATTGTCTGTTTTGTAATGTCAGAAAATCATGGAAACAAATACCAGATTTAGTGAGTGTGGAGCTTTTGATAATGTAGAACAAGGAGGAGGGATGCCTCGGTTTAGGAAGCAGTGTGAAAATAATAACATGCATGCAAATATTCTAAATGTTTTATGTCGAAAGAAAAACTCTGCATAGATGTTTTGTAAAATTCAATATGTGAAAGGATCATTGCCAAGGAACCCACGAGCTGGTTTACCCAAAACCCAATTAATGAATTTGCATATTTGTCACACTCAAGCTGCTCTCCCACAACCTTTCACATGGGCTATTTTGTCTGCAGTCATACAAACTACAATTGGACACTTAATATAAACAAACCGATGAAATGCCTCTTGCCAATCAAAGGAAACAGGTAGCCATCATGAATAGAAGAAAGCAGATCCTAAGCATTAAAAAATCATTGCATAATTGTCGACCTACGACAGTAACAGAGCTTGCCTTTTATGGTCGTAAGTTGTGATGGTCATAAATGGGGCCCGTTACATGATCGGACAGATTTTTACAATCTTGTGCGTGGCAGTCGTTAAATCAATGATCGTAAAGTGGCCATTGCAGTCGTTAAACAAACCCTTGACTCGCTGTGGGTGTAGTTTTGCTGAAAACTGGAAATAAATGTTGGTTTTGGCAAAACTCTCATAAACCGTGGTCATGTGTCTGCAGGACATTGTTAATAGCAATAGCACTTAGCACTTAGACATAGCAATAGCACTTAGACTTATATACCACTTCACAGTATTTTACAGCCCACTCTAAGCGATTTACAGAGTCAGCCTCTTGCCCCCAACAATCCGGGTCCTCATTTTCACCGACCTCAGAAGCACAGTAGGCTAGGTCAACCTTGAGCTGGTCAGGATCGAACTGCTGGCAGTCGGCAGAATTAGCCTGCAATACTGCACTTTAACCACTGTGCCACCATGGCTCTTAATGGCTATAAATGTATCCAGTTACTGAGTGCCCCAAGTTTGATCACATGGCTACAGGGGGGGTGTCGAACGGTCACTAAGGGACTGGTCATAAGTCGAGGACCAGTTGTACAAATTCTGTTACCAAACCTAGATTTGAGAGGCAAAAATGGTTGTTGCATTGATCCTTAACACAAGACTCAAAATTCTGATTCTTGTATTATAACAGCAGCACCTCATAATTTCCAAGGAGAGGGGAAAATCCATCTGGCATGTAAAACATTACCATTATCTGTGTGAAGTAACTTCAAACTCAGTCAAACGTATTTTGGCAAAGCCTTCAGAAGTTTTATTTACGCAATAACCCTTTATATGGAGAGGTGGTCCTTGACTTACATTCTTTAGTGACCATTTGAAGTTACAACGGCACTCAAAAAAGTGATTTATGACTGTTTTTCATACTTACAACTGTTGCAGCAAATGATCAAAATTCAGACACTTGCAAGTGATCTGTATGTCAACGCTGCTAACATCGAATGTTCTTGCTTTGCCAACATGTGGAAATGCAGCCATTTTCCTTAACTTGTGTTTTACTCTTAGAGTTAGAATTAGATGATACTGGGGGGGGGGAGGAAGAATGTGTATGGGAATTAGTTAGACATAACAAGAGCATAGTAGTGTGTGATTCAAGGTTGTTTGAAATAAGAGATGATAAGAAGTGGCAGGTTGGAGATCTGGGAGGGAAAGTCTGCATTTCAAACTAATTGGAGAATGTGATTTATGACCGTAAATTAGAGGAGGGAATTGTGCTTTGATACTATGTGTTCAGGGGAGGGGAATCCAGATTTTGGCTTTGACTATGTATGTGCAGATGCTATGATACTCGAATAAAGATTTTTTAAGGTAAACAATGCCTCGAGGTTCTTTGAAGAGTTTCATCAGTCGGAACCATGACACTGTATTTATGACGGTTGCAGTGTCCCAAAGTCAAATGCTCAACTATCTGCAACCTTCTGACAAGCAAAGTCAATGAGAAAGCCAGATCCATTTAACAATCATGTTTCTAATTGAACAACTGCAGTAATTCGTTTAACCACTGTGGCAAGAAAGGTCGTAAAATAAGGCAAAACTCAAGTAACGACAGAAAATTTGGGTTCAGTTGTGGGTTGTATGTGGAGGATCGCCTGTACCTTATCCACTTGTCTCTGAAATACCTTTTTAGACCCTTTTGCTACATGGTTGATCAATGTTATATGGCGTGTTATACTTGCCAAATGCAAATTGCTATCAGGAAACAAGTCTTAGCCCACACAGATTATAATTTAAGATCTGGCACAGAAAAATAAGGAAGAAAATAGGAACTGGACAAATGTAAAAAAAACAAAAAAACACCTCTTCATTTTGAGACCTGGTTACTGATTTTGTGAGACTGGGAGTGATGAAACTGTGACCAGGTTTTAGGACGGTGTGTTTTGAAGAAAGATGCTCTGGCTTTCTAAATTTCTCTCTTTTGAGCACTTTCATGATTGGGAGTGAAGAGGCAGAAAGAAAACTAAGAAAGAATTTCCTGGAGGATATCAAGACTTTGACTGCATAGTCTGTCTTCTCCACCTCTAAAATGCAGCACCCGTAGCTGCTTTTGATGACCGTCCGGAAATTACACGTGGCACAGAATGTGGTAATGAGGTTTTTAAGCTGCACAGAGTCTGGGGATATTATAAATAATGATCCTAAAACTTAATGTCCGTCATCTATGTAATTCTGGGCTGATTTTGACCTCTTGGCTCCACATCTGCTTTCAGAATGTAGGCAGCATCGCCAAGTCTATTTTTCTGAAAAATATGCCTTGCCTTCATATTTTGCTCCATTTGTATACAGGTAGATTTGTGAAACACTAGATATGTATTCAACTCTGAACAGAAGATAATTATCTCACTAGGAAAAAAATAGGCTAAAAATGATGCACACCAAGTATTAGGGACGCTGGGTTTTTACAATTATTGTTGTATAACTATTCCTCCTGTGGAGTTTTTGTTCTGGACTCTATTATAGGTTCTTTCTTAGGAGGGACTAATACAGGCATAGCTATAATTATTGTGGCAGGATTAACATCTGGCACACCTGTTTTTATTGCTGTGTTTCTGAATTGTTTTTAACCACTATTTGTCTCAATTTTAAATAATTTAAAGTTGTTTAATACTGTTTTAACTGATTTTTGTTGGATGTCTTAAGGAATGATTATATTGTTAGTTTATCGTTTTAATGTGCTTAGTTTTAAAGGGTGGTCTTTGTGGGAGGGATAAATTGATAGTATGGATGGAGTTGCAATTGAGTGGAATGAATGGGATGAACTGGCTAGCCTGCCTGGCACGGCAGAGGCGGAGGGGGAGGGGGACACTGGCCCCGGGGGGGGGGGGGGTAGAGGGCCAAAGTATACCGGTCTTGCTGGGGAGAGGCAGATATGGCGGGAGCCACAGGGTAGGCCATTCCCGGGGAACAAGAGCTCGCTGTCTAAAAGCGATCCCTTGCTCCGACCCTGTGAGTTCAGCCCGAAGTACTGGTGATGGGCGAAATCCGGACCCTGGGCTCAGGCTGTTGCTACTCAATGCCAGGTCGGTTGTAAACAAGGCCCCCCTCATCCATGATCTTTTCCTGGAGGAGGCCGACCTCGCATGTGTGACCGAGACCTGGCTGGGCCCGGAGGGAGGAGTTCCTCTCTCTGCAATGTGCCCAGCCGGGTTTCAGGTATGGCATCAGCCATGACCCCAGGGAAAGGGGGGAGGAGTGGCTATTATAGCCAAGAAGACCTTTAGCCTACGCAGGCTCGCTGTTTCTGAGATTGCGGGTTGTGAGTTGCTCCTTGTGAAGTTGGACCTAGGGGTTCAGGTGGGCTTGTTGCTCACGTACCTGCCTCCCAGCTGCGTGTCAACAGCCCTGCCTGCGCTACTTGAGGAGGTTGCTGGGCTGGCGGTTGAGTTCCCTAGGCTTATTGTCTTGGGTGATTTAAACGTGCCGTCACTCTGCGAATCCTCTGGGTTGGCGCAGGAGTTCATGGCCACCATGGCAACCATGAACCTGACTCAAGTAGTTCAGGGTTCGACTCACGAAAGGGGACACACTCCCGACATGGTATTCCTCTCAGAACAGTTGAGCAATGATCTGAATTTAAGGGGCTTAGATATCTTGCCTGTGTCATGGTCAGACCATTTTCTGCTATGGCTTGTTTTTAAGGCTCCAATCCTCCCCTGCAGGGAGGTGGAACAGATTAGGTGGTTCCGCCCCAAACGTCTGATGGACCCAGAAAGTTTTCAGAGGATGCTTGGGGAAATACCGGATTCTCTCATTCACAGTTCGGCAGAGTCCTTGGTTACCGCCTGGAATATGGCTGAGAAGGGGGCTCTTGACCGGATTGCGCTGCTGCGACCTCTCTGTGGTAGCAGACCCAGGAGATCTCCTTGGTTTACTGAGGAACTCAGGGGGATGAAGCGCCAGAAGAGATGCCTAGAGAAGCGATGGAGGAAAAGTATATCTGAATCTGACCGAACACTATTAAGATCTTATATTAAGACTTATCAGGTGGCGCTCAAGGCAGCAAGATGCGCGTATCATTCCACCTTGATTGCATCCGCAGAATCCCGCCCAGCCGCCCTGTTTAGGGTGACTCGTTCCCTCCTTAATCGGGGGGGTTGATGAACCCTTACAGGGTAGTGCTGAGGATTTTAATAAGTTTTTTGCGGATAAAATCGCCCAGATTCGGATGGACCTTGACTCCAATTGGAATGCAGTGTCGGCTGACAATGAGTCAGTCGAGATGACAGGGACTCGTCTTGATCCTGTTGTGTGGGAGGAGTTTGACCTGGTAGCACCCGATAAAGTGGACAAGGCCATGGGAGCTGTGAGTTCCGCCACCTGTCTATTGGACCCATGCCCCTCCTGGCTGGTTTCGGCCAGCAGGGAGGTGATGCGGGGCTGGGTTCAGGAGATTGTCAATGCTTCTTTGAGGGAGGGGTCCTTCCCGGCTCCCTGCAAGGAGGCAATTGTGCGCCCCCTCCTCAAGAAGCCTTCCCTGGACCCAGCTGTGTTAAACAACTATCGTCCTGTCTCCAATCTTCCCTTCATAGGGAAGGTTGTTGAGAAGGTGGTGTCATTCCAGCTCCAACGGTCCTTGGATGAGGCTGATTATTTGGGCCCTCAGCAGTCAGGATTCAGGCCCGGCTACTCCACGGAAACTGCTTTGGTCGCGCTGACGGATGATCTCTGGCGGGCCCGGGATAGGGGACATTCCACTATCCTGGTGCTACTTGACCTCTCAGCGGCTTTCGATACCATTGACCATGGTATCCTTCTGCGCCGGCTGGAGGGGTTGGGAGTTGGGGGCACTGTTTTCCAGTGGTTCACCTCCTACCTCACTGGTTGGTCGCAGTCGGTGTTGGCAGGGGGTCAGAGGTCGACCCCTAGGTTCCTCCCTTGTGGGGTCCCTCAGGGATCGGTCTTCTCCCCTCTGCTGTTTAATATTTACATGAAACTGCTGGGTGAGATCATCCGACGACACGGGGTGAGTTATCATCAGTATGCTGATGATACTCAGCTTTACATCTCCACCCTGTGTCATTTCAGTGAAGCAGTGGAGGTGATGTGCTGGTGTCTGGAGCTGTTAGGGTTTGGATGGGTGCTAACAAGCTCAAACTCAACCCCGACAAGACGGAGTGGCTGTGGGTTTTGCCTCCCAAAGATCTGTCCATCCATTACCCGGGGGGGGAGTTTCTGACCCCCTCAGAGAGGGTCCGCAACTTGGGTGTCCTCCTCGATCCACAGCTAAATTTGGAACATCATCTTTCGGCTGTGGCGAGGAGGACATTTGCCCAGGTTTGCCTGGTGCACCAGCTGCGCCCCTATTTGGACTGGGAGTCTCTTCTCACAGTCGCTCATGCCCTTATCACCTCGAGGCTCGACTACTGCAATGCTCTCTACATGGGGCTACCTTTGAAAAACGCTCGGAGACTTCAGGTAATGCAAAATGCAGCCGCGCGAGCAGTGTTGGGCTTGCCCAGAAATGCCCACATCTCGGCATCACTCCGCGAGCTGCATTTGCTGCCAATTGGTCTCCGAACGCAATTCAAAGTGTTGGTTATGACCTATAAAGCCCTACATGGCATCGGACCAGGTTACTTACGGGACTGTCTGCTGCCTCATGAAACCCAGCGACCGGTTAGGGCCCACAGAGTCGGCCTTCTCCAGGTCCCGTCAGCTAGACAGTGTCGCCTGGCAGGGCCTAGGGGAAGAGCCTTCTCTGTTGCGGCCCCGGCCCTCTGGAATCAACTCCCCCCGGAGATCCGTGTCGCCCCCACCCTCTCCGCCTTTCGCAAATTACTGAAGACACATCTTTGCCGACAGGCCTGGGGCAGTTAACACCTTGCCCCAGCCAGTGTATGTTTGTTGCATGTCTGTTTGGATGATTGGTTTTTGATTGAGGGGTTTTTATAATGTGTTTTAATGTTAGATTTCTATCCATGTTGTGAGCCGCCCTGAGTTCCTGGAATAGGGCGGCATAGAAATCCAATTAAATAAATAAATAAATAAAAATAAATTAGATACATGCAATGAATAAAGAAGAATATAATTTTTCTATAGTGATGTAATAATAATAATAATTAATAATAATAATAATAATAGTAATAATAAAGTTGGAAGGGACCTTGGAAGTCATCTAGTCCAATGCCCTGCTCAGGCAGGAAACCCTACACCATTTCAGACAAATGGCTGTCCAGTGTCTTCTTTAAAACTTCCAATGTTGGAGCATTCACCGCTTCTGGAGGCAGGTTGTTCCACTGGTTAATTGTTCTGAATGTCAGGAAGTTTCTCCTTAGTTCTAGGTTGCTTCTCTCCTTTCTTAGTTTCCACCCGTTGCTTCTTGTCCTGCCTTCAGGCACCTTGTTAGTCATTCTACAATTCTGCACTTCTTTTCCATTTCTGGTTAGGAGAGACTTCCTAACAATGAGAACAATCAATCAGTGGCTTCAGAAGCTGTGGGCGCTCCATCACTGGAGGCTTTTAAGAAAAGGCTGGACAGCCACTTGCCTCAAATGGTATAGGGTTTCCTGCTTAAGCAGGGGGTTGGACTAGAAGACCTCCAAGGTCCCTTCCAACTCTATTATTCTGTTATTCTTCCCAGTTATTCTTCCAGGATCAGGTGCATTTTTAAAAAGTTAATGTTTGCTCTTCTTTTGCCCTTCATTCTTTGTCTTTTCCATACAAATCTAATACAGGATTTACGATTAACATTATTAGTCATATAAGAACATAAACATAAGAAGAGCCATGCTGAATCAGGCCAAAGCCCATCGAGTCCAGCATTCTGTGTCACACAGTGGCCCACCAATTGTACATGGGGATCTTGAGCAGAAATTGAAGGCAAAACCCTCCCTTTCCCTTGACCCCCAACAAATGGTACTCAAGGGAATCCTGCCTGCCTCAACCAACATAGAGGCGGCACATGGACATCCGTTTTAATAACCACCAATACACTTTGCATCCATGAATCTATCTAGCCCTGCCTTGAAGCTATCAAGGCTGACAGCTGTCACGACCCCTTCTGGAAGTGAATTCCATAAACCAATGACCCTAACGACTCCATCTGACTTTGAAAGGAAGCAACCCCATTAAAAAAAATTAAAAAGGTTAGTGCTGTTATTTCACGTTATCCAAAGGGACTTCATGGGAGACACGGTGGGCATGGCAACCTACAGATAGCGTGTTGCACTCTTGCGATGAGGGTTTCTGGGTTGTGATGATGACTCCGCTCTTGATCGACGGGGACAATCGTGAGGTTCGGAGATGACCGCGGAGCCTCCGCCTCAGCACGTCCTCGAAGCCGTGGATGAGGCGGCGGTATGATTAATAAATGCTCAGAAGGTATGATAATCAGAGAGCTTAATGCATATGAGAGGCAGCTCATGTTAAGGTTAGTGAATGGTCATAGTGAATGATCAGGATGATGGTCATTGTAGTCTAAAACAGCAGTCCCCAACCTTTTTGGCACCGGGGATCAGTTTCATAGAAAACAATTTTTCCACAGACTGGTTTTGGTTTCGCTCACTCCTCCGTCACTCACCTCCAGCTGTGTGGCCCGGTTCCTAACAGGTCACAGACTGGTACCGATCCTTGGCCTGGGGATTGGGGACCCCTGGTCTAAAACATATGAACAGAATACAATTGCTTCCCTGTGATGTGTGTCTTTAATACCTAGTGATTTACAAGATGAAGGCAGCCGTAAATGGAAGCAATTAAACTGGAACACTCTACCACAAGTCCTTTCCTTATGACAACGGAGGCCAAAATTTCTGCTGCTAAGCGAGACCGTTGTTAAGTGAATTTTGCCCCGTTTTGCAAACTTTCTCGCCACAATTGTTAAATGAATTGCTGCAGGTGTTAAAGTCAGTAACACGGTTGTTAAGTGAATCTGGCTTCCGCATCACCGGTGCCTGGAGGCTGTTGAGGTCTGGATGGGTGCCAACAGGCTCAGACTCAATCCCGACAAGACGGAGTGGCTATGGGTTCTGCCTCCCAAGGATAATTCCAACTGTCCGTCCATCACCCTGGGGGGAGAAGTTTTGTCCCCCTCGGAGAGGGTTCGCAACTTGGGTGTCCTTCTCGATCCACAGCTAAGTCTAGAACACCATTTTTTGGCTGTGGCGAGGGGGGCATTCGCCCAGGTTCGCCTGGTGCATCAGTTGCGGCCCTACTTGGACCGGGAGTCACTCCTCACAGTCACTCATGCCCTTGTCACCTCGAGATTCGACTACTGTAATGCTGTCTACATGGGGCAACCTTTGAAGAATGTCCGGAGACTGCAAGTAGTCCAGAATGCGGCCGCGCGAGCCGTCTTGGGTCTCCAAAGACACGCTCATATCACTCCAGCCCTCCGTGAGCTGCACTGGCTACCAATTGGTCTCCGAACACAATTCAAAGTGTTGGTCATGACCTATAAAGCCCTATATGGCAATGGGCCAGGATACTTGCGGGACCGTCTTCTGCCTCATGAATCCCAGCGACCGGTTAGGGCACATAGGGTTGGCCTCCTACGGGTCCCGTCTGTTAGACAATGTCATCTGGCAGGGCCTAGGGCTAGGGCCTCCTCCGTTGCTGCCCCAGCCCTCTGGAACCAGCTTCCCTCAGAGGTTCGTACTGCTCCTTCCCTCCTAGCTTTCCGAAAACTATTAAAGACACATTTATGCAGACAGGTTTGGGGCGTGTGAGCTGCACTCTGCCCCTGGGCCTTTGATTGTGACTGTGTGTGGTATGAGTGTTATAAATTATCTTGTTTTTATATAGTATTTTAAGTAGTAATTTTAACTGATCCTATGCTTTGTTTTTACTTGTATTGTTATTGTGAGCCGCCCTGGGTCTTAGGAGAAGGGCAGCATATAAGTCTAAACAAACAAACAAATAAATAAATAATTAGGAGGTCGCAAAAGGGGATCCCATGACCCCGGGGCACTGAGGCAGTCATAAAATTGAGCCAGTTGCCAAGTATCTGCATTTTGATCAGGTGACCACTGGGATACTGCAATGATTGTGAGAAAAATGGTCCTGTCACTTTTTTTCAGTGCTGTTTTAAGTTCGAACGGTCACTAAATGAATGGTTGCAACACAAGGACTAACCATAGCTGCACCAAGATACTTGGCTTGTCTGTATCCTCTTGAAACTACTTGTAGAGGGCATAGGGAAGGGCCTTGAAGAACGGGGGGGGGAGAGCCACTACCAAGGCAATAATCAGATGTGAAAATGGTTCAAACAAGCCCCTTTCCAGTTCTCAACAAGACGGATGGGGGGGGGAATGCACATTCTGACTCACAAGATTCTATTACTAAAGATGTTATAGTAAAAGTAGTTTTGAACTACATCACATTATTTTCTTCAATTAATCGGAATAGAGCTGGAAGGGATCTTAGAGGTCTTCTAGTCCAGCCCCCTGCTCAAGCAGGAGACCCTATATCAGTGGTGGCAAACCTGTGGCATGTGTGCCAGAGGCAGCACACAGAGCCTTCTCTGTGGGCACACGTGCCATTGCTCCAGCCCTGCCTCCCACCGCAGCCCCTTTATCAGCAGGCCCCCTGGAGGAGAGTGACCCCCCAAGTGTGCCCCGCGTGGAGCAGCATAGCCAAGGACGTGGCAGCCAGGCAGCAGGGACAAGACTCCGCTCTTGCGTCCCGTTGTGCACAGATGATGCTGCGGGGTGCAGGCCAAGGGCGTGGCCACCATGGCACTACAGGGCCGCCTGGGCGATCTGCTGCAGTGGGCCGTGGAGGCAATGGGTGGCCCTGTGGCCAGGCAGAGCGGGGTCAGGCAAGGGAAGGGACAGTGTTGGGGCACTCGGTGTCTAAAAGGTTCACCATCACTGCCCTATATCATTTCATACAGGTGGCTGTCTAGTCTCTTCTTAAAAATCTCCAGTGATGGAGCACCCACGTCTGAAGGCAGGTGGTTCCACTGGTTAATTGTCCTCATTGTTAGGAAGTTTCTCCTTAATTCCAGGTTGCTTCTCTCCTTGATTAGTTTCCATCTTTGTTTCTTACCTTCTGGTGCCTTGGAGAATAATTTGATCCCCTCTTCTTTGTGGCAGCCCCTCAAATACAGGAATGCTGCTGTCATGTCACCCCTAACCCTTTTCTGTAGACTGGCCACACAGTTTCTTGACTTATGACCATTCAGTTATGAATGATCTCCCCCAGAAGTACTTACAAGGTCCCGAAGTTCGAACAGCAACCCACTCCCAGTCACATGACTGCATTTTGGGTGCTTGGCAACGGGCCCCTATTTACAGCTGTTTGCAACGTCCCATGGTCACATGACATTTTACAACATTTTTGACAAAAACCAGCCTTTACTGTACTTCTGGTTATCAGCAAAACCAGTCCGTAGTGAACAATCGGTTCCCTCAACAACTGCAGTGGTTGTTTTATGAGCAGTGTTCACTGAAGAACTGCCACACAAAAAAAAAATGGTTGTAAAATTGAGTTGGGGATGTCAATGATCTGCTTTACAACTGTTATGACTTACAACTATGATGCACAGGCTATATGTTGAATTGAAGACTACCTGTAGTCTGCTGTACCTTGTTGAGTGACCCAACCTCAGAAATAGGTCTATTGTCCTATTAAGATATTAGTAATTTATAATGTAATAGCAGGATTAATTGCCAGTGTTGCTCACAGCAGGCGTAGGAAAAACTAATAAGAATTGGGACCACGGTATTAAATTATTGCATGGGAGCCAGCCAACTTTCTCCACCTGCTATTTTAATTAACCATGATTAATAAAACTTCCTACTCTGACATTTTCTATCAAGGAGGGAAGCAGAATCAACAAAAACATGTGCCTTATGCAATAAAGGAACACTCCAGTGAATAGCAAAAAGCACTTTTATTCCTTCCATATTGCAGATCATTTTCTTGTCTTCTAACAGACAATTGAGCAACTAAACTGACAGTGTGAGGGCTTTTTGTTTTTCAAAAGGTAATCCTAAAATCAGTCGATCACACTTTCCAACTCTGCCCCCAACTATTGACCAAGAAAGTGACTTTTGCCTCTGCTTTTCTGCTGGGTGAATATCTTTTTGTAGATATGCTCCATAGCTATTAAGAGTGGCAAAATTACCTCAAGAGAAATTTTGACACCGATCAAAGGCGTATTACTGTGAGTGCCTATTAGGTTGGGCTGTAGGGAGAATCTGGGGGTCCTGCTTGTGTACCAGATGCTTTCCTGCATGACAGGATAGCCTCTTAAATGTTATCACTGGATAAAAGTAGTTTACCCAGAAGCCATCTGTCTCTTTACTTGGCTTATTGGCCCACGGGTGTCAAACTTGATCACATCACGTGACATATTGCAACTTTTTTGCCTTTGCAGAGCTGGGGTGGGCATGGCCTGTGCATGACGCATCCAGCCTGCGGGCCACCATTTTGACACCCCTGCTGTAGACAAAGTAGAGTGCCCCCTAAGGAATCACTCCATCATTTTGATGTCTGTCTACACTTACAGCTACTGCTAGACAGGCCGACGGAAGCCAAGACTGGCGGGGCCTTTCCCAATAGCAAGTGCCAGTTGTTGAGGTACCTGTAACAGAAAACCTTAGCATCAGTACCTATGTCCGTATCACCACTAGCTTCACCTGGACTAGGCTAACTCTGCCGACTGCCAGCAGTTCGATCCTGACTGGCTCAAGGTTGACTTGGCCTTCCATCCTTCTGAAGTTGGTAAAATGTGGATCCAGATTGTTGGGGGCAGTAGGCTGACTCTGTAAACCCCTCAGAGAAGGCTGTAAAAAGCGCTGTGAAGTGGCTTATATGTCTAAGCGCTACTGCTACTGAACCCATGCAGTGCAGCATCCACGAAAAACGCAATTGGTGCATAATGCAGGTAGCAACCCATTGGCAGGTTAAGAACCACTGGTACAATACCGGTGCAGGTGCTACATTGGTTGCCAAGAGGCTTCTGAATTTAATTCAAAGCGCTGGTCATCACTTGCTCGTGTTTAGGTCAAAAGCATGAGGCGCTTTCGGATTGAAAGGATTAGCCAGGGACATCACGATTGCCCAGGGGACTCCTTTCATGTCCCTGTTAATGTGCCCACCAAAGTGGAACCTATTTATCCACTTGCAATTACTTGCTTTCAAATTGCTAGGTCGGCAGGAGCTGAGACTGATTGACGGGAGCTCACCCTGTTATGCAGCAGTAGTCAGGTCTTGAACGTGGGCTCCTCATGCAGTGTCCCGACTATGTGAACCACTGTACTTTTGGTCATTTACAAACTCTCAAGTCCCAAAGGCCCTTTTCCTAAAGGCAACTGGATTTTGTTTTTACTTGAAGACATTTTGCTTCTCGTCTAGGAAGCTTCTTCAGTTCTGACTGAATGGTGGAGGATGGGTTTATATTCCTTGTACCCATCTGGTTGTTAGCACTCTTTCTGAGGGTCATTGAGGCCACTTGGGGGTTTAACTGTGCCTTTACAGTTACCTGAATGATGCAAACGGGCGTGGAGCCTTCTTGGAACTGCTAAACTGACTGTGTTGTAAACAGGAGATGGGTGGTGTCATATCCCTCTCCTTTCTGTTGAGAGAAGGTTGTTCAATCATAATGTAGATGGCCTCTTTGACTTCTCTTTCAAACCAGCGGTCCTCTTTGTCCAGAATGTGGGCTTGGCTGTCTTCAAATGACCTTTATTTTTCAAATGCAGATGGATATCACATTGCTCGGTTTATGTCAATGTGTTTTATCCTTGGGGTGGACAAGCTTCTGCCTTAGTGTATTTTTAAGTTTCAAGTGTGTATGAATATTGTGTTGGTTGGCACATATACAAAGTTGGCACCTAGATAGGTTCAGGGCAGTTAGGTTCAGGATAGCCTGACCAGAAGAGAAGTGATTTATCCAATGCTGACATCCAGATATAGGATACTCAGAGTCCTTTCCTTTCTTTGGAAAATAATAACAGTCCCAGTTTCGTGTGTAACCCCTTGGGAAAATTAATTGCCCACCCCTGATTTACACTGTTCTATGGGAAGGATCATTATGGGCTTTGAGTGCAATTCTAGTGGAACTCCGATGGTGCTATATTTGATGGTTGTAAGAATTTGTAAACTGCCCAGAGTCCGTGTGGAATTGGTGGTACAGAAATGTCATAATAAATAAACATACCTTTATTAAATCATTGAATATTTTTTTGATTATGCCCTGTAAGTCTCAATAGGCTTAAGAACATTTCACTTTCTGTAGCCTGGTGGACTTGTCTCTTGCTTAATTTATTGTTTGTCCAGATGGATCATTCTTTCTTATCTGCTTCTAGAGCACTCTGCTGGTAGGGCTCTGTGTATCTCCTTATAACCTTAAAGAATAAAAAAAAGCAGCTTTATTCTGCTTCTAGAGACTGGCCCTCTTGTCCACGCCCAAATTCCAAATGTCCTTCCTATCTCAAAACGATAATGGAAGACTTCTGTTACCAACTACCATTTCAATGGCTTGCGAGCCTGTTCTTTTTCTGTTTTCAGATAATCATCATAGAGTTCTCTCAAATGCACCAAGAGTTCCTCCAGATTTTCTCCCGTCAGAGCAGAGAGTGGGATGACCCTCTGCTTCACTTTCTCCTTGAGGAGAGGCAAATGGTCCTTAGATTCTGGAAGATCAAACTTATTTGCAACAATGGCATGAGGAACCTTTGACAAGCCAACTTTATACTGTTCCAGTTCATACTTCAAGGCTTCCAAATGAGCCCAGGGCTCAGCCACAGAGAGATCCAACACGAAGAGAAGAAAACAGCAGCGTTCAATATGTCTCAGAAAGGCCAGGCCAAGTCCTCGGTCTTCGTGGGCTCCTTTTATTATTCCAGGGATATCTACAACTGCAAAATAAGACAAAACAGAATGCAAGTAGTCCTCTCAATTTGTAACAGTTCATGTAGTGACCGTTCAAAGTTACAACGGCACTGAAAAGAGACTTATGGCAGTTTTTCTCAGATGCTATATTTTTTCTATCCTGCTCTATGGAGTAGAGAGCTGGTCTCTGACAGAAGGCCACCTGAAGAGACTACCGGTAGAAGCATTTGTTGTTGTGAGCCGCCCTGGGTCTTAGGAGAAGGGCGGCATATAAATTTGATTAAACTTGAAACTTGAAATATGGATTTACAGGCGGCTGTTACATATAAGCTGGGCTGACAAAATCAGAAATGAGGAGGGGATCAGCCACCTGGGAAAGCCAAGGGAAATCATCAAAACAATTAAAAAACAAAAATTAGAATATTTCAGACATGTGATGCGACACCCAGAAAAATACGGCATACTCCATTTAATCCTCCAGGGAAAGATTGAAGGCAAACGAGGTCCAGGCAGAAGAAGAACATTGTGGCTTCAAAATCTAAGGAACTAGTTTGGACAAAACTCAGCAACACTTTTTCATACGGCTGCTGATAAAAACAGGATCACCAACATGATCACCAACGTCCGATAACAGATATGGCACAAGAAGGCGGCAGTTTTTCACACTTATGACCACTGCAGCATCCCCATGGGCGCGTGATCAAAATTCACATGCTTGGCAACTGGTTCATATTTATGACCGTTGCAATGTCTCGGGGTCATGTGATCAGCTTTTGCGATCTTCTGACAAGCAAAGTCTATGGGAAAGCCAGGTTCACTTAACAACCATGCTATTAACGCCTGCAGCGATTCATCTCACAACTGGCAAAAAAGGTCGTAAAATGGGGCAAACTCATTTAGCAACATAACTTTTGGGCTCAATAGTGGTCATAACTCGAGGAAATCTGTAACACCATCAGTAACAGTCTGGTTGTTGGAGAATGATAGAAAAAAGGAAATTGCCTGGGGAGGGGGGGGGAAACCAGCATTTGGATTCCTAGAGGAATTTTCCAGGCCACGGAATCAGAAAAAGGAAAAGAAAAAGAAAAAGAGAGGGGGAGGGGGAGAAGAAGGAAAAAGGAATAATAATAATAATAATAATAATAATGATAATAGCAATGATAATAATGAGGAGGAGGAGGAGGAGGAGGAAAGACTCCTAGAATTCTTGACCAAGAGGCAAAACTGTAATGATGGAAAATTGTCTATGTAGGCTTGACCATTTTTCCTTCAGTCTCCTAACCCATCCAAGTTTTCCAAAACTCTAGAATTCCATAGAACATTGTTTGAAGAAATGTGAGGCAGCTGGGATACCCTCGATTAGTTTGCAGTTGACATACAAGGAGGCAATCAAAACACTTTCAATTTTTTTTTTCAAGTTGGTTCATGCTTTTCAAGCCTTGGTTCGTGAAAAAGGGGAACCTGCAGTTAAGCTTTCTTTCTCCCCTGCTTAGTACAAACTTCAACATGACATTGCTGTTGCAAAACGCTTTTATTTTTTTTTCCAGAAAGAAATAAAACCACGAAGGTCATTAAAAAAGAAAAGAAAAGAAGGAAATATAAAAGCGTACCTGCAATCTGCTCGTAGTCTTCGTAGTGAACAATGCCTACGTGAGGATTCAGGGTTGTGAATGGGTAGGGAGCCACAGCGGGTTTTGCCCTGGAGATTGCTCGCAAGAGGGAAGATTTCCCAGCATTGGGGAATCCTATCTGGAATAGAAAGCCCAATTTGAAACGGAGGTAGCTTTTGCCTTCAAGCTTACATTTAATTCTATTGGCAAGATGGAACGTGTATATAGAAAATTTCGTATTTTTTTCTTGTTTTAACTAGATTTGATTTCATGATCTAATTAACCTAGGTCAGGGGTAGGCAACCTCGGCTCTTTTGTGACTCGTGGACTTCAACTCCCAGAAATCCTGAGCCAGAATTCCTGGCTGGCTCAGGAATTCTGGGAGTTGAAGTCCACGAGTCATAAAAGAGCCGAGGTTGCCTACCCCTGACCTAGGTGAACTATGTTAAGTTCAGTCAATACATTGAAATAAATACAAATTTAGACATTTCATCCCTTCAGCCCTCTGTATTACAGACTGGAAAAAAATAGCACAGGTAGTCATCAATTAACAATTCACAACCATTCTTTTAGTGATCATTTGAAGTTCCAACAACACTTGAAAAAAAAATGACTTTATGACCGGTTTTTATACTTACGATCCTTGCAGTATCCCCATGGTCACATGATCAAAATTCAGGGGCTTGGCAACTGTAATGTATTTATGAAGGCTGCCGTGTCCTGGGCTCACGTGATCACCATCTATAACAGTGTTTCTCAACCTTGACAATTTTAAGGCATGTGGATTTCAACTCCCAGAATTCCACAGCCAGCATTGCTGGCTATGGAATTCTGGGAGTTGAAGTCCACATGCCTTAAAATTGTCAAGGTTGAGAAACGCTGATCTATAACTTTCCCAGCCAGCTTCTAGCAAGCAAAGTCAATGCGGGAAGCCAGACTCACTTAACCGTCACATAATTCACTTAGCAACTGTGGCAAAAACGCTTGTAAAATGGGGTGCTACCTAATTACTTTTCTTTAGCAGCAGAAAGCTTTCTCTCAATTATGGTCATAAGTCAAGGACTACCTGTAATGGCAAAACAAGGCAATGCCACCCGTCTTCTCACTCCCAAGTTATCAGCTGTTGTTAGTCCGATCAACAAACTCTTAAGCTATGAATTTTAAGCAATACTCAACAAGCAGGTGAATTATGGGTCATCGGGTTTTTGTCAATTCTGTTCCAAGAAGTGCATTTTTTAAACCTCCCATGTTCCAGCATTCCTGGACTGAACGTGAAGGTTTGTTTCTTCAACATTAAATATCATAATGAAGAACAAACAGGCACACTTACCATCCCTGCATGGGCCATAGTTTTGAGCTCCAAGTGAAGGAATCTTTCTTGACCCAGATCTCCTAAGGTGACAGTTGTTGGTGCTCGGTTGTCATTTGCCAGAAAGAAACGGTTGCCTTTGCCCCCGGTTCCACCATAGGCTGCAATGTATTCTTCCCCGTGATGGTTGAGGTCCGCTACAACGTTAGGGCCTTCCTTAATTATGGTACCAAGAGGTACCTACAAAATAAATATAAATTTAAGTAAAATACAGCTAAGAATTTACAATCCTTGGCTGTTTGTTCCTACTGGTGAGCAAAGAGTTGCTCAGCAGCCTTCCAATGTGGGACATTAGCCATTCAGCCTTTACAAACTCAACATTTTGACCATCTAAAAAGAAGTATCAACAACATACCTTAATATACAGGTGCCTGCCAGCTGATCCATAACAGTTTTTGCTTCCTCCCTTTTCCCCACTGAAGCCTTTATAAAATGGGTAGATGCAAGCCAAGGATTTGACTTGCCGATCCACTGTAAAAATAAAATATATTACAATTCAACATGCTAAAGATGAATTTTTTTTAAAGAAAATAACTGTGTTGACTAATTATGAATTAACAAACTGTTTCCTGGATAAGAGCACATCACAAATGCCAAACCTTATGTTTTTATTTTATACCAAATGCTGATTATACCATCTGTTCCTTACCTTCTGATATAGGAGCTGTTCTTTGGCCTAAAGGACAAAAGTGCTCATATAAGCTTTTGCAAAGATAACCTTTTGATCAACAATTTCAAAATATTAAATGGAGATATTAAATATCACATGGAGAGAAGTAAGCAGTGGGGTTCCACAAGGCTCTGTCTTAGGCCCAGTACTCTTCAATATCTTCATAAATGACTTAGATGAGGGACTAGAAGGGGAACTCATCAAATTTGCAGATGACACTAAACTGGCAGGAATAGCCCACACCCCAGAAGACAAGCTCAGGACCCAAAAAGATTTTGAAAGACTTGAACAATGGGCCCTATCCAACAAAATGAACTTTAATGTGGAGAAAAGCAAAGTTTTACATTTAGGCAGGGAAATATAAGTATATGTACAGAATAGGCGAGACCTGGCTCAAAAACAGTAACTGTGAGAGGGACCTTGGATTCCTAGTGGATGATCACTTGAATATGAGCCAGCATTGGGCGGCGGCAGCCGAAAAAGCATAAAGAGGCATAGAATCAAGATTATGCAAAGTATTAGTACCACTTTATAAAACCTAATAAGACCACGCCTGGAATACAGTACTGCAACCAATTTTGGTCACCATATTATAAAAAAGATGTTGGGACTTTGGAAAAAATTCAGAGAAGAGCAGCTAAGATGATCAAAAACCTGGAGACTAAAACATACGAAGAACGGCTGCAGGACTTGGGTTTGGCTAGTCTAAAGGAAAGAAGAAACAGGGGTGACATGATAGCAGTGTTCCAGTATCTGAGGGGCTGCCACAAAGAAGAGGGGGTCAAATTATTCTCCAGAGGGCAGGAGAAGAAACTGATCAAAGACCTGGAATTAAGGAAAAACTTCCTAACAGTGAGGACAATTAACTAGTTGGTCCCTTCCAGTTCTATTCTATTCTAAATTATTGTACTTAGGCAACAAACTGCAATTCATATTTTTATGGATATACGTATGATTCACATCCATATTCAGAATGACCACTTCAGACTGGCTCCTTCAAGATGCCCTCAGAAGATTGAGGGCATCTTGAAGGAGTCTGCAACTTGCAAGGTTGTTGAGAACCCTCCCACATAAATCAGACAGGAAACATGCCAAGATGAACTGATTCTACTTTATTGTAAGGCTACATCAAGATAGGTAGGTAGGTAGGTAAGTAGGTAGGTAGGCAGGTAGATAGAGATAGATAGATGATAGAGATAGATATTATGATAGATAGATAGATAGATAGATAGATAGATAGATAGATAGATAGATAGATATGTAGATAGATAGATATAGATTATGATGATATAGAGATAGATAGATAGACAGACAGTCAGACAGATAGATAGATAAAACCACTTTTATCCTGCATTTATTATTTTCATAAGTAGCCCAAGGCATACCTAATACTTTTTGCTCCTCCTACTTTACCCACAACAGCACCTCTGTGAGGCGAGGTGAACTGAGAGAGAATAACCGGCCCAATTTCACCCAGCCAGATGACATAAGAACCTAAATAAAATAAAATCTTCATAAGATTCTATACCAAACAACTTAAGAAAATCCTGGGAACTGAACGTTGGTTTTACTAGCTGAATTTAGCAAGGCGAGTATTCTGAAAAATGCTCTTAGGTTAGATGCTCTGTCACAAAACGGGAACAAAACAGATCAAAACACTTATGTTCCATCTCTTAAAGCATTTGTTTTATGTACTATGGTGCCTTTGAAGAGTACAATATTTTGTTCCTACAAGGAAGTATCTTTGATTTAGTGAGGTATCTTTGATTCAATAAATTCAAAATGCATAAAACTGATGCCTGCCTGCACTCGAGATGTGGATGGAGGATTTGAAGGAGGCTGTGTGACACAAGAGCGTGGAGAGTGCTGATCCCTAGAGTGGATGTGGGTTGGACACAACTAAATGGCTGATGACAACGTTCCGAGTCCACTGACATGCATGGTGCTTAATGTTCCTTGATTTCCTCCTCCTATTAATTTTTACCCTAGCTTCAGGGTGGGCTGAACCACTAATTCACAAACACTGATTGCAAGAAATATTTCCCCTAATTAGTAAAACTGATAAAGCCATCAAAGGACCAAATCCTAAGATTAGGAAAGCAGCCCACTTGATTGCTGCTATTTTCATTGCTGATTTTCTTAGCAAAACAGTGGGGGGGGGGTAGCAAAAGCCTATCTGCGTAAGGAAATGTCACCAGAATAATAAACTCTTCTCTTTGGTTAGTCAGAGCAATAGGCATATATCTTTTAATGACTCATCAGCTCCGCCTCCAAAATTATTTTGATAATCAAAAGGATTTTGGAAAGCCTTTTCAGGCCAGTAATCTTTTAGTAATCAATTTGGTCAGGCTAGGAGAAAAATTATTTACACCACCCAGTTATGTGTTTTCTTTTCTCCCTCCTTCTTGGCTTTTTTTTTGTCAAAATGGTCCACCTCTTTTGCCTCCCATTTTTCTCAGACCTATCTAGGCCAGGGCTTTTCAACCAGTGGTACGGGCACCACCTGTGGTACACTGGCATCTGGCAGGTGGTACGCGACCATCCTAGAAAAGTGGTAGTGAGGGAGGGGAATGAGCTGAACTGGTGGCAGCACTGCACAAGCCTGAGCGAGAGACGGCTGGAGCTGCAGGGATGTCAGGGCTCAGTGGAAGCGCCAGGATCAGCGCCAGGCTCCAGCTGGAGCTCGGTGCTGATCCTGGTGCTTCTGCTGAGCCCTGAGGAAGCACCGATCAACTGGAATGTTGCAGCATCTCCAGGGTCTTGTGATTTACATTCAGATGCTTGGCAACTGATTCATATTTGTGACGGTCACAGTGTCCCAGAGCCATGTGAAGTGACCAAAACCTGCTGCAACCACCCAGCAGACGGGGGGAATAAAAACCAAACACCCCCCACCCCACCCCCGCTGCCAATCCTCAACAGAAATGCTCACAACAATGAAAACCTCGGACAGGAGGAAGAGCACCACCGGGAGGGTGGGCAAGCAGGTGTCTTGCTCGGCTGTGGCTTGGGGGGCACTTTTTTCAGTGCCATTGTAACTTCGAACAGTCACTAAGCAAACTGTTGTAAGTCGAGGACTACCTGTACTTTTATCACTTTTTTTTCCTTTGGGGGGGGGGTCATCAAGTTTTGGACACCTTGCTAGGCGACTGGTGGTACTTGGATGTTGCCATATCCTAAAAGTGGTACAATGGGTGAAAAGGTTGAAAAGCCCTGATCTAGGCTACTTTTGGCTCAGGTTATAAATCTTTTATAAAAGGTGAAGGCAAGCCTTACTTGAAGTCTTTTTTCTCCATCAACAGCCGAAATCGTACAGGAGAACAGCAGGAAGAAACAGGCAGTCCTGAGGTCTTTCCACCATCCCTTGCCAGTCTTATTAGAGAGAAAAATCCTTTGACCCTTTAAAGTCCAGAACCCTGGACTGGACTAGAAACATGGGAGGATAATGGGACTGATGGGTTTGCTCATGGCAAAAAAAAAAGTGTGGCAACATCCAGGCGGACAGAAATTTTTTAAAGATTTCCCCTGTCCAGTCATGACTGACTCAAAGGGGCAGTGCTTATCTCTAATTCTCAGCTAACGGCACCTGCGTTGTCTGAGATGCTTCCATCATCATGTGACCAGCCTGAAAAGTATGGAATGCAGATAACCTTTCCCATTGAAGTGGTATCTATTTATCTACTTGCATTGGCATGCTTTCAAACCGTTACACTGGCAGGAGCTGGGGCAAAGAGCTCACCCTGTTGTGCGGCACTCAGATTTCAAATCCAGGCTGTTGGCTTTCCAGCTGACAAGCACAGCATCTTTAACTGCTGAGCCATGGCGCTGCCCCTAGGCCAGTGATGGCAAACCTTTTAGAGACCAAGTGGCCAAAAATTGGCCCTGCCCCTTCCCCGCCCCCACTCTGCCCCATCCTGCCTGCCCGCAGGGCCACTCACCGCCTCCAGGGCCCACCAGATTGCCCAGGCAGCCCAGCAGCACCATGGCAGCCACGCCCTCTGCCCGTGCCCCGCAGCATCCACTGTGAATGTTGGGGTGTGAGGGCAGAGTCTTGTCTACGCTGCCTGGCTGCCATGTCCTTGGCTGCGCTGCTCCGCGTGGGCCACGCTCAGGGGCGACTGTCCTCCAGGGGGGTTACTGGTGAGAAGAGGGTCGCGGGCGGAGGCAAGGCTGGGGCAATGGCATGTGTGCCCACAGAAAGGGCTCCGAGTGCCGCATCTGGCACCCGTGCCATAGGCTCGTCACCACTGCCCTAGGCTGACAGAATGAGGCTGCAGTCTAAAATAAGCAGGTTGAACGGGCCCCGAGAAACGAAATATCCTTCAATAGGAAGAATTGCAAATTGTTGTTTTTATTTTACATTTATTAAAGGAGTTTAAATGATTTATTAAATGGGTTTAAATTAATTAAAGGAAGAAAAGCGTCAGGGATTCATGATTTGAAAACACTGAACATTCACTTGGCACGGTCATTGACAACAAGGTCACTAAGAGCCAGCAGTTAAGACAGCAGCCAGATGGGACTATTGCAGTTCTGCAACATGTCAGAAGTAGCAGTGCGTCAAGAGCATAGGAAGCCCTTATTCCCCTCCAGCAGGCTCTCTTGGCACAAAAACATTTATCAACTTTGTCACACAAACTCAACTTGCTGACAATTCACCTCCTTCTCCACCTGGTAAGACTGTCTTAAAACAGGTGCCAAGATCTGAATTTCCCTCCCCTGAGCACATAATATTCAAGCATATTTCCCTCCTCTAATTTGCGGTCATAAATCATATTCTCCAATCAGTTTGAAGGGCAAAGTTTCCCTTCCGTTCTGTAGCCTTATCTTAACTAATCCCCACACACATTCTTTCTCTTCCCCTCCCAGCATCATCTAATTTAACTCTGAAAGTACCACACAACTTATACAGAGAGTGGCTGCCTCTTCGTATTTTGTCAAAGCAAGAACATCCAATGTTAGCAGCGTTGACAACAGGTCTGTACAAGAGATAGTCACCTTCTTACCTTTAAATATAACGTGTCCCCCATCTCCTCCATCTCCACCATTGGGACCTCCAAATTCTTTTCTAGGTTCACTGAGAAAACAGGCAATACCATCTCCTCCTTTCCCTCCTATCACACGTATCTTTCGGTGATCCACGAAATAACGACTCTGGAATGGGGAGACACATTATTCAGAAATGCTTATCTTTTGTAAAGTTTAAAGCTTCAAAAGCCTTCATTTCTAAACATAACTGTTTTGAGGATTGATCTGATGAATACTGCGATATTGGTAAAAATATTTAAAGTTGGGGAAGAAATCTACCACGGTGGCCTGCAATCCAGAAATAGTTTGGTCTTTTTCCTGAATTCTACCAATTATTCAGTTAAGAATACAAGCTACCACCACCTTCCATTTTTCTGAATTCATGAGTGCAGCTTGCTTTTTTCCCCAACGCAATCTCCCTAGGAACATCCCTCAAAAGGATGTGCACAGCCTTAGTTTCAAAGCACGATAATTGGGCTGGGTATAAATCCAAGCCCTGACATGTCTTTTAAAGGAAGACAAATTTTCTAAAAGATGACAGTGATCCCAAGCAAGGGCGCACCTACAAACATTTTCTACCAAATGTTGAAAAATTTAGTGAAGTTGAAATTTTGGCATTAATCTCAGGTTTAATGCCAGATATCTCCAGATGAGGACTGCCTAAAGCTAACTCTGACCATAGTATAATAAAAAATGCCCAATATATTATCTTTCTTACAAGAAAAACATTTACCAATCGCCCAAACAACGTCATTGGGAAAAAAAATAGCTATCAGTTTCTCCAAATGTGATTTTTTTAAGAGGCAAATGGACTTTCTTGTTTTTCTTTGAAGACGTTTTGCTTCTCATCCAAGAAGCAAAATGTCTTCAAAGAAAAACAAAGTCCAGTTGCCTCTTGAAAAAGCACCTTTGGGACAACTACGACCTGGATGACAGAATTTCCATAGACATTTAGCGAACAGTTTGTTGCTGATTTCATTTTCAGCACTTCTACCTTACTACAATGTAAGAATCACTTCTGATATTCTTTATTCCTTTTTGGGGAAAAAAAGAGCTGTTTGTTAGATGACGATTAGACAAACTCTGAAAATGCTGAAAAAATATTTTGGATTTTTAAAAGAATGCTGGCTTATCACATGAACAAAATACAGATGGCCAGCTATATGTTGAACTGGGATAGTTCCTACCTTCTTAAATATATCCTTTCTCAAGTTTGCATAGCATCACCAAGCGGTGAAATTGAAAATTGCTGCAGTATTCAGTAACATATTATTTAATATGTCTTTTGTGTGTTTGTTGTTGCCAAAAGGATTTATAAAATCAAAAATTTGAAATCTCTCACATAAACCAAAATTTACTCTCTCCTAAGAAAGCGGGATTTATTTATTCAGTAATCACTTCCATAAACTTGGGACTCAAAAGAGATGTCTAACAGCACGCTGCAGCTCACAAAAGCATGCTTTTTAATAAAAGTTGGAAAAAGGGCTATTGCATTTCTTCAGGTTTTTGGCTATACAGACTAACACAACTCTCCTATGATATTCCAAATAAAACTAATCAATGATACAATCTAGCTACAAGAAAATCAGCACTAATAAAACTTAAAATGAAAGTCTGATTTTTTACATGTCATGTTTTTATATTTGAATTCAAAAGCTAGGATATTATAGAACACTATCAAAAGATATTAAATGAATGCCAGATGGATGAATTTAGGTCAGTCACCATTACACTATTTATTATCTCATAATATCACTGCAATATTAAAATTGAGACCAATGTACATATTATGTTTCAAAGAAAAAAGAACAGGATGCAAATTCAACAAATATATTCAATAACCATCTTTACTCAAAGGAAAATCCCAAATTCAGTAGAATGTATTTATGTCTGTCTGTCTATGCAATTCTACACCTTAAACACAGAATATCGTTTGCATGCAAAGGATATTGAGAACGTGTCAGGATTGTCACCTAAATGCTTAAATCTTAATTTAATCATTTTTGTATTTTGACATAAATTTGTGCTTTCAGAAAGAGAAATAAGAGACTTTAAAAGTACTTAAGAAAAACTTACAAAGAAATACAAATTACATATTTTAATTAATCTGAACATTTGTTTACTTTACCAGCTTCTTCTCAGACATATTTCCTTTACAGATTTTCCGCAGTTTTGAACATTGTATGTGTGTTATGCTAAGGCTCCTGTGCCAGTTTTTAATGTGTTTTTGCAGTAAGCAACTATGTATTTGGGAATAAGCCGGCCTCCACTGACTTTCCAAGCAAGCTCTGATCATTATTTGTAGCATATTTGCCTAGAAGGAAAATAAATAAAAAAAGATGGGACAATAAGCTAAGTAAAATATGCCAAAGAGCATACATATTTTGTCCCACATCTGGAACAAAAATGAGTAGAAAGATCAGTTGCTTCCATTTTTGATTTTCAGAGGTTGTAAAAGCATTAGAAAAACTTTCAGAACAAAAAACTTTCAGCTCAGATTTTTGAGCGTTCTCAAAAATATTAGTGTTGTTGTGGGTTTACACAGAAAGGTAAAACAGGCCTCTTATATGTAAAATACATTTTAAAAAAATCTTTTTCCTCCAGCTCAAACAACTGTGTAGCATCAACTTTATGTCATGCATACTTAAGCCTTGCAGAAGTAGCAAAAGATTTTACTTCAATATTGTTACTTCTACGTGGGGCCAAGCAACACAAGCTGCAACTGAGAAAAGAAGACAAATGGACAAATTTGAAGTTTGTTGGTTCAAAAACAAGCAGGTTTATTCTTCCCCTTTGTGGTGTGGTTAAGCAAATCCCTTTTCTTTCTCCCCTTCGCGTGTATACTATTTCTGGGTGGAAGGGCTCCAGGTTCCTCGGACAGATTATTTCAGCCGTATTTACAGCCCTACAAGGTAGACCAGTGTTTCTCAACCTCAGCAACTTTTAAAGTGAGTGGATTTCAACTCCCAGAATTGCAAGATTGGAATTCAGAAAGCTTGAGGGAAAGCCAATGTTGCTATGATCAACCTGGGAAGCCTCAAATCCCCTCAAAGAGGGAATGAAGCGAGGCAGAGGGAGAAGCCCGCATCTGACAGCTTCTCACTCTCCACGCGCGCTGCCTCCTCTCCCATCACCTGGGATCCCTGGCCACCCACAATGAAGATCGGGAGCCTGCCCTCCCGCTTCTCCTTTGGCTTACTGGAGCTCCTCTGCTTTTAGCGCCTCAGTTTCGTCCCCGTCCCCCCTCCATAGAATAAGGGACTGTCAAGGTAGGAAAGCTTTCCCGCTTCTTTCACACGCAGTAGTTTCCTGAGGAGCCATCTTGCCCGCTCCAGTGTTCGGCGTCGCCCGCCGTGACGTCAAAATTGCGCGTCGAGGCGGCGGCGGCGAGAAAAAGAATCTGATCTGCTACCTTTAGCGAGCCCGGATCTTCCTGCGCAAGCGCAACCCCAAAGCCCTCGGGGAAGGAGGGAAAAGAAGGGAGTCGGTATTACGCGTGCGCAGGCGCGGTGTCGCACGAGGCTGCTGCCTTTCCTCCTCTCTTTCCCTCCCCGCCCCCATGGTTCTCTGGGGAAATGGGATTGGAGGGGAAAAAAGGAGGCGCGGCGTTGTGAGTGGATAAGAAAAGCACCTGGGGTGGGACTACCAGAAGTAAGGAGGAGTTTGTCAAGGTGGAGGCCAATTACTTTGTTTCAGGAAAAGAGAGCTGCGCTGAGATTGGCAGAACTTATGAGCATTTCCTGTGAATTATGTCAGGGTTTCACAGCCTTGGCAACTTTTAAGATATGTGGACTTCAAATCCCAGAATTCCCCAGGCAGCACTGAATTCTGGAAGTTGGAGTCCACGTATTTTAAAGATGCCGGAGTTGAGAAATACTGCATTATGTACATTTAATTGTTTTTTGGGGGGGAGGGGGAGGGAGGATTAGCATTTGACGTTCCAGCTAGGTGGCAGGCCGCTGTGACCTGGTTGTGAGGAAGGTAGCAGCTATTTGGATGGGAGACCACTAGGAAATCTTAGTGGTCTCCCATCCAAATCCTTCCAGGATTGGTCTCCAATCCTGGAAGAAAGTGGTGGCAAACCACCGTCTTCTTCAGAATTGCCTGCAAATACTTTGGACCAACTTCCAGAAATCCCTTCATGTTAGGTGAACTCTCCTGTTAGGTGAACACCAATTTCCTCTATAGTTCAGGGGCTGTATTTGTACAACATAACTAACCTAGAGTTTAACAGAATAACAGAGTTGGAAGGGAGCTTGAAGGTCACCTTATATCAGGGGTGTCAAACTCAACGTCATGTGACATGTCGCGATGTATCATGACTTTTTTTCCATTGCTGGAATAGTTTCACTATGACTCATCCAGCCCGTGGGCCGGCAGTTTGACACCCATGCCTTATATCATTTAGGTAATATCATCAATGCTAGAAGAGAGTGGACTTTCTTTCCACCACTGATGGCCCTATGCAAGGACAGCATGCAAGCATTTTATCCAGGGGAAATATGCCCTATTAATATTTAATTTATATTCTGCCTTTATTATTTTTATAAACAACTCAAGGTGATAAACATATCTAATACTTGAGGCATAGAATCAAAATCATGCGAAGTACTAGTACCACTTTACAAAGCTTTACAAAGCCCTAGTAAGACCACACCTGGAATACTGCAGCCAATTTTGGTCACCATATCACAAAAAAGATGTTGAGAGTTTGGAAAAAAAATTCAGAGAAGAGCAACTAAGATGATCAAAGGCCTGGACTGGAGGCTAAAACATACGAAGAACAGCTGCGGGACTTGGGTCTGGCTAGTCTAAAGAAAAGAAGAAATGGAGGAGACATGATAGCAGTGTTCCAGTATCTGAGGGGCTGCCACAAGGCAGAAGGGGTCAGGTTGTTCACTAGAGCACCAGAGGGAAGGATGAGAAACAATGGTTGGAAACTGATCAAAGAAAGAAGCAAGCTGGAAAAGGAGAAATTTCCTGACAGTGAGGACAATCAACCAGTGGAACAGCTTATCCCCAGAAATTGTGGGCACTCCATCACTAGAGGTTTTTAAGAAGAGGCTAGATAGCCACTTGTCCGAGATGGTATAGGTTCTCCTGCTTGAGCAGGGGCTGGACTAGAAGACCTTCAAGGTCCCTTCCAGCTCTATTCTATTCTATTCTATTCTATTCTATTCTATTCTATTCTATTCTATTCTATTCTATTCTATTCTATTCTATTCTATTCTATTCTATTCTATTCCTGTTTTCCCCACAATAACAGCTCTGTGAGATGGATTGGGTTGACACAGTGACTGGCCTCACCCAGTCAGCTTTCATGCCTAAGACAGGACTAGAACTCACAGTCACCCAACTGGCTTTCATGTCTAAGGTAGAACTAGAACTTCCAGTCTCCTGCTTTCTAGCTTGGTGCCTTAACCTCTAGACCAAACCACCCACAGCCGACGGCAAAGGCAATCTTCATCTTTTTGTGGTTGTTGCAAATCAGAAGTATTGTTTTCCCACTTCACACTAGCCTGTCTGAGAAACTGCTGGAGGGAAAAATTGTGTGAATTATTGTTTACGTGTGGGTGGCCAAGAACGCACTTAGCTTCCCCTTCAGTGACTTTATCAACTGGGGTGGTATTTGAAAAAGATCAATCCCTCCCACACTGGGCTGGACTAAGTTAATAGATCTTTAAAAGAACAATGGTATAAGTTGCCAGGATGCTAGTATGAAAAAGTGGGTCATTTTCTCAAGCCTACCACAATACTCATCAAACTGGTTCCAGTTCTCCTAGATGAATAGATACAACGACCAGGTAGTCTATAGGAAAACAGGCCTAAAATATTTAAATTGAAGATAACCATGTACTTAATTAATTAACACCCAATTAACCCATTATAACTATGGCTTAGGGCCCTCTCTCTCAACCCTGCTTAAACCAGTTTTCTCAACCATGGCTACTTTAAAAAGTATGGATTTGAACTCCCAGAATTCTCCCTGCTGGCTGGGGCATTCTGGGGGTTGAGGTCCACACACCTTAAAAGTTGGCAAAGCTGAAAAAACAGAGATGCCACTCTTGCAAATCATTTATGTGCTCCAAGTCTTTCTTTTGGATGCTGTCTTAAGGCTTTTTACGCTGGCACATTGTTTGGTTGATTTTGATCTTTCTTCAGTGAGTCCTTTGTAAAGTTTTTATACTTAAAGGCAACATGTGCAAATAGATCAGTCAAATAAGCCAGGTAAGAGCCCTTCAGATTAGTGTTTTTCAAACTTGCAACTTTTAAGATTTGTAGACTTCAACTCCTGTAATCAATCTCCCATGCGGTAGTGGGAATTTTGGGAGTTGAAGTCCACACATCTTAAAGTTGCCAGGTTTTGTTTGTTTGTTTGTTTGTTTGTTTTAAACTGCTTTAGATCAAGTGCAATCCTGGGACCACTACAGGAATCAGATAAATGTATCCCAAATAGCTAACTTCCATTTCAAAGAACTTTATCTTTCCCCCCAAATATGACTAGTAATCCTGTCACCTTGCAGAGATGTTGAAAATTCTAAGAGTGCAAATTTGTCTGCTCCAGATCAGTTATTTCTTGCTTAAAACAGAAAGAGTGAAGCCTGACCTCGATAGTTACAATTTTACATCTTGAAAAGTGACATTAATGCCTTTTTTTCTCATGCAATGATCTTTACTTGAAATATTTTCCGATTATAAATAGAACGTAGTTTATGTATCATTTTCATTAAACCTGCAATTAAAAAAAACCAAAACTAAAACATATTTTAAATATGGTTACACCAGTCCTTTTAAAAGTGTTTCCGTCATACGAAAAGGTGCCATGGCTTGGTTTCACAATCCAGTCTTTTGAACCTAAAGTGTATTTTAACATTCTGTATTACAAAACAGAAAATATGGTACAAGTAATGAAACTGTTAAAATGCTGGCATTGCCTCGTTTTCACATCAATACATAAAAATCACCACACGTTAAGATATCTTGTTATTAACAGTTAGAAATATTAACACTAAATATCAAGTATAAATCAGGAAATAATGTACAAACTATTTCCAAAGCGCGTTTTCAAATACAATTTATATACAACATTCAAGAAATTCTTAATGTAAGACATTTCCAACAGATGCTATGTTGCTGTTTGTAGATGTTTAAATGCTGCTGTGGCTTTTTCCAAAGTGATTTTTACTAATGTTAGGAAAAACCAATATCCATAGAAGAAACAAATATCAAAGCTGGTAAAAAAAAAGCAATGTAGATTGTACCTTTTTGGATAGCCACAATTCCAACATAAAGGCAGTTATTTTCTTACTAATCCTCTGATAGTATTTAAGAAGCATTGTTCACATCACTGTTTCTCAAACTTGACAGCTTTGGACTTCAACTCCTAGAATTCCAAGGCCAGAATGGCTGGCTAGGGAATTCTGGGAGTTGAAGTCCATATGTCTTAAAAGTTGTCAAGTTTGAGAAACACAGGTCCACTGTTATCAGGCCATCTCCCCTCAAGGGGTGGTACCTACTCAATCTTGGCTGATTTTGAAAAAAGATTTGGGTATGGATAATATATGGATGGGAGACAACCAGGTAATCCCAGTTGACAGGTGCTTATGAAACCATCCTGAAAGCAGACAATGCAAGCTATCCCATATAGTTGCCAACAAAAGAGCAAGGAGCTGTCCATGAAGACATGATGGGGTTTAGTTTAGTTGCATGTTACCTTTCTTTTTTTATAACCACTAACTTAGTACGTATATAGTTCTGCTATTGATATTCTTATCCCGTAGATGAGAATCCACAGCATTCCATAGTTGCCATAAGTCTTAAGAGTTTGTGGGGTAGGGACAGTGGTGGGATTCAGCCAGTTCGCACCAGTTCGGCACAACCAGTAGCTAATTTTTTGTTGCCCAAATCCAGAATGGACTTTCGGAAGCGGCATCCACACAGAACCGGTTGTTCACATATTTGAATCCCACCACTGAGTAGGGATGTCTCATCTGTACTTTTCAGAGATTAATTTTTGTCCCTGTTAATCTCTGGGGCACATCATTCAAAAATGTAAGTGAAAGCATATTGAAAATAAGGCTTTAAAGAATATTACTGTATAAGCTAGATTCTTTCATACCAAGTGAGTAAATTTGGTGTGTTTTTGGTGCATTGTAAACTACGCCAGTTGATTCAAGTGTCTAAGATGGCAGAAAACTGGTTGGGTCCCTCTAAGCAGGGGTGGGGAACAATGGCCCTTTTATGACTTATGGACTTCAACTCCCAGAATTCCAAAGTCATAAAAGGGCCATTGTTCCCCATCCCTGCTCTAGAGTAACAGCCCCTATTCATTAGACCATATTCTGTGTTCGCTTATAATGTTAAGCCAGAATTTTATTTATGAAATGTTTGTGTTGCTCATCTCCCCTACAAGGTGACTCTGGAATTCTCTAACAATAGTTTGTTAAATCTGCTTTGCATGTCTTCTGAGGATACAATATACAAACTACATTAAGCCAAACTTATGCATACCAACTGCTAAACAAAGAATCTTGGGTTGAGGAGCATTTTAAAAAAACAACACCTGCATTTTGGCCTTCCTTCCAGAGAGCAAATATATGTGCTGGTGGTATTGCTGACTGGCAGAAAAAAAACAGTAGGTTTTTTGAGGGGAGCATAGGGTGGTTAACTAAAGTGAAAATACACATGTTAAATGTGTATTTTTAATACACATTAATAATTTTAATCTCCTGGGAAAAACCCCCAAAATCATAGTATGAAAATTAAGCACTTTTTCCTAGAAGCTCAATGTACATTTGTCTATGGAGATTTTCAGTTATCCAAGTCTTGGTTGTCCCAAAGGTGCTTATATTCCTTGATGAAAGGAATTTAAATCCTTCCATTCTCCACCATTCAGTCAGAACTGAAGAAGCTTCTTGGATGAGAAGCGAAATGTCTTCAAGCAAAACAAGAAAGTCCAGTTGCCTTTTGGGAAAAAGCACCTTTGGGTCAATATACATTCCTTGTAACATTTGCCAATGTTTCTGCAAATAAATATTTCCTTGGTATTGAATTGTCAGGAGTGATAAGGCCAACACACATCCCACCTCCGGGTCTATTCGAATGTTAATTTAAGAATAAATTCCAGCAATCAAATAATAAAATACAGGTAGTCCTTGACTTGCAACAGTTCATTTAGCGAGCATTCAAAGTTACAACAGCACTGAAAAAAAGTGAGCTAAGACTATTTTTCACACTTATGACCACTGCAGTATCCCCATAGCCACATAATCAAAATTCAGATGGTTGTCAATTGACTCATACTTATGACGGTTGCAGTGCCCCGGGGTCATATGTTCCCCTTTTGTGACCTTCTGTCAAGCAAAGTCAGTGGGGAAGCCAGATTCACCTAAAAACCACGTCACTAATGTCATAAAATAGGGCAAAATTCACTTAACAAATGTCTCACTTAGCAACAGAAATGTTGGGCTCAGTTGTGGCTGTAAGTCAAGAACTACCTGTAATTTATCCAAAACGGTATACAGCAGCGGTTCTCAACCTGTGGGTCGCGACCCCATTTGGGGTCGAACGACCATTTCACGGGGGTCGCCAAGCACCGCAGTCCGCCATTTTTTTTTGGTCGGCCATTTTTTCCTATTGCGATGGGGCTGTCGCGCCGCACATGCGCGGTGCGAGCCCGCCTTTTTGGGGGGGGGCATTTTTCCCCTATTGCAATGCGGGCCGTCGTGCCATGCATGCGCGGATTGGCCCGCCGCGCGCACACCGCACATGCGCAGATCGGCCCGTCACACACGCATGCGCGGCGCAGGTCAGGGTCGCGCCGCGCATGGGCGGCACAAGTGGGGTCTCAACCTGAAAAAGGTTGAGAACCACTGGTATACAGTCTCCTGCTTGGGCAGGTGGTTGGATCGTAAGAGCCTCAAGGTCCCTTCCAACCTTATTATTCTACCGTATGTCCTAACAAATTGAAGATGAATGAGTCATATACAAAATTACTGTCCCACATATTGAGCCAATCTCAAATATATATCCCTACATCCCACTAGCTGTGATTTCCATCCTAGCTCAATTAAGTACATTTTAGAATACACAGAGCCCAATTCGAATCTAACGAAGAGCAACGCATTTCAAAGGAAGTGCCCCTGGGAATAGCTGAAACACATCTGGGTTGGGCTATCCCAGTGCCAAACCAGTTGGGTGAACAGAGAATGAAAGATATATTCAGTTACATGCTTGTCATACAGCCCATAAAGAATTTCCCGCTGGGTTGTGGTCCATCGTATCCGAAGGAGGCTAGGCTGCCAATGATCTTGTGAAAAAAAATAAAAATAAACAGGTCAAAAATCTGCTATGTGACCTCTTGGTTTCTCCAACTTTATACCTCAAAAGAGGAGGTGGCAAAAAGTGATGGAAGAACTTCTGCAAGGATTATGAACAGCAGCACCAAAATGTACCAGATCATCCAAACATTGCCTCGTTGCCAGTACTGTAATGCACTGTTTCATATCCAGCATGAAATGAATACTATTTCACATACAAACGCTTCTCTGTGCTACAGCGGTATCCAACATCTTACGATCCATCAATCATCAATCATTTAAAAAAAAAAGAAAGAAAGACTTGCCCATACATCCAAGTTCCCAAAAAATGGACATAAATATTGAAAAGAAAGGTGAGACAGGCGCTTGTCATTTTATTGCTGATAGTTTCCATACTGGCCCTGTTAAACATTGGGAAAGTGAATAAGAGAGAGGAATTAGTGCAATGATTCATTTCTACGCACAGTGTAAAGTACAATTCCCCCCCTTTCCTTTACAGAATTTAAGGACATCATCATCATCATAAAAAGTTGGAAGGGGCCTGGGAGGTCATCTAGTCCAACCCCCTGCTCAGGCAGGAAACCCTATACCATTTCGGACAAATGGCTGTCCAGTCTCTTCTTAAAAACTTCCAGTGTTGGAGCATTCACCGCTTCTGGAGGCAGGTGGTTCCGCTGGTTAATTGTTCTAACTGTCAGGAAGTTTCTCCTTAGTTTGTCAAAGACAAACTTTCCAAATCTCTGTCAGATTTTCTCAAAAGTGATCAGGACTGGAGAAGAAAGGCACAGAGACAACCTTCCCCAAGCTTAGACTTAATAAGATTGGGAAAAATATCTCAAGGGAGAACAGAACAAAAATTCCAGAAAGTACAGGTAGCCTTTGACTCACAACCATTTCTTTAGTGACCGTTCGAAGTTACAACAGCCCTGAAAAAAGTGACATGGCTGTTTTTCATTTCATTTATTGGATTTCTATGCCGCCCTATTCCGAGAACTGAGGGCGGCTCACAGCATAAATAGAAATCAACATTAAAATACATATAAAATACATATAAAAGGAACCCCTGAATTAAAAAAAAAAACAATCATCCAACTAACATGCACACAAACATACACTGGCTAGGGGCAAGATGTCAACTGCCCCAGGCCTGTAGGCAAAAAATGTGTCTTGAGCAGTTTACGAAAGGCGGAGAGGGTGGGGGCAATACGGATCTCCGGGGGGAGTTGATTCCAGAGGGCCGGGGCCGCAACAGAGAAGGCTCTTCCCCTAGGCCCCGCCAGGCGACACTGTCTGGCTGACGGGACCCGGAGAAGGCCGACTCTGTGGGCCCTAACCGGTCGCTGGGTTTCGTGAGGCAGCAGACGGTCCCGTAAGTAACCTGGTCCGATGCCATGTAGGGCTTTATAGGTCATAACCAACACTTTGAATTGGGTTCGGAGACCAATTGGCAGCCAATGCAGCTCGCGGAGTGATGCCGAAATGTGGGCATTTTTAGGCAAGCCCAACACTGCTCGCGCGGCTGCATTCTGCATTACCTGAAGTCTCCGAACGTTTTTCAAAGGTAGCCCCATGTAGAGAGCATTGCAGTAGTCGAGCCTTGAGGTGATAAGGGCATGAGTGACTGTGAGAAGAGACTCCCGGTCCAAATAGGGCCGCAGCTGGTGCACCAGGAGAACCTGGGCAAATGTACTCCTCGCCACAGCCGAAAGATGATGTTCCAAATTTAGCTGTGGATCGAGGAGGACACCCAAGTTGCGGACCTTCTCCGAGGGGGTCAAAAGCTCCCCCCCCAGGCTGATGGATGGATGGATTGAATTTGTCTTAGGACCATTGCAGCATCCCCAGGGTCACGTGACCAAAATTCAGAAGCTTGGCAATGGACTCATACTTAAGACGCTTGCATTGTCCCGGGGTCAGGTGATCCCCTTTTGCCACCTTCTGACAAGCAAGGTCAATGGGGAAGCCAGATTCACTTAACAAGCGTTTTCCTAACGTTAACAACTGCAGTGATTCACTTAACAACGGTGGCCAGCAAAGTCATACAGTGGGGCAAAACTCACTTAACAAGTGTCTCGCTTAGCAACGGAAATTTTGGTCGTACGTCGAGGACTACCTGTACCGATTGTTTCCCAAATGCCATCTTTTTTTTTCTTTTTTAAAAAATACTCCAAATTTCATTCATTCTTGGCGATTTCTCTTTCAAGGAACCTCACTTTCATCTAGTTTCACTTTTTCAAGAGGTACCTCTTCTGGTTTAATTTTGGGAGCGCACAGATACCCTGCTGGAATATTGTGGGTGCAATACCGTTGACCCCCTTGAGTGAAATGAAAGTAAATTTCACTAAATATTTCAGAGTAGACATAATGTTACTGTGAAAATACAGTAGAATACAGATTGTCTGCCCTAAAAACAAGTCGTTCAAGCAAATAAGTCTTATTTCCCAACTATTTCTTTTTCAGGAGTAAAGCTCCCACACCTGGAGCTTCCCAATGTTCTTTGGGTCTACGATTTCTCATTTCGCCCAGCCCAATGCATCTCACGTCAGCTCAATCCCTTCCCAGCTTACCTGTTCATAGCCATAAGACCTCTGTTGCTGTGCAGATGGTCCAGTTTGTGAAGCTCTGTAGCTTCCGTACTGTTGTCCCTGTCCCTGTTGGTAACTAGAATATTGTGACGAAGTTCCTTGGGCAGGTCCTGAGAGGGGAAAAAAAGAAACAGCAGAATTTTTGACAAGAGTTCAAAAGACAGGGATCAAATCCCAACTTCTGTGTTCTTTGGTTTGCTGGTTTTCTGTGACCCGACTTTTCATATTTAGCAATCAGGAGGTTTAGCCGAAGGAAACAGGCAGTCTTGGATGGCCTGCAAACCTTTTCGGGATTCTACCTTAAGACCTCCCCCTAAGAAGGCAACAGGACCTCTCATAGTGGCAGGACAGACTCACTATGAAGTAAAGCGTATTCTTGATTCAAGAATTTTTAAAAGGAAATTGCAGTACTTAATGCAATGGAAGGGATATCCGTTGTCTGAGGCCACCTGGGTGAAGTCTAGTGATATGAAAACTGACAGACTCATTAATAGGTTCTATAAGAAACACCCTAACAAACCAAGAGGCAACCCCTAACCTGTGCTTTTGTTTGCATTACAGGATTTGTCTTTTTTGTAAGGGGTGAGGCGGATGCCAACGCTACTAACATCGGATATTCTTGCTTTGACAACAGATGGAAATGCAGCCATTTTCCTCTATTTCTTTTAGAGTTAGAGTTAAGATGATGCTGGGAGGGGGAATGTGGATGAGAGTCCAGCTAGTCATAACAATAATAACTCAGCTGTGGGAACCCAAGGTCATTGGACCCAGAGTTGATAGAGTTTTGGTGGGTTTCAAGCTAATTGGGGAATGTGATTTATGACTGTTTATTGGAGGAGGGAATTGTGCTTTGTTACTTTGTACCCAAGGGAGGGGAATTTAGTTTTTGGTTTCAACTATGTAGTGCCGATACTTTGTTTCTCGAATTAAAGATTCTTTAAGGTAAACAATGCCTCGAAGTTCTTTTGAAGAGTTTCATCTATCAGAACCATGACAGACTACCTGTATTCAACACCAGAACAACTCCTAGACCTCCATCTTTGTTGGAAACAATTCTCTTGCTCCTTGACCTGCCTTTCTTTACCTTATAGTTCCTCTTGTGAAGTCATCCCTGGCTTTTGATTGCTGGCCAGGAATTCAGCTCTGAAATAAAGGACTTCCTTCTAAGCTCTTCAAGCTATCTATCTTTCAGGCACTTTCTGTAGACTTGACATATTTTTTGTTCCAGTTGTGAGGCAAGAACCCCCTTACAGTTTTGCTTTGTGTGAAAGTCTTGATCTGACTTACAACCATTAGCTTGTGTGTCTTTATGTACTGAGCTCCTTTACAGCCTGGCTAACTGCAGCAGTTAGAATCAATGTGCTAATTCACTGAGGTTATTGTTCAGCCTTGAACTAAAAGTGCGATAATTGGAGCATTTAGTTTAACCTGGATTGGTGTGAAAGTCTCCCCTCAGATTCCCATCATGCTGAGTAACCTGCCTTCCAGTTGTGAGCCCAACATTTTCACTGCTAAGCAAGACAGTTGTTACGCAAGACATTTTACAATCTTTTTTGCCCGGGTTGTTAAGATATTCACTGCAGTTGTTAAAATGACTCTTGTGATGGTTAAGAGATTCTGGCTTCCCCAGTGACTTTGCTTGCCAGAAGCCGGCTGTGAAGGTCACAAATGGTGATCACATGATTCGAGAACAGTGCGACCACCACAAATACATGCCAGTTGCCAAGCACCCGAATTTTGATCATGCGACCACGGGGACGCTGCAGCAGTCTTGTGAGAACCGTGTGAAAAAGGGTCATTAAGTCACTTTTTTCAGTGCCATTGTAACTTCTAACGGTCAATACATGAATGGCTGTAAGTTGAGGACTATCTATATGGAGTATACTATCATCATTGGATAACTATACATCAAACCACCAAGAAACAAATCACATCGAAACCTGGTCAGTCTTTTTCAGCACAATCTGATATGAAGACACAAAGGTTCTGGGGACAGTGCCTGTTAAGAATTTTTCCCTGAATTTTACCCTGTATTCACTTTGGGAAGTCGGGGGGCGGGTGGGTAGGGGGGGTGTAATGGTGTACTCAACTGCAATATTGGTAATATATAAGAACGATATATTTAATAGATATAAGAGGGGTTGCTCGGGCAGTACCTCTGGACCACATCTGGAGGGGGTGGAGACTGAGGAGTGAAGGTGGAGGGAAGTAGGTAGGTTGTAGGAGAGGAAGGTGGAGAGAGCGGGAGGGAGAGAGAGGGTGGGGGGATGGTAGTAGGTAGGGAGGAAGAAAGAGGGGGATGTGGTGAAGGGGGTGCTGCCGAGCAACACCCATAGTTATATTAAGTATTTTAAAAGAATGTACGCTTTGTTTTTTATGGGAGAAAGTTGTAAAAGATTGTATTAAGTTGAGTGGTATTTTATTTGTTTTTCTTTCTTGTTTATGATTATAAAATTAATAAAACTTTTTCAAAAAAAAAAAAAGAATTTCTCCCTGAAAAACTGAAGTCAGAATTGACATTTTCTGGCAAACAAAAGGCAGGAGGGGGTGTTCTCACCGTATCCTTGCTGTTGTCCTGGATAAGTTTGTTGATTTGAATATTGCTGCTGGGAATATGTTTGCTGCTGGGCAGCTCCTTGTTGGTATCCAGCTTGCTGCTGGCTGTACTGGGAATTCCCTAAAAGACAACAGATCAGCACAATGGATTGGCAGGGTTATAATATACACAGGGAAGGTAGTAACAATAACAACAACAACAACAACAACAACAATAATAATAATAATAATATTAATAATAATGTTGGAAGGGACCTTGGAAGTCATCTAGTCCAACCCCCTGCTCGGGCAGGAAATCCTATACCATTTCAGACAAATGGCTGTCCAGTCTCTTCTTAAAAACTTCCAGTGTTGGAGCATTTACTGCTTCTGGAGGCAGTTGTTCCACTGGTTAATTGTTCTAACTGTCAGGAAGTTTCTCCTTAGTTCTAGGTTGCTTCTCTCTTCGGTTATTTTCCATCCGTTGCTTCTTGTCCTGCCCTCAGGTGATTTGATTTGCAAGATCGCTGATCCCCTTACCTCCTTCGTAGTAGTGCTGTGTGGAGTCCTCAAATGATCGATCATAGCTTTGCTCAGAATAAGACGACTGCTGATATGCATAATCACCGTGGCCTATTCTCAGATAACAAAACAAAACAAAACAAAACAAAACCCCATAAAAGCGATGTCACAAACAGAGTTTAAAGAAAATGATTTCTATGCATTAGAAAAGGAAGAGGCATATATCATGGGGTAAAATGGAGAAGGAACCCTTTATGCCATATTTTTATCTTCATTTGTGTATCATTCTAATTACAGCTTGCCTGAATACATTCTAGGTGTTGGGAGTTTGCTGCTACAAACTCTTAGAGACACTTCGCACCCTTTTACAAAGTGCAATTTTCCATAGAAAAAGGAAATGCCAATAAATTTTTCCAGTTTTCAGGATCAAATTACTGAAAGATAGTTGAATAAAACTGCCTTGACTGCTGAGGAAAAAGACAACAGACTTTAGAAGTGGACGTCTAAAATAAAAATTGATTATAAGTGTCTGAATTTTAGAATAGTGAAATTCACATCTAATGAGAAAGACAGCTTATGAAATTCTCAGGAGCAGAGACTATAATAGGGTTTCTGCTCATAGGTTTCTGCTCTTTTTTAATCATCTAGGCCAGTGTTTCTCAACCTTGACAATTTTAAGGCATGTGGACTTCAGCTCCCAGAATTCCACAGCCACCAATGCTGGCTGTGGAATTCTGGGAGTTGAAGTCCACATGCCTTAAAATTGTCAAGGTTGAGAAACACTGATCTAGGCCAGGGGTAGGCAATCTTGGCTTTTATGACTCATGGACTTCCAGAATTCCTGAGCCAACATGGCTCAGCTTGGAAACCACTCCCTTTTCCCTCAGCATGGCTGGCTCAGGAATTCTGGGAGCTGAAGTCCACGAATCATAAAAGACCCAAGGTTGCCTACCCCTGATCTAGGCAAATCACATTTACTGTCTCCAGGGATATTTTTTCTCACATTTACCTTCACCAACTCAGAGCTGTGATGTGTGTAAAAAGGGCGGGGCTTCGATCATATGTTACTGACTGCCATGTTGACTTTTATGGCCTCCTGCCTGCAGGCACCCCCTGCACCAACTCTGCTGGCATTGTGACAGGTCACACTGTATTGCATAGGATACAACTACTCAGAGGAGGTGCTAAAATACTTTCCAGGAAGGTCACACAATTTCCAGAACAGATGTTATGTCCCTAACTGGGTGCCTTCCAGATGTGTTGCAATAATTCACAGGGATGTCTGCAGCAAGCTGGAATTTTATAGAAATTTTGTGATGTCAGAATGCAAATTTCCGCCTTTTCATAACAGAATAACAGAGTTGAAAGGGACCTTGGAGGTCTTCTAGTCCAACCCCACTGCTCAAGAGGAAACGCTATGCCATTTCAGACAAATGGTTGTCAAGTCTCTTCTTAAAAACTTCCAGTGTTGGAGCATTCACAGCTTCTGGAGGCAGGTTGTTCCACTGATTAAGTGTTCTGAGTGTCAAGAAATTTCTCCTTAGTTCTAGGTTGCTTCTCTCCTTGATTAGTTTCCATACTTGCATATGATGTCAGGCCCAAGTAAAAAGGAACACAAAAGGCATCCTGAATTGTAACATATAGTCTGTTACCAGCCCCCACATATTCCTGTGGACTTCACTACTTAAAATTCCCCAGCTTCACGTGAAACACACAAAGTATTAGCACAGCTTTATAAAGCCTTGTAAGGCCACACCTGGAATATTGCATCCAGTTTTGGTCACCACATTACAAAAAAGATGTTGAGACTTTGGGAAAAGTGCAAAGAAGAGCAACTAAGATGATTAAGGGCCTGGAGACAAAAACATATGAAGAACAGTTGCAGGATTTGGGTATGGCCAGTCTACAGAAAAGAAGGACTAGGGGGGACATGATAGCAGTGTTCCAGTATTTGAGAGGTAGCCACAAAGAAGAGGGGGTCAACTTATTTTCCAAAGCACTAGAGGGCAAGACAAGAAACAGTGGATGGAAACTAATCAAAGAGAGAAGCAACCTGGAATTAAGGAAAAACTTCTGAACAGTGAGAAGAATTAACCAGTGGAACAGCTTTGCCTTCAGAAATCGTGGGTGCTCCATCACTGGAGGTTTTTAAGAAGAGACTGGGCAGTCATTTATCTGAAATAGTGTAGGGTCTCCTGCTTGAGCAAGGGATTGTCACTAGAAGATCTCCAAGGTCCCTTCCGGCTTTATTCTGATTCTGATTCAGCTAGAATGGGCAATTGCTCACTTAACAACAAAAAAATTCTGGGCTCCATTGTCGTCATAAGTTGAGGACTATCTGTAGTTCAAATTAAAATCAATTATATTCAGGTCATAGCTTCAGAGTATGAGAAGTAGCCTCTAGTTTATCGTTTTATTTTATGTCCTAAGCCTCTTCCAATTCAGTGATATGTGGGCATATATCTTCCCCTGTTCAGCACCATTACCATCAGGATAATATTGCTGGTTCATGGATTCTGAAGATCCTTGTCCATGACTGTATTGCTCACTATAATATTCCTCCTGACCCATGTACTGCTGAGAAGAACCTGAAAGACACAGAAAATATTAAGACCATCAGCAGCATTGAAAATGCCTACATTTGGATTAGAGTTGAAAAGATGTTTTTATGACTCTAACCCAGGGGTAGGCAACCTTGGCTCTTTTATGACTTGTTGGCTTCAATACCCAGAATTCCTGAACCAGCTATGTATACTATTATGCAAAAGTAAAAGTTGAGGTTGATGTTATTATGTTATTCTACTGCACCGAAGGGAGTCGGAAGTCAACGCCTTTTCTTTCTTTTCATATTTTTGTATCTTATTATAGGTATGAATACATAAATAAACTAACATCTATTCAAGAAATTGGAAATAAAGTGGTGTAAAACGAAAATGGGCTAATGTTTTTAAAAATGTTAAATATCTGCCTTGGGCTCTTTAGATGAGATTATGTTTACAAAGTTATTATTTTTCAAGTTTATCGGACATCCAGGAGGGTGAATTGTTTTCTTCCTTCCATTCAACAATGTCTAATTCTCAGAGACTGCCTGAACAAGTTCTTGCAGTTTTGTTGGCAAGATTTTTCAGAAGTGGTTTGGTTTGCTATTGCAGTGGCCCCCAACCTTTTGGACCCCAGGGACCAGTTCCGTGGAGAGAGGTTTTTTCTGTGGACTAGAGGGTGCATGGTTTTGCATGCTGCCTGCATCCCATGGATGGGGCTTCACTTATTTGCACAGCCCGGTTTCTGGCGTGCTGTGGCCCAGTGCCGGGCCACGGCCTGGGGGTTAGGGACCCCTGTGCTATTGCCTACTTCCTAGAGCTGAGAGAAAGTGACTTGTACAAGGTCACTTAGTTGGTTTCATGCCCAAGGCAGAACTAGAACTTACGGTCTCCCAGTTTCTACCCTGATGCCTTAACCATTACACCAAACTGCTCAAAGGAGGAGTTTCATGTCCGAGGCAGGACTAGAACTCACGGTCTCCCAATTTCTACCCTGATGCCTTAACCCAGTGGTTCTCAACCTTTTCCGGGGCTCGACCCTGGTCCGCATCGCGCATGCACGGCGCGACGGGCCGCATCGCGCATGCGCGGCGCGACGGGCCGCATCGCGCATGCGCGGCGCGACGGGCCGCATCGCGCATGCGCGGCGCGACGGGCCGCATCGCGCATGCGCGGCGCGACGGGCCGCATCGCAATAGGGAAAAAAATGGCTGACCAAAAAAAAATGGCGGACTGCGGTGCTTGGCGACCCCCGTGAAATGGTCGTTCGACCCCAAATGGGGTCGCGACCCAAGGTTGAGAACCACTGCCTTAACCATTACACCGAACTGCTCAAAGGGGAAGGTTTAGTAAGGACTGATCCAGTGGTTAGAATGCAGTATTGCAGCAAACTCTGCCCACAGTCTGGAGTTCAATTCTGACCGGCTCAAGATTGACTCAGCCTTCCATCCTTCTGAGGTCAGTAAAATGAGGACCCAGATTGTTGGGAGAGTATGCAAATAATGGTTCTATATTGTGAACGACCCAGAGATTGCTGTAAAAGCACTGTGAGGCAGTATATAAGTCTAAGTACTACTGCTATTGCTCTCATCAAGGCTTTCAGCAGTGACTGGAATTAAAAACAATTCTTTTCCAACTTTGATTTTTCAGAGTACCTTTTAGCAAGATTTATTAATATCAAAGGGGGGGTCACAAATTCTGCCAACTGAACCAATTCATACATTAGTGTGTCTGTTATTTTGTTTCCAACAGCTGTCCTTGGGGTGCCACAGGCAGGGAGCCTCACGAGTATTGAGAAGATTGCTGCTTGCTATTTACACAACAGTCTCTGGGAATCTTTATTGATCTGGAAACCACTTTTTGCACTCACCTTGCTGTGAAGCTCTATAAGAGCCCATTGGCCTCTGCCCCATGAGGCTGTTTCCTTGATTACTCTGGCTCATCATGGCAATGGAAGACTGCCCTTGGTAATGTTGGGTTCCTGGTTGTGCAGAGTTGTAATGTGATGTTGCTGCTTGCTGGTGAATCATGGAAACTGCAACACACACAAAAAATGCAGGCTGGGTTCCCGTGACACGCTTAACTTGGCTGCTGAATTAACTGAATTTGCACAAAGTCCTAAACCACTATCACCATTAATTAAGGCTGCTTGGGTTGACCAAACATGCTACGTTCCAGAGAAAGGAACCAATGTTAATATTAACACCTAGATCCCTCTTCACGGTTACTATGGTTGAGCCAGGTATGCTCCTGTTCTAGACCTCTGCATTTGCTTTTTCCTCCCTAAGTGCAGGACTTTACTTTTCTCACCACTGCACTTGCATCTCGTTGGGTACTTTAATTAATTAATTAGTGCAATGAATTGATTGCAATTATTGAAAGCCAAGCTAGGCACTTGGGAGATCAAAGAGGCTGCTTTGGCCAAAGTAGGGCAAAAGGGCAAAGATTCAGTCAACTGTACCTGGGTTGGACTGCATGCTGAGATTTGCTCGCGAGACGTAGTTGCCGATTGATCCCTGGCCTTGCAGGGCAACGGTCTGAGACGCAGGCACCGTGTGACTATAACTGGGCCCAGTTCCATGGCTGCTGAGACTCATGCTCAAGGAGGTCGTGGGAAGGGTATTCTGGCCCGACTGCTGCATAGACACATGGTTGGGACCTAGGTAGAAGGCAAGCAGGAAAAAGATGCTCTGGTTTGCAAAACATACCCTTTGATCAATCAGAATATCCATAAAGGAAGGGCAAACACACACACACACACACACACTGTTGATGTTAGTTGTAAAGTCGGGTCCGACCCACCCCGACCCCATGGGCAACATTCCTTCAGGCCTTCCTGTCCTCTACCATCTTCTGGAGTCCATTTAGGCTCACTCCTACTGCTTCAGTGACTCCATCCAGCCACCTCATTCTCTGTCGTCTCTTTCTTCTATTGCCCTCCATCTTTCCCCGCATTAGGCTCTTCTCCAGGGAGTCCTTCCTTCTCATTAAGTGTCGTGACTCTGAGCCAGCCTGTGCTCTCAACAGCAGTGTCCGGGGAATCTGAGGTGGAGGGAGGCTCTGAGGAGTTTACAAGACTCACATTCCAGTGAGGAACCAGGCCCCTCCAATCGTGTGCAGGATGAGATGCAGCTGGGTGGGGAGGAAGAATCAGACTCGGATGTCTCACAGCTGTCGGAAATGAGAGACGCCCGGAAAAGGAGACAAGCTAGGAGAGTAGACCAGAGAGAGGCTATGGGACGACTCAGGAGAAGGCACTGAGAAGCCACGCCTTGAAGACTGACTGGTGCTGGTTGCTAAAGGCAACCGTTGCAAATTACTTCATGGGAATCTTGTTCTGTTAGTATTGCCGGTGATTACTTTTCTGTTTTGCCTTGTATTTCGTGTGGACAATTTCCTCCCTTTGGTTTGTGTTTTGCTGTTTCAGTTTCTGGACTATTTGACAGGTTTGTCACCCATATTAAAAGGGATTTGTTTTCTTTTGGAGTCTCCAGCCTATTTTTCTCAACAGGGATTTTGCCCTTGTGCCTTTAACAAGGACGGCTATAGGCTGGAACATAACATTAGGTAGCCAAAGTACTTGAGTTTCAACTTCAGGATCTGGCCTTCTAAAGAGCAGTCGGGGTTGATCTCCTCTAGGATTGACCGGTTTGATGGCCTTGCAGTCCAGGGGACTCGCAGGAGTCTTCTCCAGCACCATAGTTCAAAGGCCTCAGTTCTTTGGCACTCAGCCTTTCTTATGGTCCAACTTTCACAGCCATACATTGCAACTGGGAAAACCATGGCCTTGACTATACGTGCTTTTGTTGGCAGGGTGACACCTCTGCTTTTTAGTATGCTGTCTAGATTTGGAAATAGCTTTCCTCCCCAGGAGCAAGCATCTTTTAATTTCTTGGCTGCAGTCCCCATCTGTGGTGATCTTGGAGCCCAGGAAGATAAAATCTGTCACTACCTCCATTTCTTCCCCATCTATTCGCATATATATTTGTGTCACTTTCTCTGGATCTAGCCCAATTCCCTGTAACATAATCCTTGTTGATTTGAGGGAACTAAGGTCTCAGCTCATTTTTTAAAAGTCCTTAAAGGCACTTCTCTTAGACAGATTTTTAATTCCTCATAATCTAATTTTGTTCTTAGTTGCATCATTTTATCTTTTTATGGTAAATGGCAAGTAAGTAGGGTAGACATGTACCCAAGACATATGTGCTTCCTTCCTTCATTTTATTGTTTCTTGCTTTGGGATGTTAGTTGGCCAGAATTGTCTGGGAATTCAAGTGGCCTCTAAATCGGATGGATGGATGGACGGACGGACGGACGGACAGACAGACAGATATCCGGTAGATAGATAGATAGATAGATAGATAGATAGATAGATAGATAGATAGATAGATAGATAGATAGATAGATAGATAGGTAGATAGGTAGGTAGGTAGGTAGGTAGGTAGACAGACAGACAGACAGACAGACAGACAGCAGATACAGACAGACAGATAGACAGAGACAGACAGACAGACAGACATAGATATAAATATAGATATATAGACAGACAGACAACAGATACATACAGACAGACAGAGACAGACAGACAGAGACAGACAGACAGACAGAGGTTTGTCATCTCTTTTCTTCCATACTACACATTTTCTGGAATGTTCTTGCAATGCAACGTAAGGAGAAATGGTTCTGCGCTTATTTGAGACTGGATCAAAATTTTCACGCTGAGCTTCCCACATTCTGGGTATCCTGTGGGAAAAAGTCGCGGTGGCAGAATCCCAGCTGCTGCTATATAAACTGCCAACGTGCAAACTTCTTCCATGGCTTTTGAAATGCGTTGGGCCAATGTTGCTCAACCTTGGCCACTGAGAGGCGTGGGCTTCAGCGCCCCAGAATTCTCCAGCCAGCATTGACTGACTAGGGAATTCTGGGAGTTGGAACTCCACGCCTCTTCAAGTGGCCAAGGTTGAGAAACACTGCGTTAGGTTCTAAGCACTCCACCCTGATTGGTCGCAAAGCCCGCTCCAAGCATCCGTGATGCAGTTGCCAGGCAACCGTGCAACTCTTACCATTGGTAATCTGGCTCTGCATGAGAGAGGATGTTGGAAGCCCCGTGCTGATGGCATCACTGAGGTTGCTTTGTGAATGGAGAGACTGACTGGAAGCACTCTGACTCATTCCAGCTGGGCCGAGGTTCATGTTTTGTGTTGGTGGCTGTAAGATAGGAACAAGAAGACAAGGTGTTTCTTAAAGAAGGGTCCCCAACCTGTGGGCCATGGCCCACTACTGCATGCAGCCTATTGGCCACTGGGTCGCATCAGTGGCTGGCCAGTGCATGTGTGCACTTGCGTGCACAGTCCCATTCAAGTGAGTGTTGCCGCGAGTGCTCATGACCCCACTTGTATGAACACTCACGGCCCCACTCATGCGAGCAACGAGTGTTCGTGCGCGCACACACACATGCGTCGGCATGTGTTCACCCCCCCCACAAAACCATTGCTTCTTTGTCCCCTCCCTTCACTCCAGGCCACCAACCCTGAAAAGTTGGGGGACTGTCTTAAAATGATCCAGAAGATTTTTGGGGGGATCTAGAAGGATGGACTGCTACAACTTATATACAGGTAGTCCTCGACTTATAACAGTTCATTTAGTTACTGCTTGAAGTCACAGCGGCACTGAAAAATGTGGCTTATGATCATTTTTCACACTTGTGACCATTGGCAGCATCCCATAGTCATATGATTTACACTCGGACCCTTGACAATTGATTCATAGTTATGACGGTTGCTGTGTCCTGGGGTCACGTGATCCCCTTTTGCGACCTTCTGACAAGCAAAGTCAATGGGGAAGCCGGATTCACTTAACAACACCGTTACTAATTTAACAACTGCAGTGATTCACTTAACAAATGTGGCAAGAACAATCGTAAAATGAGGCAAAACTCACTTAACAAATTTCTCACTTAGTAACATAAATTTTGGTCTCAATTGTGGTCATATGTTGAGGGCTACCTCTAATTACTCATCTCACCATGGTGACTGTAGATACAGTTGCTCACCCAGAATTTTAAAAAAAGAGCAAAACGTAATGTAAACAATAGACAAATCATCATCATCATCATCATCTATGTTTTAGGTTTGGTTGGAAGAAAAAAAAGTGTGGGCACATCTAAATCTTTAATGCCTTACACAGGAAGCCAACAGGGTCAGGGATGCTGTTTTAGGTACAACAGAAGAGACACAACTCCTAGGTGCCATTAGATGGCACTGTCTAATAGATAGGACCCAGAAGACATCAACTTTGACAGTTCTGGTATGGTATAGCACTGTGGTGGCGAACCTATGGCACACGTGCCACAGGTGGCACGCAGAGCCCTCTCTGTGGGCACGCCCGCCGTCGCCCCAGTCCTAGGCCTTCAGCTGGGTTTTATAAAACCTTTTCGCTTTAGACCTCCGCCGCCGTGTATAAAAAAAAAATTCAATCAATCAATTTCAATTCTCACAGGAAAAAAAAAAAGATCTCGCAAAGTTGGAATTGATCGATTGAACTTTTTAGTCCCACCCAGTCTGCCGTTACCACTGCAGCCACGCCCACCCAACAGGCCACACCCACCCAATTGGCCACACCCATCCGGCACCCGACGATACATAAGTGGGTTTTGGGTTGCAGTTTGGGCACTCGGCCTCTAAAAGGTTCGCCATCACTGTACTATAGCAAGTAGAGAGGGAGACAGATGGTCCTGTAAATCAGGGGTCCCCCAATCCCTGGTCCCTGGACTAGTACTGGGCCGCGGCATGTCAGCAACTGGTCCGCAGAAACAAGCAAAGTCCCATCCATGGGATGCAGGCAGCACACAAAACGACGCATTCTCTGCTCCGTGGAAAAATCTTTCTCCACAGAACCGGTCCCTGGTATCCAAAAATTTGGGGACCTCTGCTGTAAATAACCTGGTTCTGGGCCATGCAGAGCTTTGCAGGGGATCACCAGCACCTTGAGTTGCACTGGAAGTCTCCTGGGAGGCTCACAGAGGTGTTACATGGTCATATTGTGAAGTGTGGGTCCTTGGTGCTCTCTGAGCTTTATTGTTTTCTTGCAAATGTGTCATTACCTAACAAGATAACATCATCAGTGCACCAATGACACACGGATGATGTTACGTTGTTAGGTAATGAAATATTTGCAAGAAAACAACAAAGCTCAGAGAGCACCAAGGACCCCTCATTTCAACCCAGAGCTACAGATATTCTCCTTTATTAGATCAATTGTGTGTTTTCAGTTGCTCCGATACAGGGCTCTTCAAACTTCGTCCTTTTATGACTTGTGGACTTCAACTCCCAGAATTCCTCAGCCAGGCAAGCTGGCTGAGGAATTCTGGGAGTTAAGAACACAAGAACATAAGAAGAGCCATGCTGAATCAGGCCAAAGCCCATCGAGTCCAGCATTCTATGTCACACAGTGGCCCACCAATTGTACATGGGGATCTTGAGCAGAAAGAGAAGGCAAAACCCTCCCTTTCCCTTGACCCCCAACAAATGGTACTCAAGGGAATCCTGCCTGCCTCAACCAACATAGAGGCGGCACATGGACATCCGTTTTAATAACCACCGATACACTTGGCATCCATGAATCTATCTAACCCTGCCTTGAAGCTGTCAAGGCTGACAGCTGTCACGACCCCTTCAGGAAGTGAATTCCATAAATCAACGACCCTCTGGGTGAAGAAATATTTCCCTTTATTTGTCCTCACTTTCTTAGCTATGAGCTTTAAGGGAGTGCCCCCTTGTCCTGGTATTGTGTGATAGAGAAAAGAATTTTTCTCTATCCACCTTTTCTATCCCATGCATGATTTTATACACTTCGATCAAGTCACCCCTTAAACGCCGTCTTTCAAGGCTGAAGAGACCAAGGCGTTGCAATCTGGTTTCATAAGGGAGACGCTCCATTTAAGTTGAAGTCCACAAGTCACAAAAGGGCTAAGTTTGAAGACCCCTGCTCCAATGTATAGATATAAACCACACTCCACATCGCTTGGTCCACAACACAAAAGATTAATTCCACTCCAACCCATATCAGGTGCATTTCTGGTTGCTCCCCCCAACTCTCATAAAGTACAACCAAAGGATTCTGCACAGACTAACAGAGTTCTCTTAATTGGCTCATTCAGTAATAACCTTGGGTTGATTTACAGATACTTACAGCAGGCAGCAAGGACTGCATATTCTGATTAGAGTCTGCTATGGTGGCCAAGTAAACCAGATTTCTGTGTAAGATTTGTTGGTATCTAGAGACAAAAGAAAACAGCACATATCTGAGAGAAAGAAACTCTGTTGGAAATATTTCTCCTTTTAAACCTGCATCTGAACTTGGTACTTTCTTCTTTAAAATCCCAAACTTTTTGGCAGCCTTCAAATCACCCCTCACCTGCTTAACTCTAATAAGCAGCAATAAAGTAGCATTTATTCTAAAACTGCTAATATGTCAGTCCAAGAATAAAAAAAGTGTTGGGTGCATTTTTGATCCTTGTAACTAACTCCATTATCTTTGCACCAGAACGGCTGCCTGACACATCTTCATCTTTGTTCTGCATTACATGACATGAAAGCTAAAGAGTTATTTGTTGTTGTTGTTAGTTGTGAAGTCGTGTCCGACCCATCATGACCCCATGGACAACGTTCCTCCAGGTCTTCTGGAGGAGTTACTAAAGGGTTCCTTACTCTCTGACCTGGTTGTTTTCTTGTAGACCTTTCATTACCCAACTAGATAACATCATCAGTGTATCACTGGTACACTGATAATGTTACCTAGTTTGGGTAAAGAAGTCTGCAAGAAAACAACCAGGCTCAGAGAGCATCAAGGACCCCTATTTCAACTCTGAGCTACTAATATTCTCCTCTGTCTGTTAAGAAAGACAGAGTCTGCTTTGCAGAGACAGAATCAGACACAGCATTAATACATCCTGTGCCACGGAACTCACAAAACACACTGGATTTCGAGAGTGGTTGGGGGCTTAAAATGGATGCTAAATATTCCTGGATGATTCCGATCACTGGAATGAAATGGCTTGAAATGGGAAAGGGTGCAAGAAGGAAGAGAAAATTTCACTGGAAATTTCTGCAGTTTTAGAGATGCAGGCATGCTGATGCAGCCTGTCAGAATGGGATGAACTAATTTGAGTGTGCATTTCATTACATTATGCTTTGTTGTCTGCTGAATCCAGTGGAAGTTACATAAGTGGAAATTACACAACCTCTTAGACCAGGAGTGTCAAACTGCCGGCCCGCAGGCCAGATGCGTCAAGCCAAAACCACGCCCACCCCATTGCCAGCAATGGAAAAAAAAGTCATGATACGTTGCAACATGTCACATGATGTTGCGAGTTTGACACCCCTGTCTTAGACTAAGTTAAACTGGATTTGGTAATTTGGGGTTCAGCTTTGGTTGAGAGACCAGCTGTTGCTTTAACCTATTGGGTGATCCCCAACTCTCATGTTAAAGCTAGAATTTCATTCATAGATGTAGCACAACGGTGAAACAGATGTCAGACCAAATGAAACATGGTTCAAAACAGTCACCTTTAGAGACAAATGCTTTAGAACAGGGGTCTCCAATCTTGGCCACTTTAAGACTTGTGGTCTTCAATTCCTGGCTGGCTGAGGAATTCTGGGAGTTGAAGTCCACAAGTCTGAAAGTGGCCAAGATTGGAGATCCCTGTGTTAAAGGCCAAGCACGTGTATGGAGGAGAGTAAAAGAAATCAAGATAGCTGCCGTAGTATATAGAAGAAACGGGGCTTGGAAGATGTGGTTGCAGCCACCATCTTGACTTTTCTGACTCCTTGCCTCCCTCTAAAAAAAACAATGTAAAGATGCTGACTTAAGACAAAGCAATTGTGGATGGCTACATTAGCCATAACGAAATTCTTCATCTGCTGACAGTTGGCCAGGAAATGACAATCTCATCATATTTTTGCAACGACCTATAAATTCATACTCACTGAGTACATTCTGCTGTTTTGCCCTTGCTCTGATAGTCCATAATGCACTGTATCAGATGGTGATTTTCATCCAACATCTGGATTTAAAAGCAACAAAAAAGATCAAGCCATTACCAATTGAAACTTGGCTGAGAAATTCCATTTGATCTTGCTAAACTTAAAGATACTCCTTGCACAGCCTTTATGCCTTAAGTACTATGAAATCTAAACAAGCAATTAGCAAAAATAGTGGAACAGCATTCGCATTAATGGAAACGAAATGTTTCACCATCATCTACATTATTTTTAATTTTAAAATCTGATTTATCCTGCCTTTATTTTTCCTGTCTGCTCAAGGCAGCACATGTAGCAAATGTTCCCGCCTGTTTTCACCAGCACAATAACCCTGTGAGAAAAAAAACAAACAAGAAAGTCCAGTTGCCTCGTGAAAAAGCACCTTTGGGATAACAGTGAGATGGGTTGAGCTCAGTGGTGGGATTCAGCCAGTTCTCACCACTTTGGCAGAACCGGTAGCTAATTTTTTGTTGCCTAGGCCCAGAACGGACTTCTGGAAGCGGCATCCACCCAGAGAACCGGTTGTTCACCTATTTGAACTGGTTATGCTGTAGAAAGAGAAACTGGGTCAAAGTCACCAGTTGGCTTTATGCATTCTCATTGATATTGGTCAATAAGGTCTTCTAAGGTGAGAATCTTCTCCGAGTCCAGTTTTCTTCAGCAGAAGCTACTGATATTAAACCTAGGAGATCTTCATTTTAAAATGTGTGCTCCAAATTTAGAGGCAAATCGTATTTATGTGTCTTTTCAACCTCCTGTAATTTGTTTGCAACATGCAAAGCTGGTTCAGAGGTGTCCGCTGGGTAGGTGTCAAAAGAGATCGTGTGATCAAAATCCCACTTCTTTTTATTTGCATCATGCTATAGGTAAAAAAAGAGGTAGAGCTTCAGCTGCATGATCGTAGCTGCCATATTGATTTTTTTTTTTCATCCCCTTGGTTTGGACATGGTTGATGGTATTGAATGGCTTCACCCATGAAAGTAGCTGTGTGATGGTGAACTGCTTTGGCTTGAACACAGCCATTGTAGATTGTCCTCTAGTTTACCGTTTGATGCACTTGTACAGGTAGCTTTTGAGTTACGGTCATAATGGAGTCTGCCCATCAGAGTTGTAAATCATGATGGCTGTAAATCAGGTCACCAGCATTAATGACCCAATTTCATGACTTCTTTGGTTGTTAAGCGAATCGGTGGTTGTTAGACAAACCAAAAAATAGTCAGGGAGAGAAGCAACCTAGAACTAAGGAAAAATTTCCCAGCAGTGAAGACAATTAATCAGTGGAATGGCTTGCCTCCAGCAGTTGTGGATGCCTCATCACTGGAAGACTTTAAGACAGGAGTCTTCAAGCTTGGCAACTTTAAGATTTGTGGGAGTTGAAGTCCACAAGTCTTAAAGTTGCCAAGGTTGAAGACAGCAGGGGGTTGGACTACTAGAAAACCTCCACGTTCCCTTCCAACTTTATTATTCTGTTTGCTGTGGCTATGGTTATTCTAAAACCTGGAAGTAAACGCCAATTTTTGGCAAAACGGTCATAAAACACGGTCATATTACCAGGAGACTCTGCCAACATCTGCAAATGTGGTTTGACTGCCAAGCACATGAAATGTGGACACATGACTGCATGGGGGGGCCTCCAGCCATTGGAAGTTCATCTCTGGGTTCTAAGTACCCCGAGATACATCTGTTGTAAATTTGAATGGTTGCTAAGTGACCAGTCTATAAGTCAAGGACTACCTCTAACTTATTTACGAAAATATGGATAGAAAAACGGTGATGTCTCACATTGCATGATGTGATTTATGCACTGCATCACAATTCACAATAGTTCGCAATTCACAATGGATGAGTTCACACACTGGATTAAACCAGAGTCAAAATCAGCTATTAGATTCACTTGTGACCTTAATATTCTTTGATTTGGGATGGATATATTACAGGAAATCAGACTATTGTGTTAATTGTGCTAAAACAAGCTAAGGTTCAACGTAATGTGTGAATCCATTCTCAAAGCAAAATATATATAAAAAACACACCCATAAATTGTAAGAGGGATAAATATGAATAAAATGTAGCAGGAAAAACTGCTTTAGAAAGCAACCAGAATTCTTATCACATTCAAGGCCATTATCCTATCTTAATAAATGGCTACATTCACAAGACACACCGAATAACAAACTAAAGGATCAGATTTCAGCATTTTAGCTTAGCACTTTAAGCTCCAGCTGTGGTGGTGGTCATGGAGAGCAAGAAAAAAATGTGTTGGTTCCATAAATCACAACTGAGTTAATCAAACAGACTAAGAGTGTGTGGACACATGGCTTATGCATAAACCCAAACAATGCATGGTAGTAATTGGCCAATTTGCCACTTTGATGTCATCCTTAAGAGCCACACTTCCTTTCCTTTAGCACAGTGTTTCTCAATCTTGACAATTTTAAGGCATGTGGACTTCAACTCCCAGAATTCCACAGCCAACAATGCTGGCTATGGAATTCTGGGAGTTGAAGTCCACATGCCTTAAAATTGTCAAGGTTGAGAAACACTGCTTTAGCAGTCAATGGAATTGTCTCAGTGGTGCTTTTTTTTTTCCCAAAAGGTAAATGGACTTTCTTGGCTTTTGCTTGAAGACGTTTCACTTCTCATCCAAGAAGCTTCTTCGGTTCCGAAGAAGAAGCTGAACGGAAGAAGAACAGAAGAAACGTCCTGGATGAGAAGTGAAACATCTTCAAGGAAAAACGAAGTCCAGTTGCCTTTTGAAAAAAAGCATTTTTGGACAACCGTTACCTAATTGACTGAAAATCTCCATAGACCAGGGGTTCTCAACCTTGGCAACTTTAAGACTTGTGGACTTCCTCAGCCAGCTTTAAGTCCACAAGTCTTAAAGTTACCAAGGTTGAGAACCTCTGCCATAGACAGTCCGTGGAATTATTTGTTGCAGGATCCAATCTGGGTCAGTCACAGGGACTAGAAGTTTAGTCTTCTGAGCTTTCGGATTCATGCTGGAGCCCATCCTCAGGGAACATCCCCAAAACACACATTTGCAGGGGTAGGCAACCTGGGCTCTTTTATGACTCATGGACTTCAACTCCCAGAATTCCTGAGCCAGCTCCACGAGTCATAAAAGAGCCAAGGTTGCCTACCCCTGCGCTAGAGAGACGTTCTCTGAGAATGGGCTTCAGCACAAGTCCGAAAGCTCAGAAGACTAAGCCTTTGGCTTAGTGACTGACACAGATTGGATCTTGCAACATTATCCCAGGACACGTATACTTGCCTTTATTTGGAAATTATTTGTTTACATCAGAAAAAATAAAATAAAATAAAAGCATTCCCCAGGTGACTTCAATGAGATTGGCATAACTTATCCTCCATGTCTGGGATGGATGGATGGATGGAATTCTGACCTTTTTAACAACACAAATAGTCCTGGACATGCAACCATTCCTTTAATGACCATTCAAAGTTACAGCACTGAAAAAATAACTTATGACCGGTTTTCACATGTACAACCATTGCAGCATCCCCAGGGTCATGTGATCAAAATTTGGGTGCTTGGCAGCTGACTCATCATCCCGGGGTCATGTGATTACCATTTGTTAGCTTCTTAGCTGGCTTTCGAAAAGCAAAGTCAAGGGGGGGAAGCCAGATTCACTTAATAACCACCTGCTTCACTTAATAACTGCAGGGATTTGCTTAACAACTGTGGCCAAAAAGGTTATCAAATGGGGAGCGATGCACTTAACAACTGTCCTCCTTAGCCATGGAAATTTTGGGCTCCACTCGGGCCGTAAGCTGAAGATTACCTGTTCAGAGAGTTCTTGAGTTAAAACCATTATCAAGCCTGCCCATCACAGTGGTAAGTCGTGATAGATGTAAATTGGATCACCATAATAATAATAATAATAATAATAATAATACAGTTGGAAGGGACCTTGGAGGTCATCTAGCCCAACCCCCTGCTCAGGCAGGAAACCCTATACCATTTCAGACAAATGGCTGTCCAGTCTCTTCTTAAAAATTTCCAGTATTGGAGCAATCACCACTTCTGGAGGCAGGTTGTTCCACTGGTTAATCGTTCTAACTGTCAGGAAGTTTCTCCTGACATGATTTCATCAGTTTATTTGCAATGCTCTTTCAGTGAATGAGACAGTGATAAAGCAATTGCCCCAGTCGTTAAGAGAACCACTGGTAGGTTACAGGGCTGGTTTTGTTGAAAACTAGACGTAAATGTCGGTTTTTCTGCAAAACCATAATAAAACACAGCCATCATCACTGTGAGATGCTGCAAACAGCCGTAAATGAGGCCCGTAAGGGGGGGGTGGCCATTGGAGCTTCAAATCAGGGCTGGACATACCAGCCCCCCAATGTAGGTCTGAACGGTCATTTTGACCGCCATCAGCTGAGCACTACCTACGGTGTATCCATTGCAATGGATCTATTCACTTTGGCTGTGGCTAAGGTGAACCAGAAAATGAAGGTCTATGGATATTCTCAGTCATCCAGCTCGTAATTATCCCAAAGGTGCTTTTTCACGAGGCAACTGGACTTTGTTCTATAAGAAAGTCCAGTTGCCTCATGAAAAAGCACCTTTGGGATGGCTAGAAAATGGAGCATGGGCCTTTTTTGTAATTCTTGGGATGATTGTGAGTGTGATGTGGTGTCAGACTTTCTTAAGCCATCATCTTCCAATGAACAAAAGAATATGCTTTACCCGTATTTCAACAAAGCAGCGACATCCAAAATGATTTGATGCCAAAGAAGTAGTTGCCTATCCTTTGATGTGTGGGGGTGTTTTCAAATCAGTGTTGATTCCTGGTGACTGCCTGGACAAGCATCTGCAGTTTTCTTGGCAAGATTTTGGAAGGGGTTTTCAATTACCTTCTTCCTAGGGCTGAGAGAGAAGGGCTGGCCCAAGATCACCCAGCTAGCTTTGTGCCTAAAATAGAACTGGAACTCTCCTAGTCCCCTAGTCTGGCACGTAAACCACTACGGAAGACATAAAGGATGCTAGTTTAGTAGAACAAAACTATACAGGTAGTTCTCCACTTACAACCATTTAATAACTGCTCAAGTTACAATGGCACTGAAAAAGTGACTTATGGCCATTTTTCACACTTGTGACCGTTACAGTATCCCCAGGGTCACTTAACCCAAATTCAGAGGCTTGGCAATTGACTCATATTTATGAAGGTTGCAGTGTCCGGGCTTAGGTGATCACCTTTTACAACTTTCTAACAAGCAAAGTCAGTGGGAAAATCAGATTCACTTAGCACTGGTGTTACTAATTTAACAACTGTAGTGATTCACTTAACAACTGTGGCAAGAAAGTTTGTAAAATGGTGCAAAATTCAGTCAACAAAAGTCTTATTTAGCAACAGAAATTTTGGGCTCAATTGTGGCAGTAAATTGAGGACTACCTGTGAATAAGAATGCCAGTGAGGTAATATTTGAGGTGGTAATTTGGAAGCTCCTAGTCCAGGGTTAGGCAACCTTGGCTCTTTTATGACTCGTGGACTTCAACTCCCAGAATTCCTGAGCCAGCCTCAGCATGGCTGGCTCAGGAATTCTGGGAGTTGAAGTCCACGAGTCATAAAAGAGCCAAGGTTGCCTACCTCTGGCCTAGGCCTAGACCGCTTTATGACTCATGGACTTCAACTCCCAGAATTCCTGAGCCAGCATGGCTCAGCTTGGAAACCTCTCCCTTTCCCCTCAGCATGGCTGGCTCAGGAATTCTGGGAGTTGAAGTCCACGAGTCATAAAAGAGCCAAGGTTGCCTACCTCTGGCCTAGGCCTAGACTGCTTTATGACTCATGGACTTCAACTCCCAGAATTCCTGAGCCAGCATGGCTCAGCTTGGAAACCTCTCCCTTTCCCCTCAGCATGGCTGGCTCAGGAATTCTGGGAGTTGAAGTCCACGAGTCCTAAAAGAGCCAAGGTTGCCCACCCCTGTCCTAGTCCATTCAGAGGCACAGAAATGGATGACTTTGGCCAGTCACTCCCTTTCCTGTGAACTAAATTAAAAATAAAATCTATAACCCAACTAGGCTAGACCAACATAGTAGATTACAGTCAGTAATCTTTGGTAAAGATGACTTCATGATGCACAAGACAGATTCCAGCCAATAATAATAAGAATTATATCTGGGATAACTTTTCTTTTAAGTACTGTCAGTGCCACCTCACGCTTGCTAGGGCTTCATTACTATGTGGTGACATTCTGGACTCAGGGGAGAGAGGATGGGAGAGGGAATGCTTGGGGGGGGGAGCAAAAGTTCTAACTGCTATATCTTCCTGAGATACTGCCTCAAGGTCACCTGGCTGGTAGAAAAAAGCACTTGCATACCAACCTACGCTTGAAATGACAGTTCTGAAAACATCGTGCTTCAACCTGATTGGTCAGGGGGGAGGTGTCAGCGATGGGAGGCAATTAAGGGAGGGAAAAAGTTGAACATAGGGATTTTGGTGTGTGATTCTCGGTTCTGGCTATCATTACTGCAATACACTTCTAATAAAACTATACCTTTCTCAACAAATGGTGCCAAGGATCATTTCTGTTTAGGAGTACAAGCTGTGGTAGGTCTGACAGGTACATTTTGCAACATGGGAAAATTGATTGGTTCCTGACTGTCCCAGCTATTCAGCCGTGAACCACCCACTTCCTGCTGTAGATGCTCCATTGTGCTCCATCAGTGAAAAATTTCAAGAAAAGATTGGACAGGCATTTGTCCACGAGGGCATTTGTCCAGAAGACTTTCAGGGTCCCTTCCCACCTGATGCTCCATCCTCTTTCTCACGTTCCTCCAGCTCGTGATCAAACGCAATGATAAAAACATCCCCTGTTCTTCCAAGATTCTGAAAAGACCTTCTTGGGTCTTGGCTGAGGATCCTGGGAGATGTAGTCTCGGCACATCTGAAGAGCACCATTATTGTTGGGACCACCTTTGCTTCAGAGAAGGTGGGCGGATGGCTGGCAGCCGGGGCTGAAAATCCTGAGTATTGTTTATGCCCCAGCAGATCCAGGATGGCCTGCAGCTTCCTCTAAGGACCAGTTCCTTCCTTGGAAAAGGGAGACTGGAGAAAACCTGGGAGGATCCTCGCTGTGCCGTCCCAAACTCGCCCAGGGAATGCACCTGCCTCGTTCTGGCCTCCCTCCCATTAGGAGGGGCTCAATTCCCATCCAGAAACACCCACCCACACGCACACACACACACACACACACACACCAGTCGACTCTCCCTCCCAACGAGCCTTTAGGAATTTCTCCGGAACGAATGAACAAACGAAAGAAAGAAAGAAAGAAAGAAAGAAAGAAAGAAAGAAAGAAAGAAAGAAAGAAAGAAAGAAAGAAAGAAAGAAAGAAAGAAAGAAAGAAAGAAAGAAAGAAAGAAAGAAAGAAAGAAAGAAAGAAAGAAAGAAAGAAAGAGGGCAGCCTTACAGAGAAGACAGACGATCCTCAAAGGCAGCCCGAAAGGGAATACTGCCAACTCCTCCGGCAGGCGCTCGTCACCGCTGCACGCGTTTCCCAGTTTCCCATCCGCAAACAATAATAAAAGCCTCCCCCCCTCCCCGTTCCGACAACCGGCGCGCACCGCCGCTCTTCGCGTGAATTCCCCCCGCTTTCCATTGATCCCCCCCACCCACCCGAGCCAAGCCTTCCCCCCAAGAAAGAAGATCGGGGACGAGACGGTGCGGGCGGAGAGGAGGGCTGCGGATCTCTTCCTCGCCCGTCCCCCCCCCCGTCCGCAAAGGCTGGACCGCTGCTAACCGCTGTCAAAGCGGCAGCCCGGGTCAAGGAGCGCCGCGGCTGAGCCCCGCAATCTGCAATGCGCCCGAGCGAGCCTGGCAGACGCCGCTCTCCGGGGCCGGCAGGGAACCAGCCCGGGGCTGCAAAGGGGATGAGCGGGTTCGGGGGGGGGGTTGCAGGAGCTCGGAGCCCCTCGGCTTTGTTCTGCCTTTGGCCCCCCGGTCCTTGCAGCAGCCGCAGCCGCCCCAGCCTTCCTTTTGCAAACGCCCCTTCGAGCCGGGAGCCTCAGCGAGGAAGGAAGCGGTGCCTCTCCGGCTGTTGACCGGGCTCGGGGAAGCTGGATGCAAGCCCCCCTCCCTCCCTGTGACACCCACGGCTGGTCCCTATTAAAGCAACCCCCTTCACGCCCTCCCCCCCCTTTTGGGCTTTATTTGCATTACCTTTTGGATAGTTTGCTGGGTGACCTCTCCTTTGCCTCTCGGGCGTGCAGAAGCAAAGGCAACCGACATGGTGGGGTGGTGGCGGCGTCCGCTTGCCTTTTTGGACAAGGCGGGTCAGGCATGCAGGGGTTGCCCGGCTGTCCTAATCTTGTTATTATCTGGCCGCTATTGCCGTGCAAAGGGGCAGCCTTCGCCGCAGTGCATGAGGAGGGGAGCCCGAGGAAATGGTACAATCTGCGCCTTGCAATGAGCCTGCGGCATTGCACCAAGAGCCTTCCGTGCACCCCCTTTACCTGGACGCTTCTGCGCGCAATGCAAAGGCGGAGAGCCAGCGACTGAGCTGGGGCGAAGGGAGAGGCGGCCGAGCCACCTGAGCGGCTTTTGCCTCCTCCTCTCCCTTCCCCCCCTGTCTTTCTCCAAAATCCACCTTCCCCTCCTCCCCCCTCCCCCTGCACATGGTGCATCCCTGTTGTCGGGTTTCCTGTCGCGAGCGAATCGCATCTCTTCCCTGATTTTGCCAATAAAGAGCATCTCGCTGCGCCAAGTGCGTAGGGAAAGAAGGCAGCGCTACGCCAAGTGCGTGGGAGCAGCAGGTGGAAAGACAGGGAGGAGAAGAGACGCGGGTTAACCCGCGCGTACGTCATCTGCGTAGCGTCGCCCAGCTTCCCGGCTGCTTGCCCGGTTCCCTTGCCTAAGCTATTAGAGTACGAGGAAGCCCAATCGCTTCCTGATCTATTGGGCTGACAGGCTATGTTACGCCTCAGCCAGCTAAGCCAATCCCGCTCGCCGTTGTGTCCGGCCAAGAGCGTTGGCGACGGGGATAGGTCGAGCCGCCTACGGCTGCCAGTACGTGCTTGACGTAGAGCCCCTGTCTTTCCTCCCCCGTAGGTGGGTAGTACCTCAGATAAAAGCGGAGGAGCCGGCGTATGAAGGTTGCGTGAATAGCGTGCTGCGCGCGGCATCGGAGAGCAGCGGCGCATGCGCGCTGAGGGAAGGTGACGGTGCTGTTTTGAGGGGGAGATCTCGCGCGGCTGTTGCTTCCTTTCATTCTCGGCTCCGGTCTGTGGTTTTTGTCGTCTCGCCGCTGTCATGAGTTACGACCGGGCGATCACCGTTTTCTCCCCGGACGGCCACCTGTTTCAGGTTGAATATGCCCAGGAGGCCGTGAAGAAAGGCTCCACCGCGGTAAAGAAAAGGCGCGCCTGAGGGGGGGAGGGACGGGCCTCCGTGCCGCGGAGCATGGACGCGTGGAACTCCAATTCCCATCACTCCCAGCCAGCAAGGCCAACTGGCAGGGCCGGCCCAATATTCTCCGGCTCTACCTCCGGCCTCAGTCTTGTCCCGTGGCCGGCGTGGACCAGGCCAAGCCTCTCCGAGCGCCCGCCTGAACTTTCCCATCGATTTGTTTAGGGAATTCGCTAATTTAGAAGGCCCGACTCTTACAAAATGCAGACTGACACGAGTTGGAAGGGGCCTTGGAGGTCATCTAGTCCAGCCCTTTACTCATACAGGAGACCTTATACCAGGGGTAGGCCACCTTGGCTCTTTTAGGACTCGTGGACTACAACTCCCAGAATTCCTGAGCCAGCATAGCTGGCTCAGGAATTCTGGGAGTTGAAGTCCACGAGTCCTAAAAGAGCCAAGGTGGCCTACCCCTGCCTTATACCATTCTGGACAAATGGCTGTCCGATTGCTTCTTAAACCCGATTCTAGAGGGTCCTTGTGGGCAGAAGAGCATTTTTATTTCCTTGGACCCGTAAGAAATAAAATAAAATAAAATAGGATAGCTTGTAAATAAAACACCAAAAGCTTTTGATGAAAAGACGCGTTTCGAGCCCGCTCTGGCCTCTCCAGCTCCCCAGTAAAGGCCCCTTTTGGGGGCTGGGTAAGATGGGCCTCCCTGGTTAGGCTTTTCAGGCATTTTGGGATTGAATTTCCCAGAATTCTCAGCAAGTAGGGCCTCCAGTTTTGGAAGGAGCCGGCTGTACACATCTGGCGGGGGAGGGGGAGGTGATATGATAGTGATCAACCCATAAGGTATATGTATGGATACAGATATACATATATATAGTACAGATATATACTGGTATGCGTTCACACAGTATACAATGCCATAACATGAGTTTTGGTTTGTAAGCTATGTTGTGTGTATCTAATGAATTGCCTGAATTTTAGTTTAATGTCAGTTAATTGGGGTTGCTTAATAAACTGATACCGAACATTGTGGATTGGTGTGATGTTATCAGGTTAGAGAAAAGCAAGTGGGGGTGTGGCTATAGTAGAAGAAAAGCTCTGGTTTCTTTTGGCTCATCCTCTAAAGGGAGGATATTGTTTCATATTGAAGAGGTTAGATAAAGTTATTTATTTATTATTTTATTTATTTATTAGTTGGATTTCTATGCCACCCTATTCCAGGAACTCAGGGCGGCTCACAACATAGATAGAAATCTAACATTAAAATACTTTGTAAGAAAAACCCCTTAATTAAAAAAATCAATCATCCAAACAAACAAACATGCACACAGACATACACTGGCTAGGGGCAAGATGTTAACTGCCCCAGGCCTGTCGGCAAAGACATGTCTTTAGCAATTTGCGAAAGGCAGAGAGGGTGGGGGCAATACGGATCTCCGGGGGGAGTTGATTCCAGAGGGCCGGGGCCGCAACAGAGAAGGCTCTTCCCCTAGGCCCTGCCAGGCGACACTGTCTGGCTGACGGGACCTGGAGAAGGCCGACTCTGTGGGCCCTAACCGGTCGCTGGGTTTCATGGGGCAGCAGACGGTCCCATAGTTAGGTTTGTTGTTGCCTGTGGCCTGCCACATTTTCTATCCAGCAGAGAACTTAGCTTTGTCCTCCAAATCTAAATAATTTAATGGGAAACAGAAAGTGAAACAAAGACACTTGATGAAGCTTTTCTGTTTGGTAAGAGCTGTTAATTTTTCCAGTACTGTATTTTATAAAAATGCTGCTTGCTCATGTTTTAAGCTTAATGTATAACATTTTACTTTTAGTTATAAGCATTCTTGAAATGGAAGGAGGGTAGGTTCCTAATCAAATAATGAAGGTGATGTGAGGTCCAGAAATGACAACTTAGTTTATTTGTGGTGGGACAAGCCTAAACAATTCATAGAAAGGATTGGTAGAAAAGAATTAGTTGTCTGAAAGAGATTAGAAAAGAGACTATAGTTACAAAATTAAGGAATAGGAATTTCAGATTGAGGAGGCAGTCAGGTTGTTTTTCAAGGAGTTAAAGGTATTAGAGACATCCTATAAATCACTGGACAGATTTTGATTCTTACAGCAGTCCCGCTAAAAAGTTGGGAGAATTAAAACCTGTGGTTATAGAAAGGGACATTTAAGAGTAAATATTGAAACACATTTCAAACTTTAAAGAGTATTAACCTTATTTAATAAGTAAAACAATAAAAAAGGTAAATTTGGCTGAGTGAAATAAAATATTTGTGTCTACAGCAAGCAATTAAATTGCTGGATGAAGCAAACAGGTATAGCAAGTGTGTATTTGCAATCCTTCATTGGCTTATTGTAGGCTGTTTTTTTAGGATTAACAAAAATAATTGAGCTATGTTGCTTCAAGATAATATGATGGGCCTGGATGTAGTTATGGGGAGATGGAATTTTGAATGAAAGACATTTTGGATCAAATCAGTATATTTTTCCTTGCATAGTTGCTTTCTTTACTTAAGAGGTTATACTGGACAGTTTTAGGAATTAAAGAGAACTACAGACTGCTCATTTTTTTCTTCAAAATTGTTTTCCTCAATCACTTTTGAAGAAAAAGCTGGAAGATATATATTAAGCACAGATAATAAAACTGCTAGGGGAAAATCAGTGAAGTTTTGAAGGGGGAAACAAGGATAAATTAAAATTCAGGAAAATGTTCCTTAATAAGAGAATGCACTAGGATTAACATTCAGCGTGTCTGGATGGGAGAAGACTCTCCCTGTATTTATTTGGGAGATCTGAATATGGAGTATGTCTGTCCTTAAAGAAAATATACTAGCTGCAACCCTTCCTGAATCAATAAGACTTGGCAAACATGCTTAATTGCTTTGGTTATTCTCCTGACTGCTGCAACATGTTTGATGAGGAATTGTCCTTGAAAGGTGTCTAAAAGTTGCAATTGGTGAAAAATGAGGCAAGTAAGCTACTAAACAATGGGAGATACTGGAGTCACAGAATGATTATGTAGAAAGTTGTGAACCAGTTGCTTGTTCCTTACCAAGTACAATTTAAAAATTTGGTGTAAACCTTTGAAGTTCTAAACAGTTTAGTATCTACCCGTAATTACTAAATCACTAAATCTCTCCTGTGTGGTTAGAATGACCAGGAGAGGGCTCTTTGAAAGTGCTCCCATTAATAGAGGGAGATATTTCTTGCCTATGGTAAATTGTATTCTTGACATTGTTCCCAGACAGTGGAATACACTCCTTTAAGAGATGTGTTAGGACCCTATTCCTTTTTGTAAAGGCATCTGTCTTTGAAGAGAGATGACTTCATCTTACATTTTTGTTTCTTTTTCTGTTTTTGTATTGTTTTTTAAAACTTGCCTTGAACATTCACTAGAGTAGAAAGGCATGACCATACAACAAGTAAATATTATATTAATGCCCTCTGGTTGGTATAGGTGGCTGCTACAATTCTTTTTGATTGGTAGTGCTGGCTGGGGCTGATCAGAATTGAGCTCCATGCCATGATGGGCACCATGGGGGGAGGCATACATAAGGTTTCCTATTCCAGATAGTGCTATTGTAGGAATGGTTTTGTTTGAATATATTTCTGTTACCTGTTAAAACCACTGAGAAACATTGCCATACATGTTAAAGTGCACATTTTCATATCAGATAATATTTAGCAACAAAACTATACTTTGATTCAACTTTTGTTTTGGATAATTAAAGTTCCAGGTTGAATCTAAGTAGATATCTCCCAGGTAGAATGTGGAATGATTCTAGTCTGAAATGATAAAAAGGCATTTGTTTTGCTATTGGTATTTTTTAAAAAAAACTTAATATATGGGGAAAGTGCTTGATATGGTACTTAACGCCTTCATTTCATATTACAGGTTGGCGTACGAGGAAAAGATATTGTAGTTCTTGGTGTGGAGAAAAAATCTGTGGCAAAACTGCAAGATGAGAGAACTGTTCGAAAGATCTGTGCTCTTGATGACAACGTCTGCATGGCTTTTGCAGGTACTCTGATGATGGGTTTTCTTAATACAGCCTTTCCCCAGTTTCACTTTTTTTTAGATGTGTGTGAAACTATAAATCTGAGAATTCTTAGCCAGTGCATTCCTTGCTACAAAGACTAGAAATTACTGTTCCCGTGGATTTTTTTTTTATTTGCAAAGAATCTCAACAAATTAAAAATATTAAGGCTAGGGAAAAAATCTGTAGAGATTTCTTCTCTTCTCTTTAAGTGTTCTGAAAATATAATATTTTCTTTATCCCTCAGGTCAATTTTAAATCTCTTATTTTTTAAAAAAAAGTACTTTAAAATTAATTATTATAATTAGTTTTTGAAATTCAAATCTTTATAATCATAGTATTCTACTTTGAATGTTGAGAAAAAAATTATAAATGGTTCAGAAATGTCCATTAATTTTTCTATTAATGGAAATTTATATTATTTTGACTTGAATATGACAGTGTCATTCTTTTGTCACCTATTTCAGTAGCAATATTCAATTCTCTATTTTACTCTACCAACCACTCCCCCCCCAGCTGGTGGGGGTGGATTTAATAGGATTAAAACTCTGCTGTTGGAATGCTGTCTGCTCTAGAAGACTGAGAGATTCTTAAAATTAAGTTTTTCCTGATTTTACCAATCAGGTTAGCCAGCCTTGAAAGGTAGAATTCTACAGCCCTGGTTCATTTTTTTTACTTAACAATCAGCACAACACTCTTTGCTCTATTTCTTTTTCTAAATTAAAAGCTGCATTAACAATCTGACTGGAAGACTGGCAGTCACAAAATGTCAGCTTAATCTTTCCTCTGTCCTTTTTCATTCAAAATCATAATGAAAGTATGCTGGGAATACACATATCATTTATCCACATCAAAAGAATATTTTTTTTCTGGAACATAAGATGAATATAGGCATAAAATAAATATTCATTTAACCAGCTTACTAAAGTAAAAATATTTTTACCTACTTTGCTAAAGGCAAATTTTGATATTTTAAACTATTATTTACAGGTCTCACAGCAGATGCCCGGATAGTTATAAATAGAGCCCGAGTGGAATGCCAAAGCCATAGACTTACAGTGGAAGATCCTGTCACTGTGGAATATATTACACGTTATATTGCTAGCCTGAAGCAGGTATGTACATTTGTTTAAAAGCCATATTCATTGCTTGCTTTTATTGCAAAATTTGGGCAAAAATGGAATATAATATAGCTGCTTTTATTGGCCAAAAATAAAATCTATTTTTTCCCCAAAAATACAAGATAATAGGAAATAATGTTTCCTATTCCAGTTATTAAATATTATGTTTGATTTTTTTTTGCAGATTTACATACAGGTAGTCCTCCACTTACAATAGTCCATTTAGTGACCATTCAAAGTTACATTGCTGAAAAAGTGACTTATGACCATTTTTCACACTTATGACTGTTGTAGTGTCCCCATGGTCATATAATCAAAATTCAGACACTTGGCAGCTGACTCATATTTATGACCTTTGCTGTGTCCTGGGATCATGTGATCACCTTTTACAACCTTCTGACAAGCAAAGCCAATGGGGAAGCCAGATTCACTTAACAACTGTGCTACTAACTTAACGACAGTGGTTCATTTAACAGGTGTGGCAAGAAAGGTCGTAAAATGGGGCAAAACCCACTCAACAAAGGTCTGACTTAGCAACATAAATGTTGGCCTCAATTGTGCTTGTAAGTTGAGGACTACCTATACTTGCTTCCATCTTTGCCAACTTAATGATGTTCCTTTAATTAAAGTGTATGATAACACTCATGAAGATGTTTTTCAGCTCTTAAATATGCATTTGAAAAAATTGCAAATTCTAGGCTGGATTAATAATCAATGAGCAAGCAGATGTTTAAAATATTAATTCTTCAACATCTTTTGGGTTACAAGTGAATTTAGTTTTCCCAAAAATAGAGAGTACTGTTTTGTAATTTTCAAAAAGCATGGAGTTGAAAATAGTATTCTAAATTTGAAACAGCTGTTCTACACTTGGCTGAAAGTATTTCAGTGCTGTTTGATCATTCAAAAGTTTTGCTTCTTTGATGTGGGGCTAAGTTTCAAATTCAGTCTGTTTTGAATTCTGAACTGCTGTCTGAAACAGGGACTTTTGCTCTTAGAATCTTTTTGATCTCTTCAGAACATAATCTAATTTCTTAGTTGCCAAGTACTGGTTCATAAATTTTCACATCTCTTGGCATACAGTTACAGTAGTTCTATTTCCGTAACACCTTTTTTTTTTCCTTTTTCCTCAGCGATACACCCAGAGTAATGGCCGCAGACCTTTTGGTATTTCTGCCCTTATTGTAGGGTTTGACTTTGATGGAACTCCGAGGCTATATCAGACTGACCCGTCTGGCACTTACCATGCTTGGAAGGTGAGTTGACCCATTAGATTTTGTGAAGATGAAAATGAAAGAGCACTTAAATCATACAAGTAAATCCTTCCATCAAATTAGGGGAAGAGCCTTCTCTGTTGCGGCCCCGGTCCTCTGGAACCAACTTCCCCCGGAGATCTGTGTCGCCCCCACCCTCTCCGCCTTTCGTAAATTACTTAAAACACACCTCTGCCGGCAGGCTTGGGGCAGTTAACATCTTGCCCCTAGCCAGTGTATGTCTGTGTGTATGTTGAATGATTGGTTTTCTTTTAAATTAGGGGTTTTTATATATATGTATTTTTAACTGTTGATTTCTATTATGTTGTGAGCCGCCCTGAGTTCTCCGGAATAGGGTGGCATAGAAGTCAAATAAATAAATAAATAAATAATAATAATTAATTCTCTCATTATCTATGGAAGATCAGAAAGTATTAAATGGTTTAACCTAACCTTATTTTCCTTATTCCTTTTGTCTCCAATTCTGGATTAGATATTCCCTTTTTAAAAGCTGCTTAACCATACTGTGGTTCAAAATAGTACATTCCCTGTTATTCATAATCCATGTATCTTTCTGCTTTTATTTATATGGAGAAACCAGAGTTAGACTAGGTTCATACATCATCCTAACCATAATGTAACTGGTTTGGTTTAACAAGATATGTGAACCCTGCGAAATGAAACATAGTTAAGCAAATGAGTTCACTGCTTTGCACAGGATTTAATGGACTACTAGAAAAGTAGCCCCAAGGTGAGATGAGTGGCAAATAAATTTAATAAATAAATAAATATTTTAAAATGAAAGCTAATCCATGTTGAACGATAGTGGAAGCAACAGCCAAAATGTCAGAAAATAATTTATGGCAACCCTTTGGTTTACATTTCTTTTGCCATTTGCTTTCTATTATTTGTAGGAACGGTCTTGTTATTATTATTATTATTATTTTGATAGTGATAGTACTGTAGAACTTTCCAGTCAACAGTTGGAATAACTTCATTCTTATTAAAAATATTTGTTCAGATGTCGAAAATTCACATGGTTGCCCATCTTACATATGAACTCTGGGTAGCCAACAACAGTGAAGAAGAGCAATATACCGCGTTTCCCTGAAAATAAGACCCAGTCTTATTTTTATATATTTTTTTGGCCTCCAAAAGAGGCACCGGGTCTTATTTTTTGGGGGGGTGTTCCATAATCTCACCTCGCAGAGGGAGCACCAACAGCCTTGCCCAGCTGGCCAACTTCTTCTCCGGCCGAAGGAAATGCCTCTGCAGCTGAGGATGCAGGCTCGGTTTGATGCGTGCGACGCCCTCTGGCCTGCATTTTGCTGATAGAGGCCTTTCCGGAGGTCTCTGATGTTAAAATACAGGCTGGGGAGCACCGCAGAAGAACTGGGCCGGCAAGGCAAGGCAGGTGTCTATTCATGGGAGGCCTGGCTACAACGGTAAGTGGGGCGTGTGGGGCAGCTCCCGCCCCACTCTGCCCTAGCTTGATTTTTAGACATGAGCCTTGCCCCAAAACTAGGGGTTATTTTGGGGGTAGGGCTTATATTAGATCCACCCCAAAAAATCAAGTAGGGCTTATTTTCAGGGTAGATCTTACTTTCAGGGAAACACGGTAGTAACTTTTAAAACTCAACCTCTGTCCAAATAATTAAAAGAATTGTAGTACAATAGCAAAAGCACAATATAACAAACTGAACCGCACAAACTGCACTTGCAGTGGGTTTCCCTAACATCTCAGCCCAGGATTGGGGGAAAAGCTAGCTCTTTGCTGCCTTCCAGAAGGCCAGAGGAGTTGGGGTCTTCAAGGGAGGCTGTTACATGGGACAGGCACCATAATATTGTAGCCCTGCGCTGTGAAATACTTTTGTCTTGACTACTTTCCCTAGAGCCTAGAAATATGGAGGAGTAGAGGTATGCTGTAATTGGACCTGGAATTTAGCCATCAATAGGCTTTGTCACTTTGTGGAAAAAGAACTATTATATCTTTCACTAGGAATATTGCATGTTGGGAGATTGTTTATGTTAATTGGATCCAAACACTTGCAATTTGGTTTCATAGTATCTGATAATTGTTAAATATTAGCTGGAGGCATTTTAGGCTATCAGATGAAACATTTCAATATGTTAATATTTCGTTGACATTTTTCATCACTTTGCCAAGCTTTGCCAAGTATATTTCTTATCCTAGGCTAACGCAATTGGCAGAGGAGCAAAATCCGTGCGGGAATTTCTGGAGAAAAACTATACTGATGAAGCCATTGAAACTGATGATCTGACAATTAAACTTGTTATCAAAGCCCTTCTTGAAGTAAGTGTCAACATTTGAATTGTTCCTAACTTGATTGTTTTGTTAATGAACAAGCTAAATAGTGCCCTAATAATTTAATATTCTTTAATTTCATTCAGTAAAATTAAAGAGCCAGAGTTCTTTGTCTGGTTTTAAGATTGAGTTGGAGGAAATACACTTTTTCTGGGTGTTTTAAATTTATTAGATTGAAGTACTCTGAGATGTGTCATGTCGTTCAAATGGGATGTCATCTTCTTTCATTGCAAAAAATCCTTAATTGTAACACATTTGTAACAAAGTCTCTTTCTGAATTTCTGCAATTTAAGGTTGTACAGTCTGGTGGAAAAAATATTGAGCTGGCTGTTATGAGAAGAAGCCAACCTCTCAAGGTAAACTGGTTTAAGTAATACTGTTTTTTTTGTTTTGAAGATTAGTTGCTATATCATGGTCTTTGGTTGCTTGCAAAAGAGCTCTGCACTTGAAATGTAATGGCTTCCTAATAAATAATATAGATAATTGGCATCTATACATGATACTTCTGAAGCCTAAATAAAGGAATAAATCATTCCAAGCCATTCTGTTTCACTCATTCCATTTCATGCCTATATTGATATATACATTCCAGGAGAATTTTTCAAGCTGGATAACTTGAAAGATGTGTGGATTTCAACTCACAGAATTCCTCAGCCAAATCCCCCAAATTCTAGGAACTCCGGTCCATACCACTTAAAATCCCGCAGTTAGAAAAATACTGTGCTATTGAACAGTGATCCCCAACCTTTTGGGCTCCAGGGACCGGTTCCATGGAGGGCAGTTTTCTGCAGCCTGTGGAGGGTGTGGTTTCATGTGCCGTCTGGATCCCATGTGTGCGAGAATGGGGCTTAGGTTGCTTGCGTGACCCAGTTCCTGCCAGGCCTTGAACAGGTGCCGGTCTGGGGGTTGGGGACCCCGGTGTAGAACATTATAAATGCAATGTGAAATTTTGCCTCAAATGAAAAAAAATATTGCATAGTGATTTCACATTTAGTTAACAGCAGCATCCTTGACCTAAGACGGGTGTCTAACTGCTGGCCCGCGGGCTGGACGTGTCATGTGGAAGCTGCGCCCACCCCATTCCCGGCAATGGCAAAACTGGCCTAATACGTTGCACGACGTCACGTGACGTTGCGAGTTTGACATGCCTGACCTAAGGGGACTAGAAAAGATGGGGTGAATAAAATAGGTAATGGATTTATCTGTTTTTCTCTTCACCTGGCTTGCTTAACTGTACTGTTACTCTCTTGCTATTACCATTGGATCAATGAGAATCCTTCAGAGGATGAGAGAATTTGTTAGGAAACCGGTTACATAAGACTTGAAACTGACCAGTTGATTGTAATCTCATCACTTCCCTATAGATACTGAGCCCTGATGAAATTGAAAAATACGTTGCCGAAATTGAAAAAGAGAAAGAAGAGAATGAGAAGAAGAAACAGAAGAAAACTACAACATGATGAATTTCTTTAGTTTTGGTTTTTAAATCAATCATGAGTCTGTATAGATATGTAAGCATTCTATTTCCTTGTCCTCTGCCCCTTTTAAGAGGTCTACAATAAACCACCTGTTTTTTTAAGCTTGTTACTAGAAGAGGCTCCATTCTTGTATGTATGTCTATGTTTATGTATATATATAAACATAAGCCAGACTGCAATAATACCCATTTTTCTAAACAAAAATAGAAAATGTTTTCATAACTTGTTGAGGAATGCACAATTTGACATAGAAGATACCTTTTATTACTATTATTCTATTACTGTTTATCACCACTGCTGCATTGCTCATGTTTATGTTCCAATTTGTTAAAATTCATCAGGGTAATGATTGACGAAGCCTAAAATTGCTGAAACATCACTCCAACATAATGTGGAAATGGTTCATACTTAAGTCTTGCACTTAAATATGAAAGATAAAATGTAAACGTGATCTCTGTTGAATGTTTGACAGTAGATCTATGTGTGAATTAATTTCTAACTGCATGGCGGTAAAATTCAATGAAGTCATTTTGGCAGGTAGTCATAGAAATTCTCATACAGATTCAGGATGGGACCATGGTTGTAATGTCGCCCTGAAATTATGAAAATGTTGCCATAATCTTGTTTTTTCAAAAAAATATATTGGTGTTGAGCACTTTTCTTACAAGCTAATCTGGTTTTGTTCTTTTGTCAGTTCCAGGCAATCATCAAGTCACAGGAGTTAAACAATCCAAAGCTTCAAATAGTTGGCAAACGCATACCAAATAGTGTATTTTGTGGGAGAAGGATGCAATATGTTGAAAAGTATTTCCATATAGAACAATTGGAAAATAGTGGCTATTAAGTTGAATCATTAGAAGAAGAAGGTTTTGCGTAGCTTAGAGCAAATAAGCATTACAGCAAAGTTTTTTTTAAAAAATCTCTCTTCCTTGAATAACTGTCCCTTCTGATTTTGCAGCCCATAGAAAATAAAGTAGAAAATTAGATCAGGGCTAAGTCAAGGTTCACAGAACGTATCTGAACGCTGGAAGAATATAACTATTATCCCTGTGGCATGTGCTGGGGAATACTTGTGAGCCTTTGAAAGATAGTGCGCTATCTTTGATTTACAAAGATCAAATTCAAAGAGTCAGATAAAGTAATGAATGGAAAAATAATTTTCAAGATCAGTATAGATGTTCCACATGATTTATTCTATTCTTCTGATTTAAAAACTGAAGAAACTTGACTTCTGAAGTGATAGCAGGATGCTTCCATTAACACCAGTGTTACTTTCAGAGCAAGTAGTTGTAAAGGGTGTGTTTCTAATGGATTTTTATCAGTATTAATACTTGAACTGCCAATTACCAGATTCAAGAAAAATGTGTTCTAACATTATAAACCTCCCAAGTATTGCTTTATCAGGGCAGCCTATTAATCTCTAAAGCTCAAATTGGTAGGTGTTAAGCAATATTATGCAAGTAAGAGGTTATTGCTCTGTTATAAACCACACAGATCCCCCTTGCAGTATTCACATGTATAGCCAGGACTGGAAAGTTGATATGTTGCAGAACTGGCATCAATAAGAATAGTCAATAAGAATAGTCTACGTGGGTCAAACGTTGGCTTCTTTGCAAGATGAATTACTATCTTCACAGAACATCTAGGGATGTGTAAATCCAACGTCTAATTTGAATTGTGAGTTGCATAATCAGATTTAGTTTTCATTAGCGTGTGGCACAAATCCATCAAAAATTCAAATCTGCTCAAAGACACTCAATAGACCATATCTATTTTGTTCGATGACATGCTGGTGTGTGCTTTGCAAGGATATTTTTTTCTCTTTTAAGCAACCATTTTGCTCTTCTTTCAGATGGTCCCTACAAACTGCAATGTGTAGCATAAGGTTATGTTTCATAAGACATAAATGTTAACTATTTAAAAATGCCAAACTTTGGTGACCTCAGATTGGTTTTCCTAAAAGGAAAATTTTAATGGTTGCCGAAGTTTTATTCACCAAGCCTTTCAGCATCTCTTATGTAGACAGAAGTATTTACGTTTCAAAATAGAAATTAAGGAGCAAGTCACTAGGCTCCCAGGAGAACAGGGGCGTCTTACCTGAACGCCTTTTCTCAGCACGGAGATGGAGAATCCACCAATGGGTTTTCTCTGTCTGCCTGCTCTTGAGACCAAGTTAGCCAAACTTGACATGCCTCCTGTTGCTAGGAGATCCCAGTCTTGAGGGTGAAAGCGGCTGATGCTAGGATGAGGTATTGGCTCTCAAACCCCTAATACCGGCCTAACTGACCTTAAGGGTGGGTGTGGATTCTCCATCTCCATGCTGAGAAAAGGCGTTCAGGTAAAACAACACCCCTTCTCCAGCACAGGAGATGGAGAATCTACCAAAGGGACATACCAAAGCCTCATTGTCCCAATGGATGGGAAACAGACGAGGCCGCTCCACGTCCCCAGAAACCACCTGCTGAAGGACCCTCCTACCAAAAGAGGCGTCCGCTGAAGCAAAGCAGTCAATTTTATAATGGCGTACAAACGGGGAGGGAGAAGACCATGTCGCAGCCCTGCAAATCTCGAGGGACGCCTGAGTGGCCCATGCTGCAGAGGTCGCAGCGCTGCGAGTGGAGTGAGCTGTGATATGACTTGGAGCTGGCAGTGAAGAAGACTGATACGCCTCCGTGATACAAGCCCTGATCCACCTACCTATGGTGGAAGCGGACACCTTCTGCCCCATAGAAGACGGGAGGAAGGAGATGAAGAGGGTCTCTGACCTGCGAAAAGACGCTGTGCGCTTGATATATCGTCGTAGCATCCTGGGGATGTCCAGTTTGTGCCACTGCCGCTCCAAGTCATGGGAAGGATTGAGACAGAAATCTGGCAAAATAATTTATTGAGCTCTATGGAAGAGCTAATTGACCTTGGGCACAAATGTGGGATCCAGCCAAAGGACCACCCGGCCCTGGTGGAAGATGCAAAGATCATTTCTGATCGATAGAGCTGCCAGCTCAGAAATGCGCCTGGCTGATGTGATAGCAATCAGGAAGGCGAGCTTATGGGATAAAGATCTCAAAGCTATAGTAGCGACCGGATCAAAAGGCGGTCTAGTGAGTGCGCATAGAACTCGGGGCAACTCCCAAGATAGGTACCTGTATACCACAGGTGGCTTGTTGATAAAGGCATATATTCTGGGATGATGGGCCAGAGGAATCGAGTTGGCGCAGGTGAGTAGGGTGGATAAGGCTGCCACCTGTCTATGGATGGTTGCAGGGGTCAGGCCCCTATCTAGGCCATCAAGAAGGTAGTCAACGATCTGAGGGATTGTCAATTTTGAAATGTCCAGTTGCCACCCTGCGCACCAATTGCAAAAATTCTTCCATGTAGCGTCATAAATGTGATTGGTCGCCAGCCTGCGAGAGGCCTGAATCATGGAAATCGCCCTTGGTGAGAACGACTCCTGAGTCATGATTCTGCGCTCAAGTGCCAGGCGGCTAACTGTAACCGCTGAGGGCTTGGATGCTGTAGGACCCCCCTGGTGCAGGGACACGCGATCCGAGGGAATCCTCCATGGGAAGAGCGGGAGAGATTCACCAGGTCTGTGAACCAGGGTCTCCGAGGCCAGTAAGAGGCCACGAGGATCACCTCCATTTGCTCCTGTATCAGCTTGCGGATAGTCGCCGGAATCAATGGGAGGGGAGGGAAGGTGTAGAGTAGGCCCTCCGGCCATGGGATTCGTAAGGCATCCATCCCCTCCGCCCCTGGGGAGTAATAGCGGGAGAAGTATCTCGGGAGCTGGGCATTGCTCGACGACGCGAATAGGTCGAGGACCAGTCGGCCGAACCTTTGGGACATCTCAATGAAAATATTCGGGTGTAGACCCCATTCCGAGGGATTTACTGTGGAGTGACTCAGAAAGTCTGCCTGCTGGTTCTTCTCCCCCAAGATGTCTTCAGCCCTGAAGGGAGGATAGGTTGGACTCTGCCCAAGAGCCCAGCAATTGAGCCTCGGACATGAGGGACCTGGACCGGGTGTCCCCCTGCCGGTTCACATGGGCCTTTGACACCACGTCCGTAAGGATCAATATGTGTTGACCCCTGATCTGGTTGTGGAAGTGGCATAGGGCTAGGTGAATGGCCTGAGTTCCAGCCTGAGTTCCAGCCAGTTGATGTGTCTCAAATCTGCGTGGGACCAACGGCCCTGTGCAAACTGAGACTGTAGATGAGCCCCAACCGAACAGACTGGTGTCCGTCATGATCGTGAGATGGTCGGACTTCTTGAATAGCGACCCCCTGGCAACCGCTTGTGAGAACCACCAGCAAAGGGACATCAAGAGCCTCACCTGTCAGCTGGATGAGCTGACGTTCAATCACTAGAACAGAAGCAGGAACCATTGAAGGCTCCGTAGATGCAGCCTGGCCCAGGGAACTATGGCTATGCAGGAGACCATTTTTCCTAGGAGTTGAGAAAGCAAGACCAGTGGGACGGTGCGGTCCCTGTACACTTGGCGAGCTAGGCCCCTGATGCTGTCCAGACGCTTCTGGGAGAGATAGACCATGCAATCTATGGTGTCTGTGATGGCTCCCAGGTGCAGAAGTCTGGATGAGGGAACCGTCTGGCTCTTTAGGAAGTTCATCGAAAACCCGTGCTGTTGTAGGACCTGGATGGTTAAGTTCAGGTCCAACTAAGCCGCCCTGAAGGAGGATGATTTGATAAGGATGTCGTCCAGGTAGCGGTACCTTCCGTAAATAAGCAGCCAGCACAGCTAGGATTTTGGTGAACACCCTGGGAGCGAGGACAAACCAAACGGGAAGGCCCTGTATTGGAAGTGGCGGCCCCTGTAGCAGAACCGGAGGTACCGCTGGTGGTCCGGAAGGATGGGGATGTGGAGATATGCTTCCGTGAGGTCTATAGACGTCAGAAAGTCTCCTTTTCTGATGCCCCCTAAGATGGACTGGAGTGATTGTATCTTGAATTTTTTGTATGCAATGTGGAAATTCAGACCTTTGAAATCTAAAATTGCCCTCCATCCCCGAGGTTTTGGGAACCACGAAGAGGATGGAGTAGAATCCCCTTCCCTTCTGATCTGGCAGTACCAGTTCTATGGCCTGTATGTCCAGAAGATGGAGAATGGCCTCCTGCATGAGACCCCGTTTGGCTGAGTCTCGAGGCGTGGGACAGGAGATGAAATGAACCGGGGAACTGAACACAAATTCGAGGGACAGGCTGAATTGAATAGTTTATAGGACCCAGGCGTCTGTGGTGGCGAGCTCCCACTGATGGGATAGCCTGCCACCTATGGGAGGGTTGGTCCGGGAGTCACTTGGACCTCCTGAAGGGATGACCGCCCCCTTGAAATGGCTTCCTGCCCTGATTTTGTTGTCTGGGTCTAAAGCCTGACCTGTCATATGGACGGTCCTGTCTAGGCATGAAGGTTGGGCTGCTCCTGCGCCCGTCGCTGGCTGAAAGGACTGCCTACATCCATAAGGAGTGGTGCGTCTATCGGACCTCTTGGAGATGTGGGCCATGACCTTCCGTTTGTCCTTGTTTTCTACAAGGAACAGATTCAGGGCCTCCCCGAACAGATGATCGCCCTGGTAGGGGGCCGTAGCCAGACGCCATTTTCACTTGGCGTCTGCCTGCCAGTGCTTGAGCCATAGCATCGTTCTGGCCGTAATATTGGAAGCTATGGATCTGGAGGCAAAGTTGGCCGACTGTAGGGTTGCATCTGACGCATACTCCGTCGCTGCAACCATTTTGCTTAGATCCTGATGGGTCTGTATATCCTCGGGAGGAAGCGTGGCCTGAAGCTGACGGAGCCAAAGGAGGGTGGTCCTGGCAAAGAAGGACGCGCACGTGGCCAATTTAATTGCCCATGCAGGATTCGGGCTCAAATCAGTCGTGGCTTGTGGCTGAGGGAACTGATCGGACCCTATATTGGCCGTCGTGGATCTCTAACCTGCTAAATATAATTTCTGGATTTCTGATTTCTGAGAGCTAAACCTGACATGTCTTCAAGAGCTTGAGACCAAGTAAGACTGGGATCTCCTAGCAACAGGGGGCGTGTCATGTTTGGCTAACTTGGTCTCAAGAGCAGGCAGACAGAGAAAACCCATTGGTGGATTCTCCATCTCCTGTGCTGGAGAATGTTGAAACTTCAGCAATAAAGAACAAGCTAAATGACATGCAGTTAACATGTTACTTGTATGAAAGTGCTTTTGAAGTAAGCAGAAAATGTGGGAGTGTGTTTTTTCTTAACTTGAGAAATCGTGTATCTAATTCTGGGCATCCTAAATACAGCATCATCCTGATTTGCAAGTTGTCTAATCCCTTTTTGATTGAAAACTTTTTTAAAAAACCAAAAAGCTGAGAACAGTTAAACATTTACATGTTTATTTATAATTACAATTTACATGACTCCATAATGTGACCTCACCACAACGTGTCACTCTGTGCGATGAAGGCCTACAAAAGAAACTAAAGCTTTACACCAACTTAATGCAAGACCTAGGGGAGTCATGGAAATGGGGGAGGCAGGGAGGAGACGTGGCCTCCACTACGGAAGCCTTTCAACAAAATATTTCTACAAGATAACAAAAGTAGCACAAACCTATTACTAAAGGCTTTACCCATTTCCATGCAAGTGTATAATCCCTGTGTGCTCATATCCTCCACAACTATTTTAAAAACACAAAAAAATGAACTATTTATAAAGTTGGGGGATGATAAGAGCAGCTGAATTTACTGAATGCCCAAGCTTCGTTTACAAGTTGCACCTCGCGTTTTGAGACAACATGAAGCTTGGAACTTTGCTGAAATTTTGCTGAAAGGGCATGATGTGAGTTTTAGCTTTCTCCGCCTACAGAAAATGCGCAGTGGCGTACAACGGCTCATCATTAGAAACTCGACAATGGCATTATTCCCGGATCCGTTGGGAGATACTAATTCTTCCGAGAGGGGTGACCAGCACTCCAAGCAACTCTGCAGCGTGTAACTCTCCAGAGAAACGATTTCTCAAGTGGCAAGTCAGAATATACAGATACATAGTCAGCAACAAATCCCATCACTACATCACACACAACATTTTTTGCACTAGAATTGGTTTCTAGACATCAAAACAATATGCTCCAAAGGGGGGGGAGGGGAAGAACGAGGAAGGTGAAGAGAAAAGCATAGAAGTCAGAAGGACACCAGCAGACTGTCCGTCGCTGGTTTCATTTTTTTTTTTTTTGAAGAGTTCAGAATTGCATCCCTTTCTTTAGAAATAGACAAGCGTTCCCTGTGTTCAACTACAACAGCGGCTAGAACTGAGAAGCAGCACAGGTTCCTTGCGCTACTTGCAAAAGACCCTCACCCGCAAAAAGAGAAAAATTGGGGGGGGGGAGAGAACTTGAGTCGGTGGATCCTGAGCACACTCCTGTTGAAGTAATCCCAGTGCTCCCATCTGCTGTGACAGACTAACAATAATCCCATCCGAATTTCAGGCTTGTGAAGGTAAAAGTTTCATTCACCCATTCTTTTAAGTGCAGCAGTTTGTATTGTTCCCTCCTTCCTATGTACATGATTTTTCGTAGCAATGTGGTTGAAAGCTCTAAAATAAAACGAGAGACATGGGTTTTTTTTCCAAATATCCAACAAATTTATTAAATTTGTTCGCTGCCCATTTGTCTTAGACTGCTGGATGCTCATTTACTTCAAATGAATAAGAAAGGGGTGGAGGCATAGGAGACATCGTTAACCTTTTCCCAACCAAGTAAGAACAGGAGAATTTGAGGGCATTGGGTGTTTACGATTTCCAGACTTGTCTGAAATGGTATAGGGCCATGTTGGCGAACCTATGGCACACATGCCAGAGGTGGCACTCAGAGCCCTCTCTGTGGGCACGTGCGCTGTCACCCCAGTCCTAGGCCTTCAGCTGGGTTTTATAAAACGTTTTCGCTTTAGGCCTCCGCCGTGTCATGTGAAAAAAAAAAAGTTCAATCAATCAATTTCAACTTCTCCCAGGAAAAAAAAGATCTCGCAAAGATGGAATTGATTGATTGAGCTTTTTAGTCCCACCCAGTCTGCCGTTACCACGGTGGCCACACCCACCAAACGGGCCACGCTCACCCAGCACTCGACGATACATAAGTGGGTTTTGGGTTGCAGTTTGGGCACTCAGTCTCTAAAAGGTTCGCCATCACTGGTATAGGGTCTCCTGCTTGAACATGGGGTTGGACTAGAAGACCTCCAAAGTCCCTTCCAGCTCTATTCTGATTGATTGATATCACCTTACAAGTACACTGAAAAAGTATTTTAAGTCCTAAAGGTTAATTATGTACAGCTAGTCCTCCACTTAATGACTGTCGCAAATAAGATCTCTTTCTGAAGATTCGGTGGCCACTCCTGGTCATGTGATTGCATTTTGGGTGCCTGGCAATTGGCCCACATTTCTGACCGCTTGCAGCCTCCCAGTCATGCAACCGTGATTGATGACATCACCACCAAAACCTGGCATTTACTTTTGGCATAAAATGTCCCGTCTTAAGCAACTTGATGATGGTGGCCTTTGCTTAATAATCACAAATTCACTTAATGACCAATACAAAAAGGGTTGTAAAATCGGGGGCCGGCCACGTGGGCAATCCACTTTACGACGATCAAAAATTTATAACCGTAACGGGCAGGTTCTATTACGGTCATAAATTGAGGATTACAAAATCCTCGAAAAATTCTCCCTGTGAGAAAAGCTTGGACTACGGTAAAAGCAACTATTTCACTACTTTAAATATCCCCCCAAAGAGTCTAATTAGTTAGTTTTGAGGAACAGACTCATTATAAGCAAACAATTTAATTTTCTTTATTCATCCCAGCTGCTCTAAGAAAGCTGAACCTAAAATACTTTAATTCTATAACTTACCTGCAGAATTCAAACTCTTCCAGTACCAACTCTGGGAGTAGCTTGATTTCGCCGCCCGGCTCCAGACCCCCTTCCACCACGGAATCCCCCATGAAAACTGCGGCCACGGAGAAATCGTCCAGAAACACCAAAAGTCTCTGTGTTCAGCTTCCGCTCTTCAGCCCATGTTGTACGCCGCGAACTAAAAAGCAAAAGTAACCAGCACTCTTGTTACTACAGTCAAGTTCTCCTTAACTTCCTGCTGTAAAACTCTTGTCTCAAGCAAAGAGCAAGACTAAAGCCATTTGCATCATTTCCCACACAAAGAATGTCACAAAATGACTTATTAAAAATGTGCTTTATGATTGTAATTTTTCAAATCGTATTTTCCTGAATTTTCCAAAACATGTAGATCAAGTAATTTCAGAAGGATGAATTAGGGATAAAAGATTCAGTAACCAAGCAGCAGTAGTTATGGGTTACTTCCTGCCAAGAATATGTTATATACATTTGACTTCTTTTGTCTGCTTCCCTCTCTCATTAAAATCTTAATTAGGGCTTTTCAAGCATGGCTTCAATAATCTGGGAAGGGCTGTGGGTAAAATCTACAATATAGTACAAAATTGAGAAAGGCATTCATTTGCAAGTGAAAAAGGACCAGGGACTGCCGTTTTAAGGAGATTCATTTGTTGAAAAGCAAATTTCTGCTCACTATTGGGGTATAGAAGAGGGATACCAGGCGAAAACATTAAACTAATAGAATTAGCGTGGAAGAGATAAAATAAAGCTGCCAGAGATACGGTTACCTAGACTTCAGTTCTGATGAGATGTTATCGAAGAAAGATTTTGTTTTGTCGTAATAGCAGTTGGGTCCCAGTAGATCTTCATCTGGATTGCCATCACAGTTTTCAGCAGCCATAGTAGGCTCTCCCTTTTCTTCACTGGTGTCAACTTTATCATCTGATAAGGGTTAGGGGGAGAAATCATTATTTTAAAATGTGCATATATATAACAAGCTATATCAGTACTAGATCAGGGGTCTCCAAACTCGGCACTTTTAAGACGTGTGGACTTCAGCTCCCAGAATCCTTCAGCCAGCATGGCTGGCTGAAGAATTCTGGGAGTTGAAGTCTACATGTGCTGGCTGAGGAATTCTAGGGATTGACATTCACAAGTCTTAAAGTTGCCAAATTTAGAGACCCCTGTACTGGCTGTTTTCTTTCACCCATATCAAGGAGGGGGGATTGGGATACAAGAAACAGCCAAAATACTAACCCTTGAAATTAAGTTTCTTCCTGAATTCTTTATCCAATTCTTCTCGGTTGAACTGCGCGTTGGCGCTTTCAAAATCAAAGTCACCTTCAAACTTTATTGTATTCTCTTTCGCAGCAGCTGGTCGATTCTGCCCTCTAGAACGATTCCTAGTTCTTCTATTTCCTAAACAGAAGATGTTACAATCTCCTAGCGAGAATTCATTTTAGACAAAGCAAGGCTTGACCTCACATGCTCCTTGCTTAAGGCAATGCACAATGCTGTGTTTTTCCCAACATCATTTGAATGCCACAGAAGTGATGCCAGGAAGCTGGCTGATCTGGTACTTCTCATTCTGTTAATACTTGACTGGCACGAATACTTAGAATTTGACAAGAGATCTCCTTACACTCAACAGAAGGCACCCATCAAATCAGAAGCTTCCAAGAAATTTTGCTTCTGAATCTTGTTATACAGGTAGTCTTTGATTTACAACCATTCTTTTAGTGATCATTCAAAGTTACAAAAGCGCTGAAAAAAGTGACTTAGGACCGTTTTTCACGCTTACAGCTGTTGTAGCAACCTCCCCATGGTCACATGATGAAAATTTGGCTGCTTGGAAACTGGCATGTATTTATGAAGGTTGCAGTGTCTTGGGATCGTGTGATCACCTTTTGTGCCCTTAAGACACAACGGGGAAGCCAATTTCATTTCACAGCTGTGTTACTAACTTAACAACTCCCAGTGAGTCATTTAACAGCTGTGGCAAGAAAGGTCGTAAAACGAGGCAAAACTCACTTAACAACTGTCTTGCTATAGGCAATGGAAATTTGGGGCTCAATTCTGGTCGTAAGTTGAGGGCTACCTGTATTCCAACATAGTGAAAAATAATTCTATTTAATTTAGAACTATTTGGCTTAACTTCCACCCTACCGAACTTCGCAGGAACAAGTTCTTGCATTCTAATTCATTCTACATTTCGACTTAGATTTGAAACATTTCTCCTGGAGCAGCACAGATTCCTGGGCTAATGCTACCAAAGCCATATTACTCCATAAGACTTCAGGTCCCTGTGGGTTATAGAGATGTCCTTTCGTGGTAACTCTTTCAATTTTTCATGCACAGCGACGTTGAACTGTTCTAGCCTTCAACTAAAGCAGGATTATAGTGAATTAATTAGGAGTAATTAATATTTATCCTTCTATGAAAAGTTGCATTACAGAAGTAATGCAGAAAGAGGGCAATTCAGTTGCTTTGAAGAATTAAATTCAATTACTTTGGACAATTTACAATCAGGTAACATACCTGATCTCCTCCTCTGGGGCCTTCTATTCTCATCATTCACCTGCCCTTGCGTTTGCACAGGTGGTGGGTCAACTATATCTAAGACAAAATAGGAAAACCTGTTCACTCCACATAGCCAAGGTGCTGAAAGGCAACAGCAGATGGTAGTTCCAATTATTATTAATTTAAAACACTGGCATAGTGTCTGAAGAAAAAGATTTCAGTACCATTTGTCTTGTTATTCTGCTGAATCTGACGGGTGTTGCGTGGAATGGCTGGAGGAGCTTTGACTGCCTTTTTGGGATTCAAGCTGTTATCCAGTGGGCCAGTCTGAACAGCCTGCTCCACCATTGGACTTTTGCGCACTGAATGAACAGATGGAAAAGCAGCACCTGGGAGAAACCAAGCAACGTCAGTAACCCCCTACACTCATTCAGACCAAACTTGATTTGTGCTCAAGAGAGATTTTGGCTTCCCCCTCAATCCTGCCAAAAGAATTTGAAACAGAATCCTCTCTTGTGAAAGAGGCTTACTCTAGGAAGCATTAGCTGCTAATCAAGAACACCGCACGGATGGAGAGGCTACAAGGCACAAATTCAATTTTCCGAATAGCAGCATTTCAACAGGATAAATAAATTTGGCTGTGCATATTTCATCCCAAACCAGACAAGGTACTCAGATTTAGATGAAAATCACACTCTTTGAAATTGTGGGAAGAAAGTCTGAAAGTTAAGCTCTTTCACACAGAGATGTGAGTATTGACATAATTGAATGATCTGGTTCACACATCACACTGAAGTTGAAGTGTTGTTTTTTTTGACTAAGTTACAATTGGCTGGATAAGTGCAGCATGCTAAGCCAAAGCCAAACAAGGAATATTGCTCAGAATGACATGTAAATGTCCCCACATTTACAAAAGGTAGCTGCTTGATCATCAGATGATTGCAATCATGCATTCCTCACCATACCAAAAACTTTCACACAGGCAACTAGCAGTGAAGTTCCACCGATGCTCAAAGGTACCCATGTAAAACCAATTTCAAACTTAAGGGATTTGCTAGCAGATCGGACCTACCCATTCCAGTAAAGTTAAAAGCAGCAAATCTAAACATTCCATAATAATCTGGTTCAAGGGAAAACATAGCTTTTCAAACTTTTACCAGAATCAGTGTGTTTCAGAAAATCATTTAGACTTCAATGGGTTTCTTTATCTGGAAAAAATAGTTTCTAGCACAGATACCAGTTAAAAAGTCATTTGGAAGCCACTCTACTCAAACATGCAAATTTAGAATAGCTGCAAGAAATATGTTATAAAAGTAAACTCAATGAAGCCTCCATGAGGAAAGAGACAAGGTTTCAGCCTATGTGCCTGTAAAAGAATTAGGAGCTGACATCAGTAAGTTATGAAAGCCTTTGAGGGGGAGGAACAGACCAGTATGAAAGGATTTAGAAATAATTCAGAGATTGTTTCTTAACCTGATCTGTCTTGAGTTGACAAGTCCTCTTGACAAGTCTTAAATTTTATATTTAGTATTTTTTCTAGCTATTTTAACTCTGATAACAGCATGAAACAGCTGTGAAGCAAATAAAAGCACAACAAGATCAAGGTTCTTGCTAAGGACACATCAAGCTTCTGTTTTGGAAGGCAAATAAAGCATGCAGATACATGGATTCCTTCCTGTAACTCTTCAACTGCAGAATTCAGTTAAGTGAATATATAACTCTTTCTTTATGATTTATGATCAAGGTCATCTCCTCTTTCCCATCAAATATTCCATTACTGTGGTGCTGGCTGAAACATCATATGCAAGAAAACAAATTATATATGAAGTAGAATCATCCATCAACCTTATCTGGGTCCCACATCTACCTTTTTTTAAAAAAACACACAACATAATTGTACTTGAAACTAACTTACACAGTAGGCAATCGTACAGCGATATATACATTTCTACAGTAAGATGAAGTCCAATCACTTCGTAACTAAATTATTGAAAATTAGATCTGAACCACGAAGTCTGATTTGTGTAGGTATATGCTTACAGGCACACATATTAAGTTACTGCTTGAAAAACTAAACGCGGTATAAAAAAACCAGTAAAAAAATCTGGAGGTTTTTAAGAAGAGACTGGACAACCATTTGTCTGAAGTGGCATAGGGCAGGGGTAGGCAACCTTGGCTCTTTTATGACTTGTGGACTTCAACTCCCAGAATTCCTGAGCCAGCCATGCTGAGGGGAAAGGGAGAGGTTTCCAAGCTGAGCCATGCTGGCTCAGGAATTCTGGGAGTTGAAGTCCACAAGTCATAAAAGAGCTAAGGTTGCCTACTCCTGGTATAGGGTCTCCTGCTTCAGTAGGGGGTTGCACTAGAAGACTTCCAAGGTCCTTTCCAGCTCTATTCTGATTGATATATTTGTTCAATGCTTGTGTTATGTCAAAACCTCTTGAAATCTTTTTAAATGGCCCTGAAGGCGGAAAAAATTCTAGAGCTGCAAATAACTTCTAAGATGCCGAGTTGACAAAATAACAGTACCCTTTCTGAGTATCCACTGCAAGAAACCCAGAAAACTTCTATTACTTAAAAGCCACTCGCACAGCTTCCCCCAAATATGATTCTGAGGAGATTTGCAACTTCAAATAGTTCTTTCTTGACCTCTGCTTTAGACAATCCAAAATTCAAGAGGAAGTGTGAAGGAAATGCCACACACCCCTGCCAAGCATTAGCCGGGTTGAACATCATTCAAGAAAATGCACAAAAATGCACTTAGAAAGCATAGAAGAAATAATATAATCACCTGAAGAAAACAAGAATTGAACTCCCTGAGGAAAATCTTACTTACTTAGTACCAAACAAAGAGACTGCTACTTGTCCTCTCCTTCCCAACTATTACCTACCGTTGCTGAGCCCTGGCCTCACCCGTCTGCCACAGAATTCGAGCAAGGGGAAGCTCCAGGCCCATCAACTAGTCAGGCTGCCAAATTCACCAGGCCGTACTTTGTCTGGGGAAATCGTTTCACCAAATGTAAGCCACTGTCTTCCAACGCCAGTCAGGAATCCGTAAGACATCTCAACATACAATGAATTGCTTTGTAGATGTCCTATCACCTGCCAATATACTAAACGTTGTAGGAATAATTTCTCTCAGCTTTAATTTGCATTTCCCACCCCCACCCCCCCTTCTCTTAGTTGCACAGACAGGACTTTTTTGCAAAGCGGAAGGCTTCGAAATCTGCAACAGCTCATTCTCCGTGTGTTTTATGTTCCCAAATTTCTCTGGCTCTACCCTGCACTCTCCCTCCAGTCTGGTTTTCACCTCAGAACATTAAATGAGCGGCTAGAAGCGAGTTCCTGTTCATCTATCCATCTGATACCTGAAGCAGAAGCAAGTGCACCAAGGCTTTCAGAAACAATACTGCAGTAATTCTTGCCCATGTTACTCTGTTCGGGAAGAAGAAAGGGTTTTTAAAAAACAAAACAAAACAAAAAACAAAACAAAACCATAAAGCTTTTGCAAACACCATGCAATTCTTCTAAAACTTGGAATCCTCAAGCTGCTGTTACCCTTAGAAGACAGCAGATGTGGCTCTGATGACATGTCAGGCTCTGAAACTGGCTGTGGAGATGAAGAAGTGCTAGGACTGGAAGCAGCTGCTGATGCTGGAGGGCTTACCAGCTTCTCTAGAAAGACAGACAAGGGAGGAGAAGAAAAAGCAGAGGAGGAGACTGGTGAGACACAGGGACATCCAGATGACTGAGGAGAGAAGGTTTAAGCAGCTAACATTTTCTTAAAAAGTTCTGAAACTTGGAAGAATTTGACCAGGGAACAAGACAGATCCTGGTTAAGTCGCCCAACACCAGATGTACATCGCACGTCACAGGCTAACTTTATGCAGAAATACTTTAAGAAGTGACAGAAATGAAGCAACAGGCAAAAAAAAAAGTTTTGTAATTTAACAGCGAACAATGAAGCAACGGGCAAAAAAAAAAAGTTTTGTAATTTAACAGCGAACACTTTATTTTTCCTGAACGACTGTGAAAAGGTGAGTAAATTTTCACACCGCTCAGAATTGTACATGAAGAGAAAATTGTGTCTCCAAAAGTATGTTAGTGTTCGTGTAGAAAACAGAGTCCAACGTTCATCTATCCCAGACATGTCAAAAACAAGGCTTGGGGGCCAGATGCGGCCCGCGAAGTGGTTTCATGTGGCCCACGAAGCCATCCTGGAAACAGTGAGGGAACGGCCCCCCCGCCTTGGCCCTGGCCAGCCGGGGGCCAATGTACACTTTTGTGGTGGCCATCTTGGCACTTGCCCTGGTGGACCATGCCTTGGCACTTGCCCCGGTCCCACCCTCTTCTGCCAGAGACCCTCAGATCTGTCCCACTCCTGCCCAGGTTTCCATAGGCACTCTTGATGCGAATGATGTAGAACTGGCCACGCGCCCACCCAGTAGGCCACACCCACTCCATCCATGCCCACCCAGTAGGCTGCACCCACTCTGGCCACACCCACCCAGCCCCCCAAGGGCAACCGGAATGCTGATGCGGCCCTCAGTGAAATTGAGTTTGACACCCCTGATCTACCCCTACGAAAAACCTAAAAGGGTAACTACTCAGATGCACTGAAGGAATTCCTAGGGAAGTGTTCAGCTGATATTCATTACTTTGTGCATTTTACTCACAAATACCACACAGTGAGTAGCCTGTCTAAACGTGGATTAGTTGAACAAGCTTCACTTAATAACCTTGTTTGAAACCAGTAAGCAGTTAAGTTTTTAATAAAGCGACAAGCTTAGCTTCTGGAGACACTGCTTTTTTTTTTGCGATGCTATGCTTTCAACAACTTAGAAATGGCCCACATTCAATGCATCTTTAGTCTAATTCTCACCCTACACATCAGTCTGTGCCAGGGTGGGATGTCTTCAGAGAGTTGCAAAATGAAATGATTTCCCACAATGATTTGAAATAAATTATTTTTTTAAAAAAAATAATAATGTTTTCCTTATTCATCGACATATATTTCTCCCTCAGAAGAATATTCTCTGAAGATATGTAGTCCACCATTAAATGGTGCAGCCCAGAGACTGATCATCTCTGTGACAGGCAGATCTTTGTTTACTCACCTAAACCAAGAGATGCTGCATACTGCTGGCCAATTAAAGAATTGGCGGCAAGCTGACTGTAGGACGACATCCCTCTGAAAGGACTGTAAGGCACATGAGGTTGAAAAGAGGACGCAGACGCAGAGCTGAGAGACGACTGCAAAAAGTGAACATGAAACAATTATGCTCCCATGAGCAAAACGAAGAAAACAATATGGATGACGGTGCAAATATCGTCATTAAATCTATGCTTTTTAAAAAAAAATGCAAAGGTTAACACATATTACGCCCTAAAGAAGACAAAGTGGTCTGGCTGCTGAATATGTTGAATATCAAGCTGGCAGGCAATTTTAATATCTGGTGAATAACATAGAACTCTTGATGTTGTGAAAAGAACAGTATTGCAAGGAAAAAAAGAGGGGGGGAATCTTTGTAACCATCAATTTACCAATCAAGTGAAGAAAGAGTCATTCAGTTGTATAATAGGATCGATTCTCCACATGAAGTTGAAGATGAAAATCAAACTACTCTAACCTGAATTATGTATTATCGTGTTAATAAAGAGTGGTGAAGACAACAGGGTAGAAACTGGGAGACCATGAATTCTAGTTCTAACTTAGGTAGGAAGTCATCTGGAAGGTTCTAGGCCAGTCCTTCACTCTCATCCTAGGACAGCGGTTCTCAACCTGTGGGTCGCGACCCCATTTGGGATCGAACGACCGTTTCACGGGGTCACCAAACACCGCAGTCCGCCATTTTTTCCCCATGGCCATCGCGCGCGTGCTGCGCATACACAATTTGGCCCGTCGCACCGCGCATGCGCGGTTCGGCCCATCGTGCGCGTGCCGCACATGCGCGGTTCGGGCCGTCGCGCCGCACATGCGCGGCGCAGGTCGGGTTCACTCCGCGCATGGGTGGAGCAGGTGGGGTCTCGGCCTGAAAAAGGTTGAGAACCGCTGTCCTAGGTGATGGCGATAGCAATAGCAAACCACTTCCCAAAAGCAAGAAAACTACAGGGACTCATCTAGGCAACTACCCGGAGTCAAGACTGCCTTGAGGCACCCTGAATGTCTTAGTAAAAGCCAGCTGTTCTAGTCTTCTCAAATCATAGCCACCAGGGTAGATCTTCCTGCCTTACCATCTCTGCTATGTAATGCTAATAATGTTATTTTTGGAGGGACACTTATTGCCCATTGATGGATTTATAAGATTATAGTTTCTGATGTGTCCATTACTATTTATCTGTTAAATCACCAATCCTCAGTGTGTTTCATTTTGGAGTTCTAGATTCTAATTTCTGAACAGGAGTGCACTGGTAAAGCGTCCAGAGACAGTGGGCAACACTTCTTTATAAAAGTATGTGGTTCCACCACACTAGCCAGGCAACAAATCCTTGGTCTCAGGAAAAAAATCCACATGGCATTAACTATTAATCCAACAATTTTCCCAGAGAAGAGAAGAGGTGGTCGTGAGATTTTAAGTAACAAACTCAATTGAACACGAATATATTTCAACCAAATATGTCTAGGATCAGTACTGCCATTATGATCAGGTGGATTTCACCTTAACTCCCATTTCACTATCAATGTTTGCAAACGAGTACATCTTAAAACATGGCTAACATCTCACGTTAGCTGCACTCACAAAACATACTTAACGTGGGCACTGATTTTACCCATCTTCTGGTTTCTTTCAATACACTAAACTATTAATCAAATGGATTAGGTGTCACAATAGATTAAACTGCAAAAAAAAACCCAAGATGAACAACTAAGTGTAGCATTCTTATGGAAATCCAGTTTGCTACGTTTTAAGCTGATCTCATAAGCACTGTATGTAAATACTCATTATATTTTAGATTTAAATAGCCACTGCAGTTTGTTAACTGTAGCTGATTTATCATAGTGTGTAAACCAAATAGTGTCTGAAATTAATAACATGGTGGCAAACGATAGCAACTTAGTCAAATAGTAGATACCGGTAAAACATTTTAAAAAAACCTTAAAACGCAGGATGTATTTGTTTCCTAATTTCATTTATATGTTCCTGAAACAAGTAAACCCCAATATACTGTACATCTGCATTCAAACCTGAATGTTCAGATTTTTTGAAATGGCTAATACTGTTTTTGCATAACTAAGACTAGGAGTTGAATTAAACCGATCTGCAGAAATGGCTGTGTTGAAATATGTCCTAGTTATATCAAGTTTTCTAAACAATATCTTGACCAAGGACAATTTTACAAATGCGTTCAGAAATGCCAGCCAAAGACTGACATTAGCCAATTATAGGGATCAACTGATTTCCATGTTACAAATGATTCACTAACCTGTTCTAGTCCGGCCATCTAAAATATTTCTCCGTTAGGATCTGTCTGAGTTGTAAATTCATTGGGAAAGGACCGCATTTATACCGTCACAACTGAGGACATCCTTGGTGGAAATGTGTGAGATAATCAGCCTTCTATCCTTCCCACGTTGGTAAAATGAGGACCCAGATTGTTGAGGGCCATATGCTGACTCTGTAAACTACTTAGAGAGGCACTGTGGAATGGGTATATGTAAGTCTAGTGCTATTGCTATAATCTTCCTAGTCACACTCTAGGTTTTAATAAGATTACTAATATAATACTGTGGTTAAGCTGTTTGTATTCATGTTTTCATTCTCTACTTTACTTGCAATTTTATTCTTTTCCTTGAGCACTATATTTAACGGAAAGATATGATACAAATTTAATCTTAGACAACATAACAAGCAATACTATAGTCCAGGGGTAGGCAACCTTGGCTCTTTTATGACTCGTGGACTTCAACTCCCAGAATTCCTGAGCCAGGATGACTAGCTCAGGAATTCTGGGAGTTGAAGTCCACGAGTCATAAAAGAGCCAAGGTTGCCTACCCCTGGACTATAGTCATTCTTACTGAATTAGAATTTATCAGTAGGCCCAGTTGAATTTATATGCCTACTAATGGTATTTTTTACTGTTCGACATTGCCAAAGAAACCTTTATCCATTCCAGATGGAATTACTTACTTGGACAATAGCAGGATCTTGGGGCAGATTATGCTGTGCTTTTGGAGGCTCACATACAGTGATGTCTTTAATGTCACTCCCTCGGAATATGATATATTCATAAACTTCCTCTCTTGGAGGAGCAGGACGATCCGTGGGACGATCTTCGGTTCCAAATGAGCGCACTTTGAAGAAAGACTTAAGCGTTAGTATTTGAGCTCACCAATTTTTTCTACACCATCCTTACATCAATGTCTCTTTTGGCTACATGTTTTGAGCTATGCTATCACTTTTCAAAATGCGAGTTTAGTATTGATAGGAGAAAATATTTGTAGCTCAGGGTTGAACTGAGGGGTCCCTTGGCGCTCTCTGAGCTTTTCTTGCAGATGCTCATTACCAAACTAGGTAACATCAACAGCGCAAGTTAGTATTTTTTTAAGAACTTATATGGACCTGGCTACCGAGTGGTCCAAGTTCTTAGCACTTGTTGATCAATATTAAAGGCTGCCTCTTGCCTCCCTCTCCATCACATTGTATTGTTGTTTTGGAACAAAGATAACTCCTGCGAAGGCAAATTTATGAACTGACAATTTGCTGAAATTGCGTATGTCTAGTTTAATGAAGAGAAGGACGAGGGGGGACATGATTGCAGTGTTCCAATATCTCAGGGGTTGCCCCAAAGAAGAGGGAGTCAAGCTATTCTCCAAAGCGCCTGAAGGCAGGACAAGAAGCAATGGATGGGAACTAATCAAGAAGAGAAGCAACCTAGGAGAAACTTCCTGCCAGTTAGAACAATTAACCAGTGGAACAACCTGCCTCCAGAAGCGGTGAATGATCCAACACTGGAAGTTTTTAAGAAGAGACTGGACAGCCATTTGCCTGAAATGGTGTAGGGTTTCCTGCCTGAGCAGGGGGTTGGACTAGATAACCTCCAATGTACCTTCCAACTTTATTAATATTATTAATTTCCCATGTCTTTCTAATCCAAAGAGTAATGGAAGAAACTTATTTCTCTTCCATGTGTCCTCCCCCATCCAGGAGGTGGGGCCTCCTGGGTGTCCTGTTTAATGTTCCCTCCAAGAAGCTTATCCAGCACTTATGCTGATAGAATGTGATCTATTTTTAAGCCATATTTTGAGAGTATACATTAAATGAGTAAAGGTAGTCCTTGTTTGTTAAGTGAATTTTGCCCCATTTTATGACCTTTCTTGCTACACTTATTAAGTGAAACACTGCAATTGTTAAGTTAATAATACAGTTGTTATGTGAATCTAGCTTCCTCACTGACTTTGCTCATCAGAATGTCGCAAGAGGTGCGGTTCCGGGTTGTGGCGCTCCTAGTCACACGAAGAGACTCGTCTCCTCATTGGCTAGCCTCCCTCCGCTGGTAGACCCTTATGCGGGTCTAAAGTCGCCCTGGAGAGTGTAACTTCTGTCGAAGAAGCTTCGCTTGGCTGTGGAGGAGCGACAGCTCTTCCAGCTGTCCAAGCCAACTCTGAGGGCCGACGGAGAAGAAGATCGGCCAGTAAAATGGCTGATCACTCAGCCGCTAGAAACCGCAAATCAAAGAACAGCTAAGCTTGAAAGCCCACCGTGGTCAATCCAGGTGAGATCTTTTTTTGTTGTTGTTCCTCTCTTTATGCTATTTTGGGGGGGTTTTTTGCCTGTAAGAGCCCTGTTGGAATTATTTCCCTGGCTTGGAAAAGCAGCTTCTACATGTTTGGGAAGAAAGGCAAACAAAAGAATAGAACAAAACTTTAAAGACTACATTTTATATACATACATACATATGTTTTGGGGTAGTGGGAAAAAATTTTTCCTAAGAATTCTACTATCAGTCTATGCTGTTGTGCTTTTTTTTGAGTATTTCTTCCTCCACCTTTCCTAAAAAAATAGAAAAAAGGGGGAAAAATGACTTTTGAAAAAGATTTCTTAGCTCACTGAGGACATCTACTGGTTAAAAGCTAATATTGTAATTGTTGTCTTTTTTGAGAGGAGATGGTTTTGGTCTTCAAACTGTTCTTCAAGAGAAAGATAATTTGATGCAGCTGAACAATTTTTAAAATGGAGTTGCACTCACATTTAAATTGTAAACTTATTCTGGAAAAGATCTATGAGGCTAAAGAAGAAATATGTGCTACAATGAAAGAGTTTACTACAGAATTAAGAGCCAGAATCTCTCCCTCAAACTTCAAAATTGACTTTCAGACTACATCTGATCCTTCTATAAAACAGACTACACAAGAAGAGGACTTAACTGAGAATAAATAGAAATTGATCTTGCCTTATAAGCAATTCGCTTATGGTGCTGAGGACCAGAAAAAGCAAAGACTGAGACTTTAAAGGTTAAAGCAACAAGCCTTTATGGTTAAGAGAATCAGAAGGCCAATGCAGAGGCCAGATGGTTTTTACTGATCCAAATGGTACTACAAGCAATAGAGACTTATCAGCTGGAAGGGAAGCTCTGCTATGGAAACCTGCTTGGCATAAGAAGAAACCCAGAATAAGTCTGAAAAAAAAACTGAAACTTAAAGTTTTATGTAATGGACTAAAGGCAACCTAGAACTATGGATTGATTTAAGGACTAAGATTATGAGTTAGATGTAAGAGAAATGGGCGACTAATGGAAGATATATAAGGTTTATTTATATGAAAATTACTGTTTCTAACAAGATTATTTATTTGTTTGATGCTCAATGAATTGAAATAATTTAAGGTTTGATACTATCTTGTCAGCTTAAAGAGATTGACTGATGGATTAGATATGTCTAGGATAGATCAATATTTTAGCTTAAAAAGAGATATTTTTAGGTAATGGATTAAAGGTAATCTAGAATTATGGGTTGATTTAAGGACTAAGATTGTGAGTTAGAAGTAAGAAAAAGGAGTGATTAATGGAATATATATTAAATTGATTAAGAGTGTGTTCTTTTTTCTTTTTTAGGACGATAGGGTTACTTGTAAGAAAATTATTATGTAATGTTGAGTTAATCTAATAAGATGATTTGTTTGTTTGATAACATGGATGTTATTAGCTACGACAATTAATTGGATGTAATTTGAATTCTGTTTAATAGATTAAAATGACTTAAGGTCTGATTTTCTTCTGTTAGCTTAAAGAGATTGATTAATTGATGGATTAGAGACGCATAGGATAGATTAATATTTTAATTAAGGGATATTAGTGGAAGAAGAATTAAATAAGATTTATGATAAAATTAAGGAACTAGAATATATGGAAGGGATACCCGAATTGATAATGTTTGTACTTAAAAGTTAATTTGATTATGGTAGTGTAAATTTCTAAAGCTTTAAAAACAGGTATAGGTTGAATAAATTTAAGCTAGAATTGGACTATTTTAAATAAATTATGCTACCTAAGGGAAAAAGAGAGGGAATACTAGATGTATTGATTGAATTATGTATATATGTTTTGTCTTTGGATGTCTGACTACCCTAACACCATGGTGTGTCTTGAGCACTTTGTTTTAAAAACCAAAAAAACAATAAAATTTCTTCTAAAAAAAAAAAGAATGTCGCAAGAGGTGATCATATGATCCCGGAACATTGCAACAATCATAAATATGAGCCAGTTTGATCATGTGATCGTGGGGATGCTACAATGGTCGTGTAAAAAATGGTCATAAGTCACTTTTTTCAATGCTACTGTAACTTCAAACGGCCATTAAATCAAATGTTGTAAAGCAAGGACTACCTGTACAATTATGATCCTACACTAAACTTGTCTCGCGGTACACTAAGAATCTGTGATAATAGCAACTTTAGATTACATTTTACACCGTCATTCACAGAGATATCTTCCCCTCACTATTGTTATTAGAACAACATATGAGATGATGTTATCATATTCATTTCCTGTTATGAGTTATCAATTTGGCCACTGTGGGAAAAGAATGCTGAATTAGATCGGCATTCTAAAGCCAGGATCTATCCAATATGTTTTCAGCATTAGGCAGAGACCTTTCATTTTCCAAAGGCTTTACATGATTTTTTTTCTTCCTGAACAATAAATATTTCATTTATACAGTCATCTTTAAAAACCCGAACTGGCTGGAAATACTTACTAAAAAAATACTACATAACTGTATACATTAATGCTGTTTTGTACGAGTGGTCCAGAAATTAAAACATATCAAGTTTCTCTCATGTTTCAAATAAGTAGATTACTCAAAATCATACTTGAATGTTTGCTTTTCACTAACATTGCTCACTTGCAGGAATGAAACCATATAATTTGGGGCCGAAGAAAGAAGTAAACCAAATATTGAAGTACGGTAATTCATCCCTCAGTTTTCTTTAAAATAAATCATGCCTATCCACCCTTGCAGAATGGAGCAATTAGCAAGGAAGTTTGATACTGAGAGAAAAGCAAAATGTTTATTCAACATAAAGCAAAAAAAAAAAACTGGTATTTTTTAAGACAGTTAATTCTGAATCCAAAAACTTGTTTACAATGGGAGAGGAAGGAAAAACATGACATTTGGACAGGAAGATCAAGGAGTTGTTCCACACAGAAAAAAAGCATAGCCTAATAATAGGATTCACTTTTTCGAGGACAAAAATCACATGGGTATTAGGCTGAACTGAAATCAAATTAGCAACACTTCATTCACACAGCAGCAGATTCCTTTGTTTTCACACTACAGCTGACAAGCTTCCACATTCATCCATATTTGTTGCTGCCAGATTAAAGCTAGAGGTCTAATTATCTGTTCAAGATATGCCTCTGAACCAGTTAACACCCTGTACAACTCTTCAAATGCCTCTTTTATTTCCTTCCTAAACATAATCATAGCACAGGTAGTTAAGACAACGAAGCCTGGAATTTTGGCCATAAATCGTTGTGATCATTAAGCGAGACACTCATGGGGCAGCCTCACTTAACAACTGCAGCTCCAATTCTCCCAGATGTGGTTGCGCAAGCGTGTGCCTCAGGGTGGCGGAGGCTTTGGGAGGCTTGGCACACAGAAACCTGTCACAGCTTGAAAGGCCTCAGCCAGCTAGGCCGCTAACATGTGGCCCCCCTCTACACCCCCTCCCCAACTCCCTAAAGCGGGGGTCTTCTTCCTGCGGCACCATGCCTGAGTCCCTCCTGCCGCTGCTGACAGATGTGCCCAGCTCATGTGAGGCTCAGATAGAAAGTAGGGAAGGCAATCTTCCTCAGGGCTAGAGAGGCAAATCTTTCTCAAGGATGACCAGGAACAGAATTTTGGCCAGCAAAATATTGAGGCAGGGTGAGATGGGACAGGGAGAAGGCCCAGGCCTCTTGGGACTAATGGGGGGGGAGGGAAGAGACTTGCACACCAGTGGCCCTAGATCAGGGGTCTTCAAACGTGCCCCTTTCATGACTTGTGGACTTCAACTCCCAGAATTCCTCAGTCACATGTGCCAAATAATAAGCACTTTTGATTTTGGTGCACATTCTGTGCACCAGATGAAGCCCTATATAGAGTTTATTATAGTCATCCAATTGGGAGGTCCTTAGGACAGGAATGACTGAGCAGAGCTTCCTGGTCCAGGAAGGGGTGCAACTGACACACAAATGAAAATTGTACAAAGGTCTCCCAAGCATGGCTGCCCCTTGCTCCCCTCTAAGGAGCGGTGGGTCCAAAAGAACCCCCAGATTATACCCTGGTTCTGAGGCAGTGGCAAGACCATTCAGAACCAAAGTGGAAGGTCCCAGGGTCCAAAGGGCCCGAAACCCCAAAGTCACTCAGTCTTATTTTTGCATGAGATCTAAACTATATTATCCAAAGCTTTATTTAAAAATGCATGACTTTTTCCCCCGGCTTTGATGAAAATACAGAATCAGAGTCTCCTCTTCTAGAAATAAAGGTTCATTTCAAATTTAGTTTAGAACACGAAATTTAGATGGACCAATCCTGCTGCTGAAGGATCTACTTTTAAGGCTCCTTCAGGATCAAAAGGTACGTTGTTAAAACAATCAAGGTTAAATGAGGATTTGCAAACAGATTTCAGCGTTCTTCAGCGACTACACAGTATTTTACTTTTCCACACGCCTTTCCTCGGGTAGGAAGAGCTACAGACTTGAATCAATTTCTAAACGAACAATATGCAATAGACTAGATACAGTAGATAGACCATATATAAGAGACACACCAACCAAACAAAAGGTACTCGGAGTATACTTGAAGAGGGAAGGGAGGAGGGAAGAACGTTTACTAAAACAGATGTTTACAAAGATTAATACCTAATGTTGTATGCTATGTTCTAGGATGATTGTTTAGCAATAGGATCTTTGGTTTAATGTTGATCACATTAATATGGAACCAGATAAGAGAAACACCAATCAAACAAAGTGTAACAGGAGTATAGTTGAGGCTAGACGCGAGGAGTGGAAAAAGGCTTACTAATTCAGACGTTTTCAGTGACTAACACCTAGTATTGTATATCAGGTGCCATGATGATTGCTGCACAATATGTTTTTATGTTCAATGTTGATTGTTTTAATAAAAGAATTTTATATATTAAAAAAAAAAAGAATGGGGGATCCCAGTGGCAATGACACTATTTGGCCACTAGAGGACTTTGCAGCATTCAGCACTAAATCTGCTTCTATTTTCCCAAAAATAGAAGCAGACTTAACAATCCTAGAGAATTCTTGTTTAGCAGAGAGGTGATTCTGGAAATCTTTGAAGTGGTGCTAGCTAGTCCAGCACACCCAGAAGACATAATAGGTCAACTTTTAAAAGATAACTGAGGAGGCTTTTCCTGCCATTTCAAAAGGATTTTATGCACTCTTCTGTTACCACATTGCATTTCTCAGTACACGTAATCCTACAACTATCCACTTAGTGACTGTTCAAAATTACAAAGACGCTGAAAAAAGTTAACATACAAGCATTGCAGCATCCCCACAGTGATCAAAACTGGGGCACTTGGCAAGGAGCATTTACGATGGTTACAGCTGCCTGGAGTCATGTCTCTGCCGTTTGAAACCCAGCCAGTTTCTGACAAGCAAGGTTAATGGGGAAAGCCAAGATTAGCTTACTGACCCCGTGATTCAACTAACAACTGTGGCGGGGGGGGGGAGTGGTAAAATCAGTTGGAACTCACTTAGCAATGGAAAACCTGGTCCCAACTGTGGTTGTACATTGAGGACTACCTCTATCTGGATTTGCTTCTTCTTTTACATATCTATGCTTTGCTTCTCACACATTATAAATCTTCACAAAAGATTAAGGGAAAGGGCCTAGCTGGCTTTTCTTCTCTGTTTTGGGTCTCAAGAACTTGTTTTTAACTAAGCAGAAAATTTTTTGGTTTGTTTTTTTTTTCTTTTCACCTTTCTGTAACAGAATCAGCAACACTTCGTTAGGAGAAGCTTCTTTTAACAGTATACAAAATGCCTCTCTACCTGGAATGGATTCTAAGGCACATTTTTTCCCCTCTTTATTTTTAGCTGGGTTTTTATAGCACTTCATTTTGAGAATATTTAGTGTTCAAATATTGTAAGATTGCAGTAAGGACCCCAAACATCCTATATCGTTCAAAAAGTGCCTTTTCCCCCTTTCACGATCCAAAGGAAGCTGGGAATAATTAGCAAATTTCAGCCACTTTCTAAAAGGGATTTGACTTTTTGCATTACGGGAAGCCAATGCCTAGGACAGAAACAATGCTTGTAAAGCTTTGCCTAGTTTTAGCCTTGCCAAAACTTCAGTTAAAAAGAGCTTTGCCTCACATTGACCCCGGAGGTCCTCTCTAGAAGCTGGTAATTCCTTCCATATAAAAGCTCAGCACTAATCACCCCAATACTTCTCAACCTTGACAGCTTTAAGATGTGTGGAGTTCAATTCCCAGAATTCACCAGCCAGAAATCCACATGTCTTCTTCAAGTTACCAAGGTTGAGAAACATTGGATCGTTCTGAAAAAAAAAAAAAAGACCTGTGCCTATACTCTTGCAGGGCACAGAATTGATAATATTGATTCATTCCGCTATGATAGGGATGGCTGAGTTCTGGCATTAAGTTGCTGTCTCCATTGGTTCCAAAGGATGTCTGACTTCTTCATGGTTCCCGTCTCTTAATCCAGTTGCCATCTTATCTGAATATGGAGTAAGCCCTCTTTCTTTAATCAATCCAGCATGCCAAACCAGTTGCCAGCAATTGGTGGACCCAGGCAAACATGCAATTACGGTAGTATCTCCAGTTCCAAAGATACAACATTCCTGGTTTATTTTAAAAAGTTGGTAGTCTAGATGACTATTCAGTTCATCTCTATGGACAGGCAGCTTCTGGCCACATCATAGTCTAAATCAGGGCTCCCCAACCATGGCAACTTTAAGACTTGTGGACTTCAACTCCCAGAATTCCCCAGCCAACATAATTCTGGGAGTTGAAGTCCACAGGTCTTAAAAGTTGCCAAGGTTGGGGACCCCTGGTCTGAATGATTTCACTATTCTGAAATCACAAGTTCCAACAGGCTAGCAAAAATGCTAACAACTCTTCCCCAAAAGGCTTCTGGAATTTAGGCTGGTAATTCTGAAACTCTAACTAAGGATTAAAAGTCCTAAACAATTTCCTTCATTCTTTTCTGCTGGTATTTTAAATGGTGCCATCTCACAGACATTAATAACGCCAAGAATCTGGGTTAAATCAATGCAGTCAGCCATTAGGTAAATTTGCCACAACTTTGAGAGCTAAGAAAATTATGACAGCCCCTCACAATTTAGGGCAAGGGTACCCAATCCCGAGGCCACAGACTGGTATCGGTCCATGGCCTGCTAGGAACCAGGCCGTGCAAGCAGCAGGTGAGAGAGTGAAGATTCCTCTGTGCATGCACTGGATCTAGGTTGAATGCGAAACCACCACCCCTCCCAGTCCGTGGAAAAACTTGTCAACCACAAAACTAGTCCCTGGTGCCAGAAAGGTTGGGGAACGCTGATGTAGGGGACTCGTTTCTTCTGCAATAGCTTGTGCTTGATTGAGTAACCACCTAAAAGTTTCTCAACTTTCTCCCCGATTATGTAACATTATTAGTATTGTGTTCTATCAACCTGTCCACCACTGGAGCAACAATCTAGCTAAGCCAGGCTGCATTTAGGTGTGCTGGTTAAGGTGCTGGTGTAGAAACCAGGAGATCATGACTTCTAGTCCTACTTTAGGTTGGATGACTTTGGGACATGACCCAACTCACCTGACAGGGTTGTTGTTATGAGGAAAATAGGAAGAGAAAGGAGTATTATGTTGCCATCTTGAGTTACATTAACAAACAGACAAAAAAAAGGCCACAGCATCCATAGGCAATCCTTGGTCTGTCTCTGCAGAAAAAGCTAATTCAAAATCCTTGGTGCTTTCTAAGCAATTCAGTCTATGCCAGGGGTCTTCAAATTTGGCAACTTTAAGACTTGTGGACTTCAACTCCCAGAATTCCTCAGCCAGCCCTGAGGAATTCTGGGAATTGAAGTCCACAAGTCTTAAAGTTGCCAAGTTTTGAAGAGCTCTTGTCTATGTTTTCTTCAATTTAGTCTTTGTAGATTCCAAGTCTGTTTCTCCCTTTCCTACAATCATGCTGCCTTCCTCCCTTTACCTTGAAAATCTTTCAAAAGTGCAATTTAAGTCGTCTGTTACATTGCTTTTTTCTTCCCCATTTCCTCCAACTTTATATACTCTTCATTAGTCATCCATTTATGGCCATTCCACAAAAGCCATACTCCTTGAGCAGTATGTTTTTACTTGCGTGGATTCATTTTAATGCAATATTTGAAAATGCTTCCTTCACTGGAGGCCATGGTGTTTTAGTTTTGAATTTTTTATAGACACACTTTTTCAAAGGCCCTTTTTCCATCTGAATTCCCCCCCCTCTAACATAAATGATAGGGGGATGCTTCTGAATCAAGTGTGGTCACTTCAGCTTTTCCTTACTGGAACAAAAGAAAACTAATATTACTACACAAAAATGCTTCACAACTTCAGATAACTCTACCAAAACAGCAAAGCTACCAAGTGTAAGGCATCACAACTTTGGGTATTTTTTTCTAGTGGCAAAACGACAAATATTCTAGAATGCTATAAATATCCGCACTATACATCACAGTTTAAAAAATGGTTCTCCACACCTCTCTCCCAATATTACACCCTGTAGTTAACTGTTAAAGGCAGAGCTGCTAAAAAAACCAAACACTCTTTGGGTTAAAAGAAAATCTGCTTCTGTGTATAATCTGAACTTTTCCAAAAGAGCTTTTGGAAATCAAAAAGAGAAATGGAGCACTGTTCCTTAGGCATCTTATATTTTTCTTCCAGAATATGCTACTAAGAAACTGAACTGCCAAAAGGAGCAGCAAATTGAGGTCAGAGAATAAAGTTTAGGAAAGCCACACATTACTCAGATTCAACATTAATCAAGCATAATCCATATCTTTGCCCCGATGAGTGTTACTCAGTAAAGTTTAAAGCTGATTTGAAAACAGTCAAAGGATAGGAAAGAAGACACCCATTCTCTGGACTGGAGGACCTTAACTAAAGAATATTCTCAAAAGCTGACTTTTCACATAGACTTTAGACCTAAAAAACATTCTAGAAAACTTAGCATTACAGTTCTAGAAGTCCACACTATTAACAAAGCAATTCCCATTTCCCCCCAAAATGACCAGATATATCAAGCACATCAAAGACAGAACAAGTTGATCCAGTGTTTTCAACATGACTACCTGCTCTGCTCACATGTACACAAGTATGCATTAATCAGTACTTGAGATTGCTCATATTCTTCACAAAACTTTAGTAAATAAAATAAACTTCAGGAGCACAGTTTAAATTTTAAGTCACCTTCTTATTCTAAGCCACAAAATAATACGCCAACACTACAAAGTGTTGGACCCCTTATCCTGCCTCTCCTAGAATGGCACTTCAGTGCTATATTGTGCCTTTGTACAGCAATCTTGGAGAAGTGTCCTTACAACTCTAGCTTTGTTTACTTCACCAGGCAATAATATTGCAGGAAAATGGAACTTTAATAGGAATCTTGTCACCAAGTCTTCCATTAAATCATCGTTCAAGCTTTTTCACAGTTCTCTTGAGTGAGAGGGAGCTGAATAAAACAGAATATTCATTGCTGTTTAACTAACTTCATGAGGCTCATAAGCAGCAAATGGATAAATGGCCAACTACCGGTAGTACTTTTGGGGGAGTGCAGTTATGCTGTTAACAACGGAACAAGGGCTGGCAACAGACACAGACTCCCACATTTTCCAGAATAAAATGCATTTTATATATTCCTAAAATAAATTGAAAACATTTTAAGCAGGATGACATTCTTGCACAAAGCACATCTTGACTCTCTGGTTTCCGTTAATGTCATTTTCATCCTTTCTAGTACCCTTTTTTTAAAGTCAGGATGGGGAAATTATTTCTATTTAATCCCCAATATTACAGAGTGATTCTTTAGAAAAATATTGTGCAATAAATTCCCACATGAATTGTAAGCTCTGAATGACTTTTCTCCTTCTCTTACAAAATACTTCTTTCCCCCAAAACATTTTATACCTTAATTTCTCAGTCATGTAAACCAAGCAGTTATCTGATATACTATATTTTGCTTTTATAAACATCCAGTCCAAGTAACAGTGTGAGTGTCTTGCTACATGTAATGCTTTCCAGGGACTTGTTTCAATTCTTAAGCTGCCCAACATAAGCAGCATTAGAGCTATTTAGTATCGAACATCTGTCCTTTTTTCTTTTGGAAATAGAAACTTTCTAAAACCTTCTAACAAAAACGTGGAATGGAAAATTTGCCAGCCCAAGCCCGTTTATACTGAAATCAAACAAGGTGAGGATCCTGTATGCTTAAGAGACTTGGAAATGGCGAAGTTAAAGAACGGCTGGCACAACTTGCTTGCCCATTGTTCACAAAATGACAGCTTAATTAAGCAACACACCTGCTAATACTTGTATAACAAGACTGAATCCTAAACCATTCAGAACCAGAGCCGCACATTACCAAAGGCTAAAACATGACTGGCCCCTTGAAGTCACCAGCAGCTTTTATCCTACACTACTTTGCTTTACAAATCCCAAACAATCCCCTTTGCAGGAAGCCGAGGTGGGGGGAATAATGGAAGCTCAGCAGATTGCAGCAATCCCTCAGCTGCAAATCCTCAGAATCCAGGAAGGTAAAAAGGAGGGTGAGCCCGCAAGGGAAAACTGCCGCACCTCTGCAACATCTTCCAGACCATCCCCTAAAAACAGGGGTTCTCAACCTTGGCAACTTTAAGACTTGTGGACTTCAACTCCCAGAATTCCTCAGCCAGCTTTGCTGGCTGAGGAATTCTGGGAATTGAAGTCCACAAGTCTTAAAGTTGCCAAGGTTGAGAACCCCTGGCCTAAAAAAAAGGAAACTTTTGAAATCGGGCTCGAGAAGCAGGCTGCAGCGGGGTGACAGCGATGAAGGAGTTTTCCATATCCCCCCCCCACAAAAAAAAACCCACCCTAAGGAGGAGGCCAATGTTTTTTGTACCTGACAGCTCCTCTTCTCTCTCCCCTCCCCCCCCGGAATTCAAACCACCTTCTCCTTTTCCAGCACCAACGCGCCAGTTCTCGTTTATGGCTCCAGTCACTCCTCCAGCTCTGGAAAGGCCTAAAAAGGAGCCCTACGGGAAAGCGAAGGGTCCCTCGCTGTCTCTCCCCGCCCCCGCCCCCGCCCCCCCCACACAAACCAGGCCGACTCTCGTCACTCCCCTTCCCGGACCCTTTACCTCCTTTGCAAAGCGCTCTCTCCCCCCTCCCCCCCCCACCGCCGCTCCCCCTTGCAGGTCTGCGCCGCGCCTGCCCCTTTAAAGGGATGCGGGTCGGGAGCCCTCCTCCCCCTTTTGCAACCCAGCTGCGGCCCTCCCGCGTCGGAGCCCCAACAACAACAACGACGACGACGACGACGACGACGAGGCGCGCTCTTGTCCACCCCTCCCTCCTTTCTCCCCCCCCCGCGGCAAGGGGAGGGCAGAAGAAAGAGCCGCGCGAGGAAGCGAAGCCGAATCCCGCGGCGCCGCCATCGGCTCTCCCCTCCCAGCCCCTCGGGAGCACCGGACGCAGGCGGGGCCCGTCCGCCGCCGCCGCCGCCCCCCCTCCGGATTGTGTGTGCGTGGGGGGGAGGGCAGGAGGCTGAGGCGTCCCCCCCCCACTTCCCTCGGGCGCGCCCCGGTCCTTCGCCGTGGCCGCGCCCCCCCTCCCTCCCTCCCTCCCTCCCCGGGCCCTACCCTTGGCGAGGGCGACGGTGGAGTTGTCGGTGTCGATGGTGTAGAGGATGCCCTCGTAGCGGATCTGCGCTTTGGAGATGAGGCTAATCTTGCTCCCGATGTACGGCGTGCCCGAGCTCATGGCGTCGGCGCGGAGGGGGGCCAGTCGGCCGCGCAGGCGGGGGTGGGAAGGCCTCGAAGGCGGCCCCGACAGAGCCCGGCGGCCGGGCCGGACGAGCTGGGACTGCTGCGGGGTGGCGGGGGTGTGTGTGGGAGGGAGAGAGGGGAAGGTTGCCGCAGGAGGCGACCCAGAGACGGCCCCGCGGACCAGGACGGAGCAAGGCGTCGTCGTCGTCCTCGTCTTCGTCGTCGTCGTCTCCTCCTCCTCCCTTGCACCCCGCGGCTGACGGGCTGTCTCGGCGGCACGCGCGCCCCGGCCGGGAGAGGGACCCACCGCTCGCACCTCCGCAGCGGACTGAGAAAGAAACCCCCTGCCGGCCGCTCCTTTTATAGACCTCGGGCAGGGCAGGGGAGGGGGGATAATGGAAGAGCCGGCGGGAGGCAGAGAAAGGAACCAGATGAGGACTGCGCGGAGGGGGGGGGTGGGGAAAGGAAAGAAGGCGGGAGAGACGAGGAGGAGGGCGGGGCTACGCAGGCGCCGCGGGCTCAGCGCGCGCGCGCGCGCGCCGGGCGGCTGGCGAGTGGAGCGGGAGGAGAAAGGGGGCGGGGAGAAGCAGGTAGGCGGGCTTGTTTTGGACGGTGGGGGGGGAGGAGTCACGTGACGGCCCAGCTGCTGCCTTTGTAACGTGGGAGGGGGCGGAGGGAAAAGGAGTGTATCTCGCGGCGGTGGAAGAGTTGAGTGGCGCTTGGCCTCGTTCGGAGCGCGTGAACCTGGTTGCTGAACTAGGAAGTCTCTGCTCACCCAACCCAGCGCCACCCTCCACCCCGGTTCTTGGTCGCATCCCTAAAAAGCGTGCATCCCCAAAGCACAAATTTAGCGCGGGCGGTGAATGGCACGAGCTACACGTGTTAGAAGATCGGGGGAGCTTGCCGGGTGTCTAGCCACTGGATTAGCCCAATGTGCTTCCCTGTGGTTAAAGGAAAAATGGGATGCTCGGTCAACCCTTAAATTCCTGGGTTTGCATGATGAAGCAGGAACGCAGGTCGGGTCTGCACAACCTGCTAAGCCAAAATGCTCAGCTGGTTTGTAGCTGGGTGGGTGCCCTTGCTCTGGTATTCAGACGAAAGGAGCTTGACAGATTCTGCTGGAAAATTAAAAAAAAAAGGCTGGGTAGGTGGTGATGTGCTATTTGATGGTATAATTTACAAGGTAAACTAAATGCAATGCAACTTCTTTCATCATACTGGAGTTGTCGACTATTGTTATGGCTTAGTGTCCTGTGCAAATCCAGCTAAATGTGGTTTATTTAACACAGTTAAAACGATTTACCCAATCAACATTTAAGGTTGGTAACAAATGAAGGATATCTCCTGGGAGTTGCAAAGTAGAATTGAGCAAGCAGTTTGGAAGAGTGTGTAGTGTTTGTATGTATGTGTGTATACAAATATAGTCAATACAAGTCTATACAAATATAGACTTGTTTCACATCTGTAGAGCAGAAGACCTAGATCAGTGTTTCTCAACTTTGACAATTTTAAGGCATGTGGACTTCAACTCCCAGAATTCCACAGCCAGCAATGAGTACTATTTGTTTATTTTGGTTGTATCTAGTGAGGGAAGTTAGCTCAGAGAAGGAAATATTAAAAGGGCAGAAAAATATATTTTTCCTCAAAAGGATTTTTTAAAACCAAAAACCAACCCTGGCCTCAAGCAGTAGCCAGCCCTATACAAATGTAGATGTAAAACCATCAGAAAGGTGGAGCCAGAGAACTCAAGAAAACAAAGAGAAAATCTGCATACACCACCCAAACTCTAGGAGTCATTAGCCCCATCACCAGGGAAGCAGGATATGATAATAGGATTAAACCACAGATATCAAGGCCTAGAAAAACACTCAGAAATAGCCTCAAAGTTCATGCCAGGAACAGGAAACTATTCCAAACAAAAGGCTAGAGGGGGTATAAAACCCCTAGCCCATGTGTTCAGCCCTTCTTCCCTCTGCTCTTTCCTGCAAGAATCATCTTTCTGCCTCTTCAATAAACTATAACCTTCTTCCCAAAGCAGTCACCATGTTGCTTATTTATTCCCGGCTTGGATGAATCAGGATGAAGACTTTACTTCCCACACTAGTTTTCTCCAGGGGTATCGGCTTTGAAATTCTGAGAACTGAAGTTCAATCATCACCAGAGTAAGAGATCGGTAAAAAAAATAACACTTGACCTTGAAGAGTAGGCTATATTGACCCTCAATAGCAGAACAGAAGACTTATTAAGTCACATCTCATAGCAGATGTAGATTCCAGGGGTTAAATTGTATCTGTGATTGACAAGAGTGGCTATTCACCTGGACTGTATATAGCAGACTACATCATAACCTCTCTTAAATAGGCTATTTAGCTGCAGAGACAGTAGCAAAGAGAATTTTGTCTTCCATCAATTAACATCTGTGAAGCAGATGGCGAGAGACCAAGTGCAGAGCAGATTCTCTTTCTCCCTAATAAGTTCCATCTGTGGTTATAAATTGCCATGATGTCTCCAGAAAAAGTATCTCATGAAATACAGTAGTGGTGTTTAATATTAAATGTATAACCCACCTCCCTGTTTCTATAAGTACTCACAATAATTAAAGCAAAATGTAGAACATTATGGTCTTAATACTGTTTATTGTTTTAAAGATAAATTAAAAATTCCTTAAAATTGGGCCTGGCAGGCAACCAACCCTGTAAATCTTTTAGTTCCCAAAAATCACTACACTTTGCACTGGTTAATAGTCTGACCACTGCATTTTTCACTACTTGTAATTTAGAAACCCTCAAGGCTAATCCCATGAGAAATGGATTACAGTAGTCAAAGGCTTGATCAGGATTTCAGTCATATCAAAATAAGGCTGAATGCATTGCCTGTTGATTCATACATTATCTATTTGTAACGACAATGTTGAGACCTTGAGAGCAATCTACATGTTGATTGTAGATTTGACATAAACATTCCTCACCTTTCTCAAGTTCTCACTGAGGCTTTGAGATGAAATCAATGTATTAGCAGATAAATTGGATTCCAAAGTAAAGCAGTCCAGGTGCTGAATTTTCTGGAGGGTTTTTCCTAGCCACTTTCAATACATCTTGTTCAAAGAAACTCTGAATCTTGCTTTCAGCTAAAGTGGGTTGCCAAGAGTTTGACACTACAGTTATGGAAAGCAGAACAACTGGGTAACATTTGGCTTGAGTTAATTGATCCTGAAAACATGCAGAGTGAGGCTTCTAGAATTTTTTTACAATTCCTTAATAATAGCTGCATTCTGCATCAACAAAAAAGAGGGAGGGGTCTTACAATGGAGGTATCGTCAACATCCTGAGTCCAACTGCCCCACCCATAGGGTGATGTACAATATACTATGTATTTTTCTTTGTACATTTGCAATAATCCAATCCATTTTTTTAAAGTCGAGCTTTCGTTTGTTAGCATATCCTTTTGCATGAAATTTAGTTCCATTGTGTACTGGGAGAGTGAACCTACTAATGAACAGCTGGACAGACAAACACATTTCAGATTTACATTTTTTCCCCAAAAAAATTCTCTTGGGTTGCAAAAAATAATAAAAAAGCAACTGGAAGAAACTGGAACTATTGCTAACCAAAGTTGTTAATGAGGTTGGGTTCATGTTTGGCTAAAATGTAGTTGCCTAATTTGTATTTCAGAGTGTTGTGTAAGCCTCGATTTAGTGTTAATTTATGTTTAGCAGGTTGTGTGAATCTGGGCAATTGCCTTAATTCAATAAACCATGGAACTGTTAACCACGAATTAATGTGTTATTCAAACACAAGCCAGAGTATTTTCAAAACATATTACTTTGATTATTTAGTGAAAATGTGTTGACTATGTTATCGCTTCACACATTTGAATCCTTAACCATAATAAAATAGTTATTCTGTGATTAAGCATGATTGTAATTGCTGGTAAATACATAGTAATTTGAAATCACAGCGTTCTTGATGTCCAGTACTACTACGTTCTAAGTAGAAATGGTGGCCACCAACTTCAGATAACACAGCCATAGAAAAACACTTATCCTGGTTCAGCAGACATGTGGGATAATAAGGGCAGAGTGATTCACTGTCATTTTCAATTCTCAGGATTCCAAAGACTCTCAGAATAGTGGTTATCCTCTTTTTCTCCCAGATAATCAGTTTGTTATTCCTTGACTGTTATCAATAGTAGTAGAAAGTTTGTTATTTCATATCTCAAATTTATTGGGATGAATAGTTCCCATTTTAGAAAAAGACAAACCAAGAGATTTTAATGCCTGACAGCAAGAAATCAAAACAGCTCCCATGTGGTAGCAAATTACCATGCAAACAAATTTATTTGTTCTTTAATTACACTTCCAAGTACAGTATACTACAATAAGGAGACTGGTAGAACAAGCTCTGTGTCCTGACCCTTTAGAATTATAGGTAACAGTAGTGCAATGGCTTAAGTTGATGATGTGTAATTGGAAATGGATGACTAAAGTTGTAATCTGATTATTTGATTAGTTCTTTAGGATCTATGTCTTTATTGGGTTCAGCATGTTTATGGAAATGGAAATATATTTGCTTCTCAAATAAAGTATATTCAAAATCTAAGGAAAAACATTGTTACAGAGAAGTGGATCAAACACATTTCCTATCCTCTTTATGTTTATAATTGCTATAACTCGGTGGTGAACCTATGGCACGGGTGCCAGAGGCAGCACTCAGAGCCCTCTCTGTGGGCACGTGCGCCGTTGCCCCAATCTTAGGCCTTCAGCTGGGTTTTATAAAACCTTTTCGCTTTAGGCCACCGCTGCCATGTGCAAAAAAAAGGTTCAATCAGTCAATTTCAACTTCTCGCAGGGAAAAAAATGTTGCTATGGAGACCCAGGTTTATGACACCATGTGTCATCATTATTTTGGGTCATTTCCCTTCATTTCCCAGTGGATGTTATTGGGTAACTTTTTGTAGACACTCCTGGTAGATGTGTGGAAGCTTCTCTTCAAATTTAATTAAACAGAACTGAAGGGACAACTTAATATCTATCCTGTTGCTTCTGATACATGGAATTTTTCCTTTCCTACCCTACTGCGTCATTTGAACATGCCAATAAAAAGAACGTTATATCCATAGACAGCTCTATGCATTTTGCTACTCATAATAAAATATTACGAACATTATTAATCATGCCCTCAAATATTCAGATTTTTTTAAAAAAGTAATATATTTTGAAGGTTATCTAAAATATTTGTATTAATTAAAAAACAATCTGCTTAATTCAGGATTATTTTCATTTATTAAGCATCAGCTGAATTTCCCACATATTCATTTGGCTTAGACATAATATTATTAAAATGTCAATTAACAAGTACCACAAGAAACAAACACAGATTGAATTATTTAGGCTATAGATCACACATAGGAAAACGTATCACTACATTGTTCCCCCTTTTGTCTATTATTAAATTATTTTTTAAAAAAAGAATCTCAGAGCTTCAGTTGTGATTGCTAACCACTGGAACTATTGTGCTAAATAACTGAACTGAAAAATAAATAATAAAGGAGAATATTTGTAGCTCAGGGTTCCTTGGTGCTCTCTGAGGTTGCTTGTTTTCTTTCGCTACCTCAGGGGTCTTCAAACTTGTCCCTTTTATGACTTGTGGACTTCAACTCCCAGAATTCCTCAGTCAGCATGCCTGAGGAATTCTGGGAGTTGAAGTCCACAAGTCATAAAAGAGCCAAGTTTGAAGACCCCTGCATTACCTAAACCAGGTAACATCATCAGTGCTGACTTTCTCACTGAAAAAAGAACATAAACAGATTTATGTTGAGCAACCCATGTTAGAAGTGAGATCTGTTAGTGCTAGTAAGTATAACAAGGTACCATAAAATACATCTGTATTTCTATGTCAGCTTATTTTGGTCAGTTAAGAGATAATAGTTTGCTCAGTTTCTTATCTCTGCAATTGTTTCCTTGATTGGTGAAAGTAATAATATTTAATTTAGATTTTAATGTCTCGCTTTTAGATATTTACATGGATTAATCAAGCCATTTTTTAAAAAAAGGCAAAGTATAAAAAGTGAAGTTAAATATCATTCTTAACAAAGCCATAAGCTTACCTGTTGTACAAAGGTATCACAGCCACCAACCTTTGCAAGGGGATAAGAAGTAAAGCCCCATTCTTCTGCTTTAATAAAAAGAGCTTGTGAATAATTTTGTCATATCTGACCCCAGAGCTAGATTTTTTTTTTCCAAATTCTGAAAATTGCTGTTGGATTGCTGGTGTAAATGATTATTAAAGGAGAAGAGCAAAACTGGAAGGTTAGAATTGGCTAACTCTGAAGGACCCATATTCATATTGTTTCCACTCTGAGAAGGTAGGAAGCTTGGGATTCCTCCCCCTTTAGGGAATTTGCTTGCAGATGGTCCAAAGCGGAAGCAGCTCCAGATAGGATCTGGAAAGTTGCATTGAGAGTCAGGATCTAGAATGAGTTTAATCTCCCCACTAAAATCAATATTTTTCATTAGTTTTTGGTTTTGCAGGCAGTGTCTGCTGATTCCATTATAGTTTGTAAATGATGGTTTAAAGTTATAAAGTGTTGTATGACAACCAGTTGTGACTTGTTTGATAGTTCATGGAGAAAACCTAGTGGGAGAATCAAACTAGTATAAGGTATTTTCTTGTTTTATTTTCTCACCTTTCCTTGTGAGAACTACCTGATCAATAAAATCAGCAAAATCCTCATTAGGGTACATTTGTGACAAATACGAGTAGCCCTCAACTTACGATCATTTCTTTAGTGACCAATCAAAGTTAAAATGGCCCCGAAAATTGATTGGTCCTTGATAATTGATCCAATTAGCATCCCTTAAGTCAGGGGTGTCAAACTGCCGGCCTGTGGGCCGGACGCGTCATGAAGAAACCGTGCCCACCCCATTGATGGCCATGGGGAAAAAGCTCCGATAGGTCGTGTGATGTCACGTGACATTGCGAGTTTGGCATGTCTGCCTTAAGTCATGTGATTGCAATTTGGGCTTTTGTCAATCAGCATTTATTTATGATGAGTTCAGGTCCTGGTGACAGGTGATTGCCATTTGTGACTGTCCCATCCAGCTTCTGACAAGCAATGTCAATGAGGGAAGCAAAATGACTGCAGCAAAAAGGTTGTAAAATTGGGTGCAATTCACTGAATGAATGCATTACTTAGTGATGGAAGTTCCAGTCCCAATGGTGATTGTACGTTGATGACTATCTGTAGGAAATTGCTTCCAGAAGAGAAGGTGCCGGTAGACAATTTGTGTTGTGTAGGTTCAAAATTTGGAAGCAAGGAGCCTTGAACAAATCATTTTGTTCCTCTTCTTCCTGCTGTAATTGTGAAAAGGTGCTACTTTGTGTGCTTTGACTTTTCTACACGTGCTGTGGTTCTATGCACACATTTGGATTATGTGTAAATAAAAGAGATGCTATAAGCATTAACAGAGTTTCACAGATGTAACAATCTGTGGCTAAGGAAGTAGGAGAGACTTGGTACAATTTGGTGCGCTTGGATTAGTAACCACTAATATTTGCTGTTGACTTTACATGTTGACTTAATGGTTTAATATGAAAAGTCAGATTTAAACTCAGCCAATTGTAGCTTATTTCTTAATGTTTTAGTGTACAGGTAGTCCTTACGACCTCAACTGAGTCCAAAATTCCTGTTGTTAAGTGAATTTTGCTCCACTTTATAACCTTTCTTGCCACAGTTAAGCAAATCACTCCAGTTGTTGAGTTAGTAACCTGGTTGTTAAGTGAATCTGGCTTCTCCATTGACTTTGCTTGTCAGAAGGTCACAAAAGGTGATCACATGACCCCCTGGACACTGCAATCATCATAAATACAAGTCAGTTGCTAAGTATCTGGTTTTGATCACATGACCACAGGGATGCTGCAACAATCATAAGTGTGAAAAACGGTCATAAGCCACTTTTGTCAGTGCAATTGTAACTTTGAATGGTTACTAAATGAACTGTTGTAAGTCGAGGACTACTTGTACTGCCTGAACCTAGACTGATCATACCTGAGGCAGATGACCACTAGGTGGCACTAGAAGGTGGCCTCTGGTGGTCATCTGGAGTTTTGCAGGCCAAATAATTGGTATATGTCAGGCTTGTCAAACTGTCACGCTGAAACCGCGCCCACCCCATTGCCGGCAATGGGGAAAAAGTCGTGATATGTCGTGCGATGTCATGTGATGTTGTGAGTTTGACATGCCTGGTCTATGTAGAGTACTTGGTTGTTGGCTCTTGGTTACTCTTAACAGCTAGTGTATAAACTTCTTATAAGCTGAATTTATACTAGACTAGAGGAAGTTGGCTAGTTTGTATACCCATGATCAGTATGCTGTGCAAACCCATACAACTGCGTTAATAAACCATAGATTCTTTCTTTCTTTCTTTCTTTCTTTCTTTCTTTCTTTCTTTCTTTCTTTCTTTCTTTCTCTTCTCTTCTCTTCTCTTCTCTTCTCTCTCTCTTCTTTTTCTTTATTATGTTTACAATAACTCAAGGCAGTGAATATATCCAACACACTTTCCTCCTATTTTTCCCACAACAACTGTGTGAGGTGGGTTGGGCTGACAGAGAATGATTGGCTCAAGATCACCCAGCAGATTTTCTTGGCTGAGGTGGGACTTGAACTCACAGTCTCTTGCTTTTTAGCCTGATGCCTTATCCCAGGGGTCTTCAAACTTGGCAATTTTAAGACTTGTGGACTTCAACTCCCAGAATCCCTCAGCCCGGTCTTCAAACTTGGCAACTTTACGACTTGTGGACTTCCAGAATCCCTCGGCCTGGCTGGCTGAGGGATTCTGGGAGTTGAAGTCCACAAGTCTTAAAGTTGCCAAGTTTGAAGACCCCTGCCTTACCCAATAGACCAAACTGATTTTACTCTAATTACCCTAAGTGATTAGTTGTGAAATCACAGCCATGCTATTGATGGGATTGAATGGTAAATATGTATAATTAGACCTTTATGTTTATATAGCTGTGCTCATTTTCTTGAGATTCAATGTGTCCATTATTTCCCTTTTTCTGATTAAAACATACTGGTAAGGCTTATTACAATAAGCATTTGGTATGTTTTCTGCTTGCTGTTGCCTATAGTTGAGGTTTTTAAGAATATATGGGGTTTCTAAATGGAGATGAATATCTGTTTGCTGGAAAGTTTGCATATAAATAAATTCAATAAATATTTGAACAGATCTGAATATGTAATAATAAACTATCTAAAAATTAAAAAAATTGGGCAGGTTTGCACTATGTCATTTGTGTGGGCTGTATACTATCATGAAAACAGCTTGTATGTTGTCTGGGATTTAACAAGATTTCTTGTTCTGGCTTTGTTAAAACATAAGATATGTGGCCTCATTTTTTAAAAAAAAATCCAATTATTTTCCATATATTGTTGCATTGTCTAACTCAGGGGTAGGCAACTTTTGCTCTTTTATGACTCGTGGACTTCAACTCCCAGAATTCCTGAGCCAAATAGCTGGCTCAGGTATTCTGGGAGTTGAAGTCCATGAGTCATAAAAGAGCCAAGGTTGCCTATCCCTGGTCTAACTTATCAGGATTGATTTATGGGGCTTTATTTGCATCACCATCTTCTAAAATGTGGGTGGTGTGATGGCTCAGTGGTTAAGACACTGGACTTGTCGGCTGGAAAGGCAACATCCCAGGTTAGAGATCCGAGCGTCGTGTAACGGGGTGAGTGCCCATCTTCGCCTAGCTCCTGCCACCTACTGGTAGCAGTCCGAAAGGATGCAAATGTGAGTAGATAAATAGGTACCACTTCAGGAGAGGAAACAATGCTTTGCAATGTCATGCTGGCCACAGGATCATGGAAATGTCTTCAGACAGTGCTGGTTCATGGCCTCAAAACAGAGAAGAATGGTGCTCCCAATGAGTAGCAGCAGTGGTGGGATTCAAATATGTGAACAACCAGTTCTCTGTGTGGAAGCCGCTTCCGGAATTCCATTCTGGGTCTGGGCAACAAAAAATTAGCTGCTGGTTCTGCCAAAGTTGTGCGAACAGGTTGAATCCCACCACTGAGTAGCTGGGTAAAATCTGTAGTGACTTTCCTTCTTTCTAAAATGAATTATTGTTTTATAGTCTAACTTAGGAAACTGAGATCAACCAAACTTACCGAGGAAGAAGGTTAGATAAATATAGGCTGAGTGGAATGATGTGAGATAGCTCAAAGGCTGTTTTTCATTGCTTATCAAAGCCAGTGGACGCATTGAGTTGGGTGACATCAGATTCAGTCCCGGCCTTCTACTTTTGTATTCATAATTTGGATAAAAAATTACATGTGTGTGTGAGAGAGGGACAGGACATAGGTTGTTTCAAGAATCAAAAGGAGATTGTGTTCAATAGAAAAGATGATGATTTTATTGACCCACAGTGTAGAACACAGAAGGATTTTGTTACAGAAAGATGGATTCTAGATGAAAGTAAGAGAGAACTTCCTAAGAAAGCAGCTTAGTAGATGATCAATTATCTAGTGAAGTAATGTTGCCCCCTTTTCAGAAAGGCTGGGACACTTTAATACAGATTTAGCAGAGCAGAGAACTGACTCCAATGGCTTTTTATAACTTAATGGTGGAATTGACACAATATGTTCAATGAGGTCTAGTGTAACATTTAATAATCTAGCAGGTGCATTATCACACCTAAATTTAGTTAGTTTTAATTTTACTTGTGCTATTATGCTCACTGGTATCAGGTATTAGTAAATACCTGATTCAGGATATTGAGCAAATCCTTCATCATGGTTCAGTCCAAGCCGGGGATAAACAATATGGTGACTGCTTTAGAAATAAGGTTGCAGTTTATTGAAGAGGAGAGCCAGACAGAAAGATGGGTCTGGAAGAAAAGATAAAAAGGGCTGAGCACATGTAGGGAGAGGGTTTTTATACCCTCTGGAGCCTTTTATTTGGAGTTGCTTCCAAAGTTGATCTGTGTCCCTTTGGCATCTGTGAGTTAATCCTATTATGTCCTGTCTTGGATTTTGGGTGGGGTATGTAGATTTTAGGTGTCTTTGTCTTCTTAATCTTCTAGCTGGGGCTTCCAACCTTACTGGATGGTTTACATCTACATTTGTACAGAGCTAGTTTCTGCTTGGGGGAGGGAGACCTGGGGCTATCAAGAAAAACAGCATGCCTTTCTGCCTCTTTAAGATCCTTTGAGGAAATATATTTTTCTGCCCTTTTAACTTTTAATCTTTCCTTCTCTGGGGGGCTGACTTCTCACACCTGAAAATGAGTTAATCTAGTAACCAAAGTTGTGCAAAGAGTCGAGATCCTCCTGGATATGAACCATCTGGACCAAAGTCTATGCCCTCACTATACTTGTACAAATACCTGTAGTTCTCCATTTATGACCACTCTTGGTTCAAGAATGTCCATTGATAAGCAAGGTAATTAAGTGAGTTGCACTCAACTTTATGAACTGTTGTTAAGCAAATTGCTGCGGTTGTTAAGTGAATCATATGATCATTAAGTGAATCATTAAGCTTCCCTCATTGTCTTTGCTTGTCAGAAAGTGGCTGGGAAGTTTGTAAATGGTGATCATGTGACCTCAGGATGCTGCAAACACAGTAGATATATTCTGGCTGCCAAGCAACCAGATTTGGACCATGTGACCATGGGAATGCTTTGAAGGTCGTAAGTGTGAGGAAGGGTATAAGTTTTGGACTACCTGGATAAAAACCCACAATAGTGCGATGGTAAGAAAGTTTTCTGTAGTTCCTTGCTCTATTTTTTTTTCCAGCATTTAAGTTTTATTCCAAATTGTATTATGGGAGTTGAAGTCCAAATGCTGGAACACAATAGATTATAGAAACCTGTTCCTTCACTTCCTTTGTGTCTATGTGTGGCATAGATGTTGGGTGGTCTCAAATTGCATGGGACGTGGAAAGCCTGTAGGTCTTCATAGTGAGGTCCAGCAGTTAAAATGGAAAAAATGCCTTGAGTGTTGGCTTCTTTAATGTTGCCAGCCTCAGAGGGAAAGGGAACAAGTATTGAAGTTCAGATATATTATTTTGGAAGAAGGATAATTTTTTAAGTTGCATTTGACAATAAAGTTCTGTACTGAGCTAGGGAAAAATTAAAATAAATTAGGTGCATGCTAGTGTCATAGCAGATGACTGCTGTTGTAAGAAATGACTTTTTAGAATACAGATATATTCTAGAATCAAGAAAAAAGAATAAATTGCCTTAAAATGTTAATTTGGCAGAGGAGAACAAAAACAAAATAGGCAGGATGTGTGGGAATAAATGGGCTGGAGTCCATATGTATATGAGAAGCAATATTGATTTTTGAAAATATTGAACTATGTTTAATTATAATTGCACTTTTTTTAAAATTATTTTATTAAAACCATCAACATTATACATGAGTTCATACCAAAAAGCAACCATCATATATCCTGCAATACAACTCGTAAATTCGTCTCAGTAGTAGTGCAATCTTTTATGATCCCTAGCAAAAGGTCCTGAGGTAAAAATTCATTATCCTGAGGTAGAAATTCAGTACGCTTTTCCAATATTAAAGCAATCAACATTAAATCTGGGTTCATATTAATAAGCTGTCCTCATAAGACCTGAAAATACAGCTCTTATATATGGTCTATCTACATTCATACAATCAGCATTGAACATGAATTCATAATATGTATCAATCTTCATAGCACCTGGTATACATCACTAAGTGCTAATCTTTATAAACGTCTGGTTTGGTAAGCATTTTTCATTCCTCACGTCAAACCTCAACTATACACCTGTTACAATTTATTTGATTGGTGCTTCTCTTTTCTATAGCCTATCCACAGTTTCTAGTCTATAACACATTATTCATCTCAGTATTAGTACAATCTTTTATGGTCCTTAACCAAAAATCCTGAGGTAAAAGTTTAATAACCTGAGGTAAATCTTGTACATGGTTTATCTACTATATCTAGTCCATCACATATTGTTCGTTCACACTTCTGAATATAATTGCACTTTTAAAGGGACAGAAGATAATGACAAGAATTTCAAACATGATAATTACTGTGCTATACATTCCACTGAGACAGCATGTCTAAAAAAGCAGCTTCCAACTCTATGGGCAGAGACTGAGCACACATTATGTGACTGGGGACTGTGAGTTTGTGTATAATGACTGCATCCAGGGTTTATGGATATGTTAGTACTGTAACGATCTACTGAGGTGTTAGAAGCAGCCATTTAAATAGGGTATTTCTGATAATTCCAGGTGCAATCTGCTCAGGTATTTCAGCTTTTATTAAATGTGTATGCTGCCAAGCAATTTCAGACTGAGTGGCTTAAAGTAACAATTTGCTGCCAGCCAAAAGCAATGAGAAATCTAGGAAAGAAAAGAATATATAGCCATTTTAAATGCTACGGTAGTTGTATTAGCTGGTCTTTGAATTGTCTCAAATGTGCTTTTTTTCAAAAGGCAGCCAGTCTTTCTTGGTTTTTCATTGAAGATATTTTACTTCTCATTTGAGAAGCTTTTGACTAGATCAAGAGTAGGCAACCTTGGCTCTTTTATGACTCGTGGACTTCAACTCCCAGAATTCCTGAGCCAGCATGAGGGAACTATGGCCCCCTCACGACTCGTGGACTTCAATTCCCAGAATTCCTGAGCCAGCACAGCTCAGCTTGGAATCCTCTCCCTTTCCCCTCAGCATGACTGGCTCAGGAATTCTGGGAGTTGAAGTCCACGAGTCATAAAAGAGCCAAGGTTGCCTACCTCTGGACTAGATGGTGGGGGGGGGGATGGAGGAAGAACCTCTTCATCCACCCACCATCCAGTCGGAACTGATGATGCTTCTTGGACGAGAAGCGAGAGCTCTTCAAGGAAAAACCAAGGAAGTCCTCTTGCCTCTTGAAAAAGCACCTTTGGGACAACCATGACCTGGATGACTGAGGATCTCTGTAGACATTTAGTCCTTGAATTATGACTGCAGTTGAGCCCTGCAGATATGGTTGTAAGTCATGATGGTTGCAAAGCAAGTCACCATGTCACCAGACTCAATTTTACTTTTCTGGTGGTTGTTAAGCAAACCCATCGTTCGCTATGAGGCGTCTTTTGCCGGAAACCAGAGGTAAACATTGTTTTTTTTTTGGCACAAACATTATAAATTATGGTCAAGTGACCATGGTGCATTGCAAACTGACGTAAATGTGGGCTGGTTGCTGAATGCAGTCATGTGACAACAAAGGATGGGAGGGCTGGATGTCAAAACTGAGTTGTAAATAGCTTTTCGGTGAGCTGTTGTAACATCAAATGGTTGCTAACCATCCGGTTGTAAGTCAAGGACCTCACCTGTATTCATAAAGTTACGGTGTTTCTCTGTTGTAATATGTTGTAATGCATGAGGCTTGGAGAGGCTTGGGACAAAGAGACTGTACCATGTGACTTTACCATGCTGTTTTGGAGCAACAGGAAATGGAGGAGGAGTCAAGAGGTGGAGTCCATTGGCCACATCAGAGGAACAAGCCATGTGCATGCTTTGGAACAAAGGACAAAGGCCATATGGCCTTGGGACAGGAAATAAGGGAGGCTAAGAGGTGGATGGACGGTGTACCAAGATTTGAATCCATTGGCCACAGGGTGGCCCTGCAGTGTAGCCTTGTCATTGGCTGAAGAAATAACATTGTCATTGGCTGTTTGTAACCATGTGATGCATTGTGTAACCGCCCACTGTAACAGGGAATAAAAGGGAAGGCAGCCTTTTGTAAGTTGTTGCTTCACCCAGAGAAATGTGCCTGTCTGCATGTCTCTTAATTCGGCTATCGTGAAGGACCTCGCCATTGATCTGGGGCGCAATGAGGTGCCCCAGATCAGAAATTGAAGCCTGCCTACGGAGGGCCTGACTTCATTTCTCAAGCTGCTGATGGTGTTCAACTTATCCAAGTTAGACGTACCCTGTAATAGCAGATGGATCAATTGCTCAAATAGTGTAAAACACGCAAAGAGGAAATACTGTCTTGAAATTGTTCTTTGCTGTCACCAGCTGTCCAGACTATCTTGTTTGTGTGGTTTAAATGGGTACTCATTATTGAGCAAATAGCAAGAGGTCATAAACTGTAGGCCAGTGATGGCGAGTGTAGGCCAGTGGAGGACTAGCTGTACATAATTAACCTTTAGGACTTAAAATACTTTCAATGTACTTGTAACATGATATCAATCAGTCAATCAGAATAAAGCTGGGAGGGACTTTGGAGGTCTTCTAGTCCAACCCCATGTTCAAGCAGGAGACCCTATACCAGTGATTGCGAATCTTTTAGAGACTGAGTGCCCAAACTGCAACTCAAAACCCACTTATGTATCGTTGGGTGCCAGGTGGGTGTGGCCCATTGGGTGGGTGTGGCCCATTGGGTGGACATGGCGTGGCTGCGATGGTAACGGTAGACTGGGTGAGACTAAAAAGTTCAATCAATCAATTCCAACTTTGCAAGATCTTTTTTTTCCCACGAGAAGTTGAAATTGATTGATTGATTAAATCTTTTTTTTTTTTGCACATGGCAGCAGAGCCTAAACAAAAAGATTTTATAAAACCCAGCTGAAGACCTAGGACTGGGGTGATGGCGCGCGTGCCCAGAGAGGGCTCTGCTGCCACCTGTGGCACGCGTGCCATAGGTTTGCCACCACGGCTGTAGGCTTTGAAAGGAAAATGCTAATAGTCATCATTTTAGCCGTTGTCTATCCCAGAGGTTCCCAACCTTTTCTATACCCCGCACCCCTAGAATACTTCTGATATATTCTTGCATCCCTTACAAAAGTTCAAAACGAATTATGCATACACACTATAATTTTGAAACTTCTAAACCCAAGTGTTCACATCTCCTGGGATATTGTTTCGCACCCCCAGGGGGTGTGAGCACCTCCGGTTGGGAACCCCTGGTCTATACAGTGCAGGATGAAGGCCTCTTCCGCATGTTTCCAACCAATACAGTCTTCAGCTTTCCTTTGCCAACTGGGTAGCACCCTCTGCTTTCTAGTTTAAGTAAACTTTCACCAGCTAAAACTTCCAAGAGAAAACAATGGTAATTTATTTGTACTACTTTGCAAAGAGGGTGTATCATGTATACACAGGTACAGTGGACACACCTTAAATCATTAATATTCTTTCTTTATATTCTCTATGGTCCTTGCAAAATTACCTCCCACCTTGTCCTCATTGGCTTAGTACTCATGCCATCTCAACCTATCCGAAGCGCCTAAAGTAAATATGTTATCTTCACACCTGATTACATCTCCCATTACTCTAATTCTATCTTCCCCATGCCCTTATTTACAAATGACCTTTTATGGCTATAGTTCCTAGGGGTTGTTCTTTAGAGAAACTATCATATCAGCAGATTCTGGTTAAAACCAATTTCTAGCATAGCAGAGGTCTTCCTGCATACAATTCTCAAGCTTCAACTAGAGCAGCGGTTCTCAACCTGTGGGTCGCGACCCCATTTGGGGTCGAACGACCATTTCACGGGGGTCGCCAAACAACGCAGTCCACCATTTTTTCCCCTCGGCTCGCGCAGGGGGCAGCATCGCGCATACGTGGGGTAGCACTGCGCATGCGCGATGCGGGCCGTCGCGCCGTGCATGCGCGGCGCAGGTCGGGGTCGCGGCCTGAAAAAGGTTGAGAACCGCTGAACTACAGATTAAAATATATATAATGTATTTCTTCACAGGCTAGCATATCTTCTTACAGTTTCTGTAAAAACAATAGGCCCTTTTTCCCACATTGCTGCCGTAGGTAGTTTCTCTAGGGCAGGGGTAGGCAACCTTGGCTCTTTTATAACTCGTGGGCTTCAATTCCTGAGCCAGCCACGCTGAGGGGAATGGGAGAGGTTTCCAAGCTGAGCCATGCTGGCTCAGGAATTCTGGGAGTTGAACTCCACGAGTCATAAAAGAGGCAAGGTTGCCTACCTCTGCCCTAGGGCCTCCGGGAAATGAGGGTTGTTTTTGAGGTTGCATTCACATGTTGAAGGAAAGGACTATAATCTGCCATGTTGGTCCAATGCAGATTGGCAGATGTGATCAGTGGTAGTCTAGGCCAGGGGTGTCAAACTGTCAGCCCGCGGGCTGGATGTGTCACATGGAAGCTGTGTCTACCCAAGCTCCCGCAAGGGGAAAAAAGTCATGATACATCGCGACATGTCATGTGATGTGGCGAGTTTGACATCCCTGGTCTTAGGTAGTATCCATCATGGCTTGGATGATACTTCTGGACATATACATGTCCAATGACATAATCCCCGAATTCATTTACTCACACAAGCCCCTTCGCCTCGTCAAGGCCACGATCATAGAAGGGAGGCAATAGTCATACTGGACTTGATTTAGATTTTGGAGCTACTTGTACTATAGTGTAGTGGTTAAGGTGCTGGATTGCTACTGCACTAAGAATGAATTTCCACTGCAGAAGCTCATGGATGACTTGAGAGTTTGGCCCAATCATTTTCTAGCAGTCCAGGGTGGTTACGGGATAGAAAAGTGAAGGAGGGAATAATATAATCTACTTCTTGAACTTCTGAACAAAAGGTGTGAAATAAATCTAATGAATAAGAAAATCATGTTATTTTATGCTCTCTGACACAGCTTAATTAGAAAACTAGGCCTGAGGCTGCAATCATCACTATGAACAGCCATGTTGGCACTTTGTTGTCTGAATTTACTATGCCACATGAAAAAAGACACTTATATTTCTCCTCTCCTTTTAGACGACTAAAATTGTCCATAAGTAGTTCTTGACATGTGACCATAATAGGGACCGGAAAATTTGTCCTTAAGTAAGGCAGCATATAACTACTCCCCCATTTTATAATCTTTTTTTGGCACGGTTGTTAAGCGAGATGTGACTTGCAACCTTCCCTGCTGGCTTCCCCATTGACTTTGCTTATCAGAAGCTGGCTGGAAAAAATCACAAATGGCAATCAAGTGGCTGCAGGATGCTGTGACCGTGGTAAATGTGTGATGGTGGTCAAGCATCTGAATAACAATCACCCAATTGTGGGAATGCTGTGATGGTTTTAAGTTAGACCATTTATAAGTCACGTTTTTCAATTTTGTGGTAACTTCAAACGATTTTTTTTTTTTGGTCAACAATGCGTTTATTTAGTTATTTATTAAATTTATATGCCACTCACCTCTCCGTTCGAGGCATCTCTGGGCAGCTTACAGTGTAATAAAACATACATATATAAAAATTATAACATAATTATAAATATAAAAACAGATGAACATGTCTCCATCTCTTTGGTTGCTGGGTTGCGAGTTGGAAGGATTTCATGCCGAGAAGAGGGAGAGCAGATTCCCTCATGGAACTATGCCAGCAGAAGGTTGCTTTGATTTTGGACTAGCATTGTTAGTTACCAGCTAACAATGTTTGTCTGAATAAATCATGGTTAACAAGCTAGCTAAGTACGATGCATCAAGCTGCACAGCAGGTGTGTTTTTTTTTATATATATAAAAATTCCTTTATTAAAACCATCAACATTATACCGTACATAAAATCTTTGTATACTTCAAACGATTTTTAAAGGAATGGTCATAAGCCAAGAAGTACCTGTATTAATACATTACACATTTCCCTGGTACGTTATAGGCCAGTAAAGTACATCTAAATGCATAAACAGCTTATTGCAATATGTATTTATCAAGTGATAAAATAGATACAGAAGCATCCCTTTAGATAAAACATTCTTGTAGAGAATTCAATGAAGCTATGTTTAGTTTTGTTCTAAAAAAATCTATGGATTCCAATTTTAAACATGGGTTGTATATCTGAAACTGCAATTGCACTACTCAAAGTTAAAGTGTTTGTTTAGGATCTCAGTCTTCTTGTGGGTGTTAAGTTGTAGGTCTTTCTGAATTTCTGGGATTTTGAACTGGGATTTTGCCCATGAAAACAGAGGTCTATCATTGGATCCAATTACTTCTCAACTGGGGAGAATTTCTTTATTTTATCAAAATGGAGCCTAGGAAAATAAATACCTGATCAAATTTGAGATTTGTAAAGAAAGGACAAAGCCAAGCACTGATGAATAGGAAGATGATCTGTAGTGCTAAGAACACCTACGATAAGGATTTTGACCAGCAATAAATGAAAGCAATTATGTATGGCAAACATTTTTTTAATACAATAGAATTACAAAAATAGATCAAAACATTTCAGAATATTTTTATGGCTTCAATCTGTAAATTAAGTTAGGCAGATACTGATGGCTGCATAAAAATCCACCAGACTTAGGGCTGGCAGAAAAGAATGTCAACAGAAAATTTGTTCCCCAATTGCTGAGCACAATAAATAGATGAAAACAGGTGCTGTCCTTACTGTTTTAATGTGGGAGAAATTTAAAAAAGCAATTAAGCAGGTCTCCTATTCTTTGCTTCTTGTTCCATCAATCGTTGCCACTGAAACAGAAAACCACCTAGCATGGGTCGGGCAGAACTGGTTGAGTGTTTGTGCAAGAAATGGGACAACTGGCCACCTGTCAAATTACTGGATTAACAGATTTTATGGATCAAGTACTCATCGGCTGCTTGATTTCTGAAGATGGGTTTAATGCTCTTTTGAAGGAGCATTGAACCATGTCCAAATATTATTGGGCGGACAGCCACAGATATAGAAGAGGAACAGTGAGCGAAATGATGAGTGAGTTTTGTGCCTGAGTAGATTTGCAAGGAGTAGCAGTGCTAGCAGGAAGTTTAATTGTTTTTCTCTTGGTAGCACCTGGAAATGAACCTGTGGGCATCATGGAGAAGGAATGGAATATAGATAGTCCTTGATTTGCAGCTTACATTTGAAATTATGACAGACCACCTCATGACTATTTATGACCTGGGTTTGAAGTTACAAAGGCCAGTCCCCCACCAGAATAACTGAATAACAGAGTTGGAAGGGACTTTGGAGATCTTCTAGTCCAACCCACAGCTCAGGCAGGAAACCCTATACCATTTCAGGCAAATGGCTGTCCAATCTCTTCTTAAAAACCTCCAGTGGTGGTTTAAGCAAAAAAAAAAAAAAGCCCATTGGGAACAATTAATTTGCTTAATGACCCCCGTATTTGTTTAACAGCCACCACGAAAAGAATGGTAAAATTGGATGCAGTCACATGGACACCTGCTTAATGATCGCAATGACTTATGACCGTAATTTTGGGCTCATTTATGGTCCTAAGTCAAGGACTACCCCTAGATAAAATAGTGTGCCTTAGACACCAAAGTAATAAATAGCAATAAACAGAAAAAGTAAAGCTACTTGAAATCCTAGTACTGTAGTGAAAGCAATGGAAAACTTTTAATGGTCACAGCAACGCACAGCTGGCAGAACCCCCCCACCACACACACACCTGTACTTGTGGTTTAAAACAACCTTCTCTAAAAGACAATTATTATGATACTGTCAAGGGAGAGCTAGACCTATTTTTAAGCAAAGATCTAGCTGTCCTTCAGAGGAGTGCTAAACCCATTTTAACATTTAAAACTCGGACCACCGGTTTTCTGAATAGTTTTAATCCCAGAGCTATAATTACACTTAATAATGAACTAAAGGGCCATCATTAGTGAACTGTTGGATAGTACTAATTGGTCTATTGGGTGGATGCTGGGTGGTTTTGGGGTGGGGAATTGTGGTGGGTGGGAGTGTGGGGATTATGTGTGTGGGACCTGGTCTTTGGGTGTCATGCAAATTTCGTTGTATGTGTATACACACACAGTGATAATAAAGTTATTATTATTAACAGTCTGGTGTGCTTTCAAAAGACCATCAAGTCTTATCTTTATAAGGAGCCAATATAAGATTTGACAAGCACGTGGTCAGTGGTGACTGGGCATCATGCAGTCAGATGCATCTGCATAAGCCCATTATCCAATCTTTTCGACAGTCTATGTCCATGGAAAGTAGTTCCCAGTGACTTGAAGGGAATGGACATACCTACAAGTAGTCCTTGACTTGTGATGATTGGGACCAGAATTTGCACAGCTAAGTAAGTGAATTGTGCCTGATTTTACCACCTTTTTGCCAAGGTTGATAAGCGAATCACAACCTGAATTTTAATCACCTGGCCATGGGGAAGCTGCAACAGTTGTAAACACGAAGGCCGGTTACAAGTCACTTTTTTAGTGCATTGTATCTTCAAGCACTTCTTCAATGAATGGTTGTAAGTTGGGACTATCTGTACAGTGATCCACAGGAACTGAGATGGTGCTTGTTTGTGCTACAGTTAGGACTGTATGAGGATGAGCCCAGTGGTGGGATTCAAATATGTGAACAACCAGTTCTCTGTGTGGATGCCACTTCCAGAAGTCCATTCTGGGCTTGGGCAGCAAAAAATTAGCTACCGGTTCTGCCGAAGTGGTGCGAACCGGCTGAATCCCACCACTGGATGAGCCTATACTTTGATTTATCAAACATTTAATGTTTCGTATTCCTCCAATCCCCAATTATTAGGTACCTTATACCAACTAATTTAAAAAAAGGTACTTTCCTCCTTCCTTCCTGATATATTCCAATGCTTACGTTATACTCTTTATTTTTTTAATACCTTGAAATATGCTGTGGAAAGATGTTAAGAACCTGAGAATAACTGCCTTGTTTTACCCTCAAACTAGTATTTACTTATTTCTTTGGGGGGTAGGTGGGTGGCGTTGTGTGTTTATTAACAGTTTGTCATTTCACATTTATTTCAAATATCTATGTTGCCTTCTCTTATTGTTTAGCTGTAAATGGCTTACAACATCCAAAACAGATTGAGGCTCAACCCTGAAAAGACAGAGTGGCTGTGGGTGATGCCTCCCAAGGACATTTCAATCTGTCCTTCCATTACCCTGGAGGGTAAATTCATAAACCCCTCGGAGAAGGTGCGCAACTTGGGAGTCCTCCTCGATCCACGGCTGACGTTGGAACATCATTTGTCGGCTGTGGCGAGGGGGGCATTTGCCCAGGTTCGCCTGGTGCACCAGTTGCACCCTTATTTGGATCGGGAGTCTCTACTCACAGTCACACATGCCCTTGTCACCTCGAGGATCGACTACTGCAATGCTCTCTACGTGGGGCTACCCTTGAAGAGTGTTCAGAGACTACAATTAGTGCAAAATGCAGCTGCGCGAGCAATTGTGGGCCTTCCACGTTGTGCCCACGTTTCGCCAACTCTCCGCATGCTGCATTGGTTGCCTATCGGTCTCCGAGTGCAATTCAAAGTGTTGGTTATTACCTATAAAGCCCTTCATGGCATTGGACCAGGATACTTACGGGACCGTCTTCTGCCACATACTTCCCTTCGACCGGTGAGAGCGCACAGGGTCGGCCTCCTCCGGGTCCCATCAGCGAAACAATGTCGTCTGGCGGGTCCTAGGGGGAGGGACTTCTCTGTTGTGGCGCCCACCCTCTGGAGCCAACTGCCCCCTGAAGTCCACGTTTCTCCCACCCTCCTGGCCTTCCGAAAGAATCTTAAAACCTATCTTTGCCGGCAGGCCTGGGGATGATTGTGGATTGTTGTGTGAATGATGAATATGTTTTTATTTTTAATGCTTTTTAAATTTGGACTTAGATTGAATATTGTTTATATATGTTGTAAGCCGCTCTGAGTCTTCGGAGAGGAGCGGCATATAAGTCCAAATAAAATAAATAAATAAAATAAATAAATAAAATTCAATTTTTAAAAAAATCATGATCAAAATCATTGAAACCCAGCAGCATTAATAAACTCTAAATAAAAAGGCCTGGGTTTGTTTTTAGCCTCATCCTAAAATTGTACAAAAAAAGATGGGGAGGGGGCCATGTTCAGTTCCAATAGCCAATTGTTGATTTGAGATGTATCCATGGCAGGATACAAAAAAAGGTGGAAAATCTAATAGCACCGACAGATTGTAGGGCAGTGGGCAATCCTGCAACTCAGCATTAGCCGTAGTGTTCAGGTAATCCTTGATTTACAACCACTCTTTTAGCAACTGTCCAAAGTTACAGTGACACGGAGCCCTCGTTGTTGTTAGTTGCAAAGTCATGTCTGACCCATCGCGACCCCATGGACAATGTTCCTCCAGGCCTTCCTCTCCTCTTCCATCTTCTGGAGTCCATTTAAGCTCATGCCTACTGCTTCAGTGACTCCATCCAGCCACCTCATTCTCTGTCGTCTTCTTCTTCTATTGCCCTCAATCTTTCCCAGCATGAGGCTCTTCTCCAGTGAGTCCTTCCTTCTCATTAGGTGGCCAAAGTCCTTGAGTTTCAACTTCAGGATCTGGTCTTCTAAAGAGCAGTCAGGGTTGATCTCCTCTAGGACTGACCGGTTTGATCACCTTGCAGTCCAGGGGACTCGCAGGAGTCTTCTCCAGCACCAGAGTTCAAAGGCCTCAGTTCTTTTGCGCTCAGCCTTTCTTATGGTCCAACCGCCCCTAGTAATGTGATCAAAATTTGGGCACTTGTCAACCGGCATGTATTTTACAATAGCTGCAGCTTCCCAGGATCGTCATTTGTGATTTTGCGACAAACCAAAGTCAATAGAGAAAGCTAGATTTGCTTAACAATGGCAGCAATTTGCTTAACAACCATGGCAAAAAAAAGAATGTAAATTCAGGCATGATTCACTTAACAACCTCCTTGCTTAGCTATGAAAACACTAGTCCCGACTGTAGTCGTAAGTCGAGGACTACCTGTATAAGGTTTTAATATGTCTCAGTGCGCATCTTGGCTTGAATCCATTAGTAACTAGTGCTCTGCAGCTGTTTCAACATAAGACTGATGTGGGACTTTATAAACACATTACTCACTAATTCAGTTATCCCCGTTCGGTCTTTTTGCAGTTTCCAGGCTGTTTCAAAGAACATGGATACCTTTACCATCAAATTTATTTTTCTGTTCAGCAGGCTTACATCACAGAAGAATTTGCCACTGGAACTGCAATAATAATCAAAGCTAGAACTTTTCTCTAGGAATAGACTTGGATTATCAGTCAGAGATGACCCCCTTCCCTCCTGCCCTCTGGAATGAGTTCCCCCTAAGATTTGAATGGCTCCCCCCCTTTTCATTCTAGAAACCTCAAAGGCCTGGGTTAGAGGGATTTGATGAGCCCTGGATTGGATGTCAGTTGCTGGTAAGATGTTTGAGGGGTTGCCAATTTACTATTTTTTCTTCTTTGTCCAAGCCTGTGGTTAGTCCCTGTTATAATGTTCCAATATTATTTTGATGGTATTGTGAGCAACCTAGAGTTGTTGGGAGTTGGGCGGCATGAAATTGAATAAATAAATTACGCTTAAAAGTTGCTTTGAATCTCAAAAGAACTGAAGCTGAATCCAGTTAAGACACAGATAATGTAGACAGGTGGTTCCCAGGCCTGGGAATTAGGAAGATGGCATATTGCAGGTAACATTTTCACTTAAAGAGCAGGTGTGTTATTGGTACAGGTAGCCTTAGTAGCAAGAAAGTGTAGACCGAGTTTTGAGCAGGTGAGGCAGTCTTAGACCGGCATAGCCTAGCTCAGCGATTCATACCTTAGTAGCTACATAACTGGACTACTGCAATATACTTTATGTGAAATTCTTTGAAAAATGGTCCAGAAATTCAAAATAAAGTGCATGGCTGTTGAAATATTGAGTAGGATGTGAAATAGGATCACCCAGAACCAGTTCTAAAAGTGATGCATTACTATAGTTATACTAATGAGGCCAAGTTAAGATGCTGACATTGACATACTGCGTTAAAGCATATGGTATCTTGGTACTTATAAGATTACCTCTCCCAATGCCATCCAGTAAGTCCAACTGAAGAGGACCTCATGAACGTAAATCTATGTGTCCCAGGATACTTGAATAAGACATGCATTCTATTTCACAGCTACTATGATTGTTGGCTGAGGAGGGACAAAAATACCCAGAGAAATGATTGAAGCTTGGGAAATGGGCCCCTTTGTCAGTCAATAGGAGTGCTGACTTACCACCAGCCTATTAGATATTTAGGATCCAAAGGTGTGGTGACTCAAGGAAACAACAATTAACAACTAAATAGCCAGCCATCAACAGCCTAACTAACAACTGAAAGCTACACACAACCAGCAACCATACAAATTTAACATGTAGAACAACCTAGTGCAGGGGTAGGCAACCTCGGCTCTTTTATGACTCATAGACTTCAACTCCCAGAATTCCTGAGTCAGGAATTGTGGCAATTGAAGTCCATGAGTCATAAAAGAGCCAAGGTTGCCTACCCCTGACCTAGTGCATATTCTGGGGAGAGAAGTTCCCGGATGATTGGCTCCATCATGAGCTCGAAAGCTTAGAAGAATAAACCTTTGGTCCAGATGACCAATTCAGATTGGATCCTGAAGAGGACCTCTTTAGGGTCCCAGAGTTTGGCCTGCCCTGTATCGTACTGACCAGGACTGTGTACAGTTCTGGTCACCGTACCTCAAGAAGGATATAATGGAACTGGAAAAGGTGCAAAAAAGGGCAACAAGAATGATCAAGGAAATGGAGCGCCTCCCTTATGAAACCAGATTGCAACGCCTTGGTCTCTTCAGCCTTGAAAGACGGCGTTTAAGGGGTGACTTGATCGAAGTGTATAAAATCATGCATGGGATAGAAAAGGTGGATAGAGAAAAATTCTTTTCTCTATCACACAATACCAGGACAAGGGGGCACTCCCTAAAGCTCATAGGTAAGAAAGTGAGGACAAACAAAGGGAAATATTTCTTCACCCAGAGGGTCGTTGATTTATGGAATTCACTTCCAGAAGGGGTCGTGACAGCTGTCAGCCTTGACAGCTTCAAGGCAGGGTTAGACAGATTCATGGATGCCAAGTGTATCAGTGGTTATTAAAATGGATGTCCATGTGCCACCTCTATGTTGGTTGAGGCAGGCAGGATTCCCTTGAGTACCATTTGTTGGGGGTCAAGGGAAAGGGAGGGTTTTGCCTTCTCTTTCTGCTCAAGATCCCCATGTACATTTGGTGGGCCACTGTGTGACACAGAATGCTGGACTCGATGGGCTTTGGCCTGATTCAGCATGGCTCTTCTTATGTTCTTATGGAATAAGGCCCTCATGGCAGTGCCCTGGTTAAGAAAATTTCTCTCAAAGTAAACTTGGCTTCCCATCTTAACAGCCTTCTTTTAGGTAACAGTTGAAGACTTACCTACCAATACAGACATTTGCAGAGGGAATTTTCAAAACTATATTCTCCTTTAGGTCATCATTTACACTGCTTTTTCCTTAAGTGAAATTTAATTTTGTATTTTTTTTGTTTCATTTTAATAACAAAATCAATAAAACAATAAAATTTATTCCTAGCGTTTTCCCACAAGTACAGGGTCTATTCTTTTGGGATCAACTGAGTCTTGATCCATTGGTTGCAAAAGGAATTGACCGGTTGGCTTGTCATCCGAGCCTGATGTCATGGGCTGAGAGATCGCAACCTGTCCGAAGGGCTTTCATGCCTAAGGCAGAGTAGAATTCAGAGTCTCCAGGTGATTGGACCAAAGTCACCCAGCCAACTTTTGTTATTAAGGTGGGACTAGAATTCAGTCTCCTGATGATTGACCCAAAGTCACCCAGTGGGCTTTCATGCCTAAGGCAGGATTAGAACTGTTTCCTGATTTCTAACCTGGTGCTTTAACCACTAGACCAAAGTAGGTGTCTTGTTCACTACTATAATTGTATGAGCATATTATACTATTGTACTTTCACAAACTGCTCTAATGGAAAAAGACATAAAAACAAACAAGTAAAAAATGACTCCGTCAAACAGAAGTAAGCAACAGTTCATTTTACTAAAATCCATAGCAAAACTATTCCGTTTAATAAGATTAAACTTGTTTAACTCTGGCTAAGTTCACACAACATGCTGAAATCTATTTGCTAATTTGTGGTTCACCAAGCTAGATGAACCTAACCATTATCTTAGTATGTTGGATGAATCAGTCTGTTGTGCTAAGTCAGGCAGTTCATTTGAACATAGTGTTGGTTCTATTTCTAGAATTGCTTCCTTCGTCGTCTTCTCAATAATTTGCACTTAGATTTGATTTACAAAATATGGTAGCAGAATCTTCTTCCTAGTGTTTAATACTGAATTTTATTATTTCAAATGGAGCGTTTCTTTTTTAAAACCCCTACCAGAAGTTTCAAATATACAATCTAAAATTCTGCCCCGCGTGATGCATCCAGTGTACATCTTCATGTATGGATCAGCTGTCCACGCTCATTATGTTAAGAACTAGGGATTTACTTCTCTGTCTGGCTTCTCTCTGTAAAACTGAATGATGTTAGAAGTCTTCAGGAGAAAGAAATTGGCACTATCACTTCTTCACCCTGGCAGTGTCATCACGCTCAGACTTGGAGCGAGACTGGCCTGCCAAAATCTTCCTAGGTACTCCAGATCATATTGTCTTACTGGGGGAATAAACTACAGTATGTTCCCATCGCTTTGTATGCTCAGCATAAGAATGCCAGAGGCCATGTTGTTCATAACCAACCAAACAACTAAATAAAAATTGCTTCATGTTACTACATGATCAATGTGTAAATACAATTTATTACTATTTTGACTCATTCTAATAGAAGACAATGATCTTATATATTAGAGGGATTTTAATTTTTATAGCTCTGGGTGTGTATAATGAAAAAAGAGAAATAAAGAATTTAGACACAAAATGTGAATCTAGAACAGATGTGGCCCGTGGGCTGCATGCAGCCCTGGACAGCTACCGGTAGTAAAGCGGTCCCACAAGATCGTAAAACTTGTAACATTGTGTGATGTATATTATATATTTTATATGTGGCCAAGACAATTCCTCTTCACTTGGTGCAGCCCAAGCAATCAAAAAGGTTGCTAAGCCCATGATTTAGAACATGCTTCCTAATAGGTAAGGATATGTAGGTAGGATAAATATGCCATCTATTTTTATTCTAAACAATATTTAAGGCAGTAAGCTACAACAAATCTAAATTTTGTTGCTTGTTGTCTTCTACATCAAATGTGCTTTCTATAAGTATGTCTCACATATTTGTAAATATATATACTAATCAAAACTGAATGAAACTTACATGAATTGTTATTCACATATTCACTTATTGTGAATTGTTTTTAAACTGTGAGTTTAAATTGTGCTTAGACTTGGAGTAGCCTGAATGTAGTTATATGGAAATGTGGTTTTTTTATTTTAAATTTAATTTAAAAAAAACAATTTTTTAAAAAAAGTACAACAGGAAAAACTTTCTTAGAGCAAATCAAATAACCCACCATCCACTACAATGATCCCAAGTCTTTTTTAAATGTGTTTTAGATTCCTTTAATTAAAGGAACTAAAGGAGAGAAGCAACCTAGAACTAAGGAGAAACTTCCTGAAAGTTAGAACAATTAACCAGTGGAACAACCTGCCTCCAGAAGTGGTCAATGCTCCAACACTGGAAGTTTTTAAGAAGAGACTGGACGGCCATCTGTCTGAAATGGTATAGGGTTTCCTGCCTGAGCAGGGGGTTGGACCAGATGACCTCCAAGGTCCCTTCCAACTTTATTATTATTGTTGTTATTATTATTATTAAATAGAAGCTGACGTGGTACAAAGGGTCTAATCCATAATGATTTATTTTCTTGAAAGCTTCCAAATTCAGACACCAGAGGCACACCAAGAAAATAAAAATGGTGCACAGCTACAACCCAGTGTTGATAGGCAATGTGCATGCTTACCCATAGAAAGGATAAGATACAGATGTTGTGATCACAGAAAACAAGCAACAGGAAGCAACCTGACCTGTTTGCCTTATAGGAAATAGATGTTTTATGACTAGCTATGACTATCATACAGAGCCAGTTTGGTGTCAGGGTTAAGGCTTCAGGCAAGAAACCAGGAAACTATGAGTTTGAGTTCTGCTTTGAAGCCAAATTCACTTTGGGCCAGTCACTCCCCCTCAGCCCTAGGAAACAGGCAACGGCAAACCACTTCTGCAAAGCCTTGCCAAGAAAACTACAGGGACTTGTTTGAAAATTTTGTCGGAGAATCAAACATGAAGGAAAAAAAATGACTACCATAGTAATGATACTATATTGTGATAGTCAAGTTCTCCTTTAGCAACCATATGGTCAGAATGCCACTAAACGTTCTTAATATTCCAAATGTACTTTCAGACCCCATGCTATTCCTTCTCCCTGATAAAGGAAATGGATAGTAGGATCACATACAGGTCACAGTTTGCCTCATGCTTGTATCTGAACTGACTTTCCTCAACAGCGGATTGGACTTTGAGCAGCAATTGTAAGCATGCTTGTTATCACATCATTGCTGCCATGTAAGCTACAGTTAAGCCTACTTCAGAAGTATTTTGTATCATGTAAATGGTTTTTTTTTCCTGTTCTGAAGACCGATTAAAAAGGTTACTGCTAATTAGCTCACACACACACACACACACACACACACACACACACACACACACACGGCAGGTGACAGAAAAGTCCAATTTCTTTAGCTTGGAAGCTTAGTGGTAAGTCTGTACCAAAAGCAGATAGGGCAAAGGTAAATGAAAGCACAAATAAGGAAGTTGATGTAGGAAAGAATGACTGACAACTTGTAACTTATTCCTAGCCAACCTGGACTTTGGTAATTTGCATACAGTACTGCCTACTTATTGAGTACCACAGCATTTCTACCATAGCTCTTTTAATTCAGTTTAATGGTTCTGAAGCACGATCTCAACTAGTGGAAGACACTAGCAGTAACTAAGCAAAATGTCTAATTATCCAAGTGGAAAAATGAGGGCAAATGTAGAAGAGATTGTAAGGTGATCAATTACTGTATTGAGGACTACCTGCATATTTTTTTTCAGCGTTGACATCCGAAGTAGGTTATATATAGTGTGGGCATTAGTTTGTATGTTGGTGGTCAAAACAGAGGACCTGGTAAATCTTTCTTAAAGCAGATTTGGTAACTTTTTTATTTTATGTAAAGACTTATCCATTGCTGGGAAGGGTTAATATTGTTCTCTATGATTCATTGGGGCTTCAGGAGGTCCAAGCACCTTCTAGTCCAGGGGTTCTCAACCTTGGCAATTTTAAGACTTGTGGACTTCAACTTCCAGAATTCCTGAGCCAGCTTTGCTGGCTGAGGAATTCTGGGAGTTGAAGTCCACAAGTCTTAAAGTTACCAAAGTTGAGAACCCCTGTATCTAGTCCATCTTGGCTCTTCTAGAAAGCTAAGCTGAAGTAGCCCTGGTATTATTTGTATGGGAGACCACCTGCAAATCTTGGTGTTGACTAAAATACAAAGTCAAATCTTGAAAGATGTCAATGGCACTCTCCCCCACTTCATAATGTTCCAAAAATTATATTGACGCACCTTAGAAATTCAGGAAGAGTCAACCTGGATTCAGTTTGAGGCTTCTCCTGCAGCTTCTCCTTGAGGAACAAATTGCAACTGTGGCTAGAAAAGCCTTTGCACAGCTTCATCTTGTAGGTTAATATTATCATTTCCCGGATCAGGAGGTGCTTCTCATGGCCACTCATACCTTACTCACTCATGTATAATTACTATAATGTGCTTTATATGAGGCTGCCCTTGAAGAAAACTCAAAAACTAGAGCAAGTCCAGAATGCAGCAACATGTGCATTACAGGTAATGCTTGACTTCATTTGTTTAGTGACCAATATGAAGTTATAACTTAGCTGTGCAAAGGCTTTTCTAGCCACAGTTGCAAATTGTGTTGCAATCAACACAAAGATTTGCAGGTGGTCTCCCATACAAATAATACCAGGGCTATTTCAGTTTAGCTTTCTAGAAGAGCCAAGATGGGCTAGATACAGGGGTTCTCAACCTTGGCAACTTTAACTGAAAAAAGTGATTTAGGAGAGTTTTTCACACTTATGACCATTGCAGCATCCCCATGGTCACATGATCAAAATTCAGACACTTGGCAACTGACTCATATTTATAACAATTGAACTGTCCAGGGGTCATGCAATCAACTTTTGTGAACCTTCTGACAAGCAAAGTCAATGGGGGAATCCAGATTCGCTTAATAGCCACGTTACTAACTTAACAACTTAACAATTGTGGCAAGAAAGGTCGTAAAATGGGGCAAAACTCACTTAACAAATGTCTCACTGAGCAACAGAAATTTTGAGCTCAATTGTCATAAATCCAGGATGAGCCTTGGTGCACCCATTAACTCCTCTGCTACTTAAGTTGCAGGTTACTAGTAGGCCTCATGGTGCAATTCTAGTTGCAGGTAAATATTTGTAAAGCACAGGACATTTACAGCACTGTCTTCTTCCAGGGCAGTTTCTGCTGACCCATTAGTTCTGATAGTTTGGCGTACTTTGCATCCCATGTATTCAACAATGTCATTTCATGGTACCTGGGACACATTCTATGTTGCTATTCCTGCTCTCTGGCTGGAGAATTCTGGGAGTCCATACATTTTAAGGTCCCAAGGTAAGAAACACTGTACAGTATACCATTGCTAGCTCCCATTATCTACAAAATTGACAAAAGCAACACAACAGTACAATGAACAGCTCCCTTGTATACAATGTGCTCATTATTCTTAGCCACATTTTAATTAAAAAAAACAACGACAGTTAATGTATTTCCTGCAAGGAGCACTAACCTCTCCAGTTGCCAACTAGGCCTTTACAACCCTGGCTGTGCAGTGTCACCAACAGCAAATCTGTAATACTTTTAAAGAATAAAACAAGGAAATTGTCTTAGCAATGGGACTCATTTGAGTTCTTCAAGAGTTTAATATACCATAAATTTAAAAAAATACACTTTGCACTGATTTTTAAAGTAAAACATCAATTTAAACAGATGTTTACTTCCCTTCTAATTTGACCAGTTTAAAAGCCTGACTAGAAACATAAATTATAAAGTATTGCCACCCAATATGAGTCCTCAGGATGAGGCAGGTTAAAAGACAGTAATAATTAATAAAGGGCAAAAGAAACATAAGGTACCTCTGCAAGGGTGATAGTGATTATAAAATCCAAAATGTTTTTGAATTTCATTCTTATAAAACAGAAAAGAAGGGGGATGGAATACAAAGGGTCTGCTAAATGATCTATTATTCAATTGATCTGACATGGTGAAGTATTGATTTTGCGTTCTTGTCTGGAGAAGGGAGGAGACAGCAAGGACCAGAATAAACAATTTCAGAACATAACCTAATCTTTTTTTTTTAAAGCATGTTTTTGCAGATGGTTTTATTCCAGAAAAGGGATCTCTGAAAAAATCAGGTTGGCACTGGCAGAAAAAGGCTACATGCAAGAAGCTGAGGAAATCAAAGTAAACAATTTCAGAGGGGGAAAAAAAATTATAGGCAGAAAAAGATGGGCCCTCCCTTCCTTTTGGCTGATACTTCTCAGGACGTCTGCTCTGGCTTCTCCCTAAAATAAAACCTATAAACAGCTGTATCTTTATCTTTGCACCACGGAATCTATTTTTGACTGCCTGTGACAGAGAAGATAGGAAGACATGGCTGCGATACGCATTTTCAGCTGCTCGCAACTAGTCCCTAAAGTGTGCAAGTATGTAGATGCCATAAATAAAAAAGGCGGTTGGGCGCGTAAGTGATGCTTGACGGAAAAGGAGGAAGTAGCCGAGTGCTTGAAAAAGAAAGGCGGGAGAGGACGCTGTTTTGACACCCGCAGCTCCGTCGAAACGGCAGCAGCGTTTCTTTTGTGGGGAACAGAAAAGGGGCTGTTTTGGGGGTGACAAGGCAGAGCCATAGTATCAAGGGGTGGGGGAGCAAGGGGGATTCGGAGTGCGCGGGCCATTGTCCAGCAAAACCGGCCACCCAAACTTTGGCACAAGTGTGGAGGCGAGGCGGAGAAAAGTCTGGCTTAGCCGTCCGCCAACGCGGAGGCGCGCTCAGGCCGGACTCAAGGGCGCGGCAACAGCCTGACCCGCGTCCCGAGGCCGGTCAGCGAGGGCACGGGTCTTTTTCGGCGAGGCTCGGCTGGACACGAACGGGCGGCGGGGAACGCCCGCTAGGTCGACACAGCGGGACGCGGCCGGCCTTGTCCCGTGCACCAGGCAGGCCCCACGCCAGCCTCCCCGTCCAGAGAGGCCGGGTTGTTTTCATAAGCTAGCACAGGTGCGGGGCATCCTTCAAACTCCAGCCAGCCAGGGAGCCCCAGGCGCGCTGGCGAGAGGCGGCTGAGCCGCCGCCGCGGAGCATGCAGCCATTTTGGGCTTCGCCAGACAAAGGACGACAGCGACCGTCGCGGCCAGCCCCGAGGCGTCGGCGGCCGCAACCCGTAGCACCGCCTCCACTTCCCCTCATCGTCTCCTCGGCCAGCACCGGGCGCGCGCGGCCAGCCCGACTTTCGGCGGCCAGCCCCTCTCGCTAGGCCGCAGCCGGGCCCTTGGCGCCCGTTCCCTGTCTGAGCGCTCGCAGCCATTTGCCTCAGTATTTATAGCCAGTCGCCGGCCAATCAGGGACCGACGGAATCCCTCTCGGGCCGCTGAGGTGACGCCTCGACGCCCCCCCCTCCCCAGCCCGCTCGCGCGGAGTTTTCGTCGCGCATGCTCCGTGGCGGAGGCCGAGGCGGGAGGGGAGACCAGCGTATGTGTAAAATGAGTGAGTGAGGTGGGGGGGGGAAGAGCAGGAGGAGGGCGGAGGAGGAGGAGGGCAGAGGGAGGAGTGAAAGGGGGGGGCGGCGGGCGGGAGGGAGCCGCTCGCCAGGAACCCTCCGAAAAAAGATGGCGGCGGGCTCGGATCTGCTGGATGAGGTTTTCCTAAACGCTGAGGTGGATGAGAAGGTGGTGAGCGACCTGGTAGGCTCCCTGGAGTCTCAGCTGGCGGCCTCGGGCCATCACCACCCGCACCACAAGGCGCAGGAGCCCCTCAGGGTCGCCGGGGGGCTGCTGGGGAACCATGTTGTGAGCAGCGGCAGCAGCAGCAGCAACAGCCCTAGCCCTAGCCCAGGAGGAGGAGGAGGAGGAGGAGGAGTAGGAGGCAATGCTAATGTCCAAACAGAGAACCCCGGCAGCCGCACCACCGGCAGCAGCACCAGCAGCACCACCGCCGCCGCCGCCAAGATGGGACTCAGTGGCCCGGAGATCACCAAGCCAGGTAACCTGGCGAAGCAAGCCGGGGCGGGGGGGGGTGGTTGCCTCCTCCTCCTCTTCCTCTTCTTCTTCTTGCCCTTCTCCCTCAGGGACGGGGGCCTCCCCCCTCCCGGGCTGGCTCCCTTTCTTTCTCCCCTGCCCCCCTTCCCCTGGTGGGGGCAGCAACTGGAGGGTGCCAGGGGGTGGCATGGAGTTGGGGAGGGGGAGGCGGCGAAGAGAGAGAGGCCTTCTTCAAATGCCAACCCCCCTCCCTCCCCAACACCCTATTTTTGGCCGGGACGTCTCCCTCCTGCCTCTGCTGCACCTAGAGCCAGGAGCAGATGGGGGTGGGGGTGGGGGGGTGAGTGTTGTGGTCAGGGAGTGCGTCTGTGGGTCCTTTAGGAGACGAGGAACCCGCTTCCTTTGCTGGGGCTCCCCGCCTCTGCTCTTAATTCTGTCATCTCTCTGTCTCCCGAGAGCTGGAGTGTTTTGGGGGGCTCCTGAGGACGAGGAAGGAAGAGACCTTACCTTTGGACTTCTGTGCCACCTTTCTCCCGCGTTCCTGGAGTCTGGAATCAGAAATGGTGCTCCCTGCCCTCCTTATCCATTTCGATATTCCTTGGCTGTCTTGGGTTCTTTGCCCTCCCTGCCTGAAGTGCATTGGGGAGGGCGGCGGGGGGGGGGGTGAGAGAAGCAATGTTATTAATCACAGCAGCAGCAGCTTCCCTTGGGAAGAGGAAGTGATGGGGGGACCTGAGGATCAGGAACCCCTTTTATAGAGATCTCTTTGCAAATAGGGCACCGCTTAACTGCTCCTCCTCTGTGGTTGTAGGGGTTATGCCCCCGAACCTTTTGCTTTTCTTGAAATAATATGCCAGGCTGAGCTATGCAGAGAGTCACAGCACAACTTCTACTGCCTGTGGGACTGGAAGAATGACAGTCCATCTGTAAATGTTTTCCCCCTTGTAAAAAGACGGTGCACGCTGCTGAAGGAGTATGCTAACTCCAGGGTCCTGCCTTTCCGTCCTGCCTTTTCTTTTAAAGAAACCAAAGGCAATGCTGATCCATTTACCCCAGCACAATTCCAATTCTATTCCTACGTATATAATTCCTCCCCCCTTTCCAGTTGCTCGAATATTACAAGGACGCTGTTGCTTGTCATGACACCAGGTTAATGAAAGGGGTGGGGTTTCAGAGAAATAACCTTCCCTTAGTCCTGATTTTTGTGACCCCGTGTTTCTGACTACAGTCCTTCTATTTGTGTTTACTAAATGCAGAGCCTGCAGAGACAGGGCTGATTTAAGTGACACTGGCAGGTTTTGGTAGGGATATTTGCTTTCTGGGGACATCAGGGGAAAAAAAATCCCTCCCTTTCTGCTTGTATTTGTTTTCCTTTGAAAGCAGGGCAGTAGAACAGCAGGATTTAATGATTTTAAGAGAGAGGATGACGTTCCCTAAACTACCTTGCAATCTTTTCACTTATGTTACTTCTCTACTACTTCAGCCCCACTTTTTTCCATGTTGCTTTATTAGTCAAGAAATGGCTTTTGGATTTTTGTTCAGAAGATAAGGAGATGAAACAGAAGGGTTAGAGACCATGGGGGTTTTCCTTTTTTTACTTCTTCCTGTCTCTCTCTTCTCCCCCCCCCTAATTTTTCAACAATCTGATACAATTACATGAGCAGACTTGCAGTAAAATGTCATTTAATGTGGAGTTATAAACATCGAAAGGGGGGGAACTTGAAAACTTAGTTTTTTGCTGCATGTCAATGCAATTTGTATTTGTTTGTGTGACTACTTAGTTGTTAATGGAAGAGCATTATAACCATCAGTAGAGAGGGATCAGTAGCAAACTCTTAACTGTTATAAGATTTTTTTTTTCCTTTTGCAGTAGTTGTTTCAATACTGGGGATGGATTGACACATAGGCAGTATAGTTCGTGCTAGACTTATTGAGTCTTAGGATCTTTTGTTTTCTTTCTCACCTTTTATATTGTAATTAAACTTTGTTTTATTTGCAGGAACTGGTGGAATACAAGGGAGTGTTATCAATCATAATGCCAGGTCCCAGGGCTCTACATTGGATGGGACCACTACAACTAGCAGCAGCAGCACTACAACTGTCCAAGGTGCCTCTGAAGCTGCTATTACCCCAGGGACCCTCAATCAGGGCAAATCAGTGGTAATCAGTACCATGGCAACAGCTTTATCTACCAGGAATGGTAAAATTGGGACCACTGCAGTGCAGACTTTGAATGGAAGTAACGTGGTGATGAATTCCCATGCTTCTTTCTCCGCCACTCCTGTAACAGCAAATCCTACTGTGGTCCCTGCTGTTGCCCCTCTCGTTAACAATGGACCTGGAAATATTGGAAAAGTCAACACCGTTAATGCTGTTTTGCCATCTGCTTCAAGTACTGTCATCCAGACTTCTTTCCTTGGCGCTGGAGTGTCCTCTGCTCCTTCACCTTCACCTACAGTGATCTCTTCACAACAGCCCCCCAATATGGGGACTGGGGGGCCAACAGTAGCATTGGTAAGGCCGCCCATTCACGCGGCAGGACCCTCATTGGCTGCCGCCACCCAAAATGGGAGCAGTACTGTGATCAATTCAACCATCAACGTGGGAGGTTTCCCGACTGCAGCTGTTGCAGCTGCCACGGTTGGTTCAGGGGTGTCTCTCCAGACCTCTCTCGTGAACAGCCAGCCAGGCTCTGGGGTATCAGCTGCTGCATCCACCACACAGGTCATCAAAGCGGAGTCTCCTAAAACTATTGTGCAAGCAGTCACCCAACAGCAAACTCTGGCTGCAGCTGGCCAGCCTAGTACTACAGGGGGTAACATGATCATTGGGCAAACTATGCAAGCTGGCCTGCCCAACGTGACTCCTAATCCTGGTGGAGTACCTCCTGCACCTCCAGGGACTCCCACAGGTCTGGCTAAGGGTGCTGCCAATACAGTGGCCCAGAGCCTGCCCAGGACTGCAACTGCAACCACCGGTGGAATCAGAGCAACTTTGACTCCCACTGTTTTAGCACCTCGTCTGCCTCAGCCTTCTCAGAATCCAACAAATATTCAGAACTTTCAATTGCCACCAGGTAAGAAAAGACTGGAGAGACATTCTTGTTTTACTCTAGACTTGCATCGGGATCTCTTGCTTAAATAAAAGCGTTTGGGAATTCTGCATAAAAGCACGGTCGGACAGCCTGTACGATGGGATGTCTTTGGGGCTGCATTTTGTCCTGCAGTTGTTGTTTGTGAAATAGATAGTATAGGTAGCCCTTGACGTACGACCGCAGTTGAGCCCAGAATGTATGCTGCTCAGTGAGAAATTTGTTGAGTGAGTTTTAACCCAATTTTGTGACTTTTCGTGCCATGTTAAGTGAATCACTACAGTTGTTAAATTAGTAACACAGTTGTTAAGTGAATCTGGCTTCCCCATTGACTTTTGCTGGTCAGAAGGTCGCAAAAGAGGATCACATGGTCGTAAGTCACTTTTTTCAGTGCTGGTGTAATTTGGAATGGTTACTAAATAAAACTTGTTGTAAGTCGAGGACTACCTGTAGTACAAGAACTAATGAGAGGACCTGTGTTGATTTGACAGCATTTTTAATTGGACTCTGTTTTTAGATTATTTTTGAAGAAAAGAGACTAGATTCTGAGCTTTTCTCCAGTGTCTTTGGTCTGTTGATTTCTCTTTAGATGTGTAAGCATGCATGAGGACTAGAAGTGCAAGTTTGTTAAGAAGTGAAAGCTGAGATTGTTCAGGTTCTAACAGTACCTATCAGCTCCACAACTGTAAATCGTATTGATGTTTTTTTTTCCAAAGTGGCATATGACATCTACAGAATTTAGGGTTTCAAGTGCACATTGGATTAAATCTTTTAAGCTAATGCATGGCATGATAGATTTTTCCATGTGTGATCAAAGTAGCAAACCTAGTAGAAAATGAAATGTTATGTTAATATATTCAGGGAAGATGAGCTGTCCTAGGATATGTCTAGTCTTCATACTTCTCTGTTTTAGCTTGCTGCTGTTGCCACAGAAGCAGCAAAGAGCAAGTACAATTTGCTACTCTTGAAAAATTTCTGTCAGTTGAAAATTATCAGGGACTATATGACATGTCTACAGTAACATTCCAATTACGTTCTGTCCTCACCTCACCTCATTTTGTGTAATGCTGTGTAGCACATGCAGTCGCTAAGATCATGTTTGAAGACCAGGATAACATAGGCAGGAGTTTCTGGGTCTAAACCTAATTGGAGTGCATGAATTTCATTGCTTCCATGTGATGACAAAGGCAATAAATCTAAACTTCATATTTAGATTTTTTTAATGTTCTTATTGAATGTTACATAGGCAACTTTCTCACATTTTGAGAAATATCTTTTGAATTCTAGAAAGATGATGGCGAGGATCTTGCTTTCCCAGATCCTTAGACCACTTAGTTTTAACTTAGTTTGAGTGTCTGGAATAGTTGAGCGTAAGATGTTTTATTTGCAAGGCGTATGTTTTAATGTGCTTCTTTCAAGGGCTTCAAATAGCAAAAATAGTATTTGTCTTGATCTATACTCTATCTACCTTGATCTATGCTTAGACTGATAGGCATACTATATAAGAAATTAAGGATTTTACATTGCTTTTCTGATAATCTCTGAGTACCTTGCAAATTGTAACACGTTACCTAGCTAGCTTTTTACACATTCAGAAAGCTTTAGACACTTCCATTGTTAAAATCTTCCTGCACTGCATGTTGCCTATTGAAATACAAAATGATGCTCCAGTGAGTTTGGTCTTCTTGAAGAAACAGTCAGGAAAATGACAGTTACAAAGGACCACTAGTACCTTTTTTGTAAAATGAAAGGTTTTTTTTTCCATTTAAAAAGTTGCTAGCTTTCAAACATGTGCCTTGAAGGTGACCCAGCGGGTGGTTTACTCTCTAGAACAGAGGTCCCCAAGCCCTGTTAGGAACTGGACTGCACAGCTGGAGGTGAGCAGAGAGTGAGCAAAACTGTGCATGTGCAGGAACTAGGTTGTGCCCTCCTCCTTCCTTGCCCCCCCCATCCATGGAAAAATTATTTCTATGAAATCGGACCTTGGTGTCAAAAAGTTTGGGGACCGCTGGTGTAGAATATTTGGATTTGTGATCATGGCAAAATACCAAAACTTCCTTAAGAGGAAAATTAAAGTCTTTACTTGGAACTCTGTTGTGCTCACTTCAGTAAACATGCAGAGAATTGGGTAAGTTGCATCTCTTAAGTTGCATCTCTTGTATTGCATACAAAAGGCACAGTGTCATAGTAGAAATGTTTTTGTGTACACCTTTTGCACATGTAGGCCATCAGCTTCATTGCTTAAATATTATATTTAATCAGCACTTTGTGAAAAATGCCCAGTGTGACACATGAGGTTTAAGTTTGTAAAAGAATGCACAAAAGTGTAAAAACTAGTAGAAAATTGCAGTATCAGGGATAAAAACCAGATAATATCAAACGTGCCAGCGCTTTTTAATAACTTACTGGATCTGGATAGCCCTCAGCTCCGAACAAGAGCCACCCCCTCCGATTTGGGGAGGGTCTAGAGTGCAATATTAGAGCACCCTATTCTGTCTTAAGTGGATATAGTTGAAAGAAATTGTAATGATGTCAGATTGAGGGATATTTGGGGTACAGTACAGAGGAACAGACTTTTTTTTAAATTTTTTATTAAAGCAATCAACATTAATCATAATAGCATACTAAAAAGCAGTCGACATAAATCCTGAGATACAACAGTAAGTAATATTCTTTGTATACGTAAACCAGGGGAAAGTTCAAGCTACCTGCTATCTTTTGTGTTTTGGCACCTGAAAAGAAATATCATTTAGGAAAAACTGAAAAAAGTTATTCTCAGTGACACCTGCACAGGGACCTTAGTGAGATGGAGGGTGTGTAGCAGTTTAAGCAAGCTTAAATTCTTAACTGAAATTTGTCTCGTAGGCCTCCTCACTGAGCTAATATACATATTATAGTGAAGACATCAGTTGCGATCGAGTTTTATAATGTGAAGTACTTCCACTGTGGAATTAGGAAAATCCGGATGAGGAGGGGAGTGTGATGCAGATTGCAGAATGTTGTTCGGCTCTTTTGCGTACAGGTAGTACACAGTTCTCGACTTATGACCACAACTGAGCCAAAGCAAGACATTTGTTAAGTGAGTTTTGCCCCATTTTACGACCTTTCTTGCCACAGTTGTTAAGCAAATCGCAGTTATTAAGTTAGTACAGGGGTAGGCAACCTTGGCTCTTTTATGACTCATAGACTTCTGGGAGTTGAAGTCCACGAGTCATTAAAGAGCCAAGGTTGCCTACCCCTGAGTTAGTAACATGATTGTGAAGTGAATCTGGCTTCCCCATTAACTTTGCTTGTCAGAAGGTCACACAAGATGATCACAGGACTCTGGGAGGCATCATAAATAGGAGTCAGTTGCCAAGAGTCTGAATTTTGATCACGTGACCCCAGGGATGCTGCAACAGTCAGAAGTGTGAAAAATGGTCATAAGTCACTTTTTTCAGTGTCACTAAATGAACGGTTGTAAGTTGAGGACTGCCTGTAGTTTAATAGATGGGCTATACAACTTAATCTGACCAAGACAAACTGCATCCTCACAAGTTGGAGTCAAAGCCTTCGTGCCCCAAATGGTGCAAGTACTTAGAAATGATGAAGAGATGAGGAAGAATGTTACTGAGAATCTCCAGGGTTTAAAATAAGATTCAAGATTTACTCAACCCTGGACATTTATTGGGATTTAAAAAAAAAAATGTGACTGCGATTGGAGCTTCCTACCGCCCTCCTTTCCAAATTACTGCTAGCTGACTCTCTGTAATTAGGGCAGAATGCTGCAGTTAAATTGCTCAGTAGGTCTCCTTACCATATGTGTGATGGGTCTATAGCCAAACATTTACCTCAGTGCCATTTTCCTACGTTATTATTGGTTTATAAGACCCTAAACAGTTTATGGCTAGGCTATCTAGACTGTGTTCGCTCACGGGCACTAATGTGGCTTGTTCAGTCTAACTTTATATAGGTTGTGCACAGGCAGTCTTGGTGGTTTAATCACCATGGTTTACATTTTTAATATGTTGTGCCTGTGATAAATTGCGGCTTGTTGAACCATTGCTAAACAAATGAGTGTGTGAACTAGGTTACTATCTGGTTAGATTGTAACATTCTGTGGCAGATGTTTTGCTTATTATGCAGTGATTTACTTGAGTTTATTTAACATGTGGAGGAAGACAGTCTTTTTTGTGATGTTCCTGTGGAATTATCCTCCTTTGGAGAGTAAGTAGGTTTTCAGAATAATACCCCATCAACAATAAAATACGTATTTTTTTAGCCTGAGACACTTGACTACATCATACCAGATTCCCTAAATAATTTATTTAACTCAATTTACCGTAGATGGCACCCAATTTCAAACTGATTCTGTGTGTAATCATATGATTTAATTTTTTGATGGGACTTTATCGCATTTATTGCATTTTAATGTATTACATAACTATCTTGATTTTATTTTTATTTATTGATTGATTTTGCTTGCTGCCCATCTTATAATGAAATGATTCTGTTGTAATCTAAGATAAAGGATAAATCTAAAATGCAAATAAAATGCCACTGAAAGTACTTAATTGAATAAAAAAGGACATAATTTTTAATCTATCTATCTATCTATCTATCTATCTATCTATCTATCTATCTATCTATCTATCTATCTATCTATCTATCTATCTCCCTCCCTCCCTCCCTCCCTCCCCCCCCTCCCTCCCACCTACCTACCTACCTGCCTACCTATTTACCAACAATTTGATTAAATAATTCTGGTCACCTTGTCCTACTTTGCCCAGGTTCATTCTCAAAATATTTTTGATGTGAATATTCTGCACCTTAAAACAAAACAGTGAAAGATAATGGGCTGATGGAAGCAGCTGATAATATCTTGGAAATGATTAATGGTGAATTTTGCTTTTGGTGGGATCCAGCTGATCCTTTGTCTTTTGATATCTTTTCTCATAGCATGGAGGTTAGATGAGTTGTTTTAGACAGTTTGCATTTCATTTGTTAGATTTTGGCATTGGTTTGTTTTCCTCTCCTTCTGTGACATCCTTTATTTTGGAGGATGTGAACTAATGGGTTTGGGGCTGCTGGGCTGCCTTGCATGAAGTGTATATAATTCTGCTGGTGGTGATTCTTTAAGTTTTGGTAAATGCAAAGCTGCAGGATATTTGAGGGAAGTAAATGAAACTGTAAATCTTGGATTTGTTGTCTTAATGCCTCAGTTGCAGAGAGCATGTTCATACATTTGCACACAGCAGCATTCCAGTTCCTTTTCCAGAAAAATGCCCAATCCCATTACTTTGGGATCTGTGATTAAGTATCCTTGTATATCTTCATTCTGTTTTGAGAGTACAATAGGTTTAGGGACTTTAGCTCATTAATTCAACTACTGACAGTTGTGTGCTCTCCAATTTCTTCTTCGGCCTCCTTATAGTAAAAGTCCTGAAGGATTGGGCTCTGAAGCATTAGACTACAGATAGTCCTCGTTTTATGATTACAATTGAGCCCAACATTTCTGTTGCTAAGTGAGACAGTTAAGTGAGTTTTGCCCCATTTTACGAACTTTCTTGCCACAGCTGTTAAGTGAATCATTGTAGTTGTTAAATTAGTAGCACAGTTGTCAAGGGAATCTGGCTTCCCCATTGACTTTTCTTGTCAGAAGGTTGCAAAAGATGATTAGGTGATCCTGGGACACTGAAACTGTCATCAATACATGCCAATTGCCAAGTGGCTGAATTTTGGTCACGTGACTACAGGGGTGCTGCAATGGTCGTAAATGTGAAAAATGGTCATAAGTCCCTTTTTTTCCAGTACCAATGAAACTTCAAACGGTCACTAAATGAACTGTTGTTAAGTTGAGGACTACCTGTACTTTATTCAGAGATAGTGATGTTAATAGAAGGCTGCTGAGTCTCAAAGAAAATTGTTTGTTAGTTTACCTGGTTCACCTTTTGGTTTACTACTGATCTTAGGTGTTTATTCCATTTATTAATATTTCATGAAAGTAGGATTTGAAACATTCAATCATTTAGCCTTTATTCCTTACAATTCCCTGGTGTTTTCCAATGCTGCCATTCTCCAGCCTAATTTAAATATAATGATGCACATGGAGAGAAACGAAGCCCTGTGGCTGACTTCCTGGTTATATTAGGTCTTCGGTTTCATTTGCAATGTTCACCCATGGATGAATTTATGAATTTCTATTTGGGCCATAGATTTCTCTTGTGTTAAAACTCTTATGTATGAGTGAAACTTGGCTTAAATGACATGTTAGTGTGGAATGATGGAGAACGTCAGGAGAACATGGTTGCCTAATGTCATTTGTACAAAAGTAGTCTTACATATCTTCCCTAATGCCTGGAAGTGGTTTGGTTGGTTGAGATTTAGTTTATTATATAAACCTTTATATAACACTTTATAATGCCATGGTAAGGCCAACTTGGAATACTGCATCCAGTTTTGGTTGCCATGATACAAAAAAAGATGTTGAGCCTCTAGAACAGGCATATCAAACTGCCAGCCTGCAGGCAGATGCGTCAAGTTGCGTGATGTCACGTGACATCGCAAGTTTGACATGCCTGCTCTAGAAAGAGTGCAGAGAAGAGCAACAGAGATGATTGGGGGGGCTAGAGCAGAGGTCCCCAACCCTGTGAGCACCAGGGACTGGTTCCGTGGAGAAAGTTTTTTCCACAGACCGGAAAGTGCGTGGTTTTGTGTGCTGTCTGCATCCTGTGCTTGCCGCTTTCCTTGTTTGTGCGTACTGGTTGCTGGCATGCTGCAGCCTGGTACCGGTCCATGGACCGGAGAATGCGGACCCCTGGGCTAGAGGCTACAACATATGAAGAACGGTTGCTGGTTTAATGAAAAGAAGAACTAGCAGTGATATAGTAGTAGTGTTCCAATATCTGCCACAAAGAATAGGGGTTAACCTATTCTCCAAAACACCTGAAGGCAGGACAAGAAGCAATGGATGGAAGTTTATCAAGGAGAGAAGCAATCTAGAAATAAGGAGAAATTTCTTGACAGAACAATTAATTAGTGGTACAACTTGTCTCTGGAAGTTGTTATGGGTACTCCATCGCTGGAGGTTTTTAAGAAGCGATTGGACAGCCATTTGTCTGAAATAGTATAGGGTTTCCTGCTTGAGTAGGGGGTTGGACTAGAAGCTCTCCAATGTCCCTTCCAACTGTGTTATTCTGTTAACCCCAGTTATCGTGGTTAGCAATAGCATAAGTGAATTCAACTATACTTGGCTTAATAAAAATAATGATTAAGTGATTCCTGTCTTGGGCAGACGGTTGGACTAAAAGACCTCTGTGGTGTTGTGCAGTAAGTAAGCTGTGTGCTTAACTATCACTGCAATTGTGTGCATTCATTTTCTGCTTTTATTTTTTGACCTTCCCTTTCTTCTGTGCTCTTTTTGTTCCTAACATTTCATTCAGGAGCTGCTTGTTCAACTGTATTTTTTTCTTAAATATTTTTGTAAAGCATGACATTACTTAAATGTTCCTAACTATGAGTATATTTTTAACATATAGGTTAAAAAGGGTAAACTTTTCTTCCAAAAGGAAAAGTTTGTTACTAAAACCCCCTGTGTTATTACCTTGCTTATTTTTATTTTTGCTGTCAAGTCAAGCTCTCCAAAGAGATTAGATGCCTGGTCTCATAAACTTCTAATTGTCTAGTGCAGTGGTTCTCAACCTTTTTAATGCCGCGACCCCCAACCGGTCATAAGTCGAGGACTACTCAACTAGTCGTAAGTCAAGGACTTCCCAACCGGTCGTAAGTCGAGGGCTTTCCCTGCCTGGGAACGCCGCACATGCGTGGTGCCACCCCCTGTGCCGGCCGAGGCGGAGCTGGCAAGGGGCAGCGACGGCGCAGGGCGACCACCGACTGGCCCAGCCCAAGGGAGGTAAGGCACCTGCTGGGCCCCACACACGCCAGCAACCCTCCCTGCGCCCGCCGGCCTCCCACCTCCCACCCCTGGCCCTCTTTTACTTACAGTTTTAGTAGTTGCTCAGCAGGGAGGGGTGGAAACTTCCAGACAGCTTGCCTTCGCTGCAGACAACTTGCAGCACCGTTTGCAGACTGGGACTTTTGGCGGGCTCAGCAGGGCAGAGACAGCCTGGACAATTCCTATTGGCTTTTGAAAGCCAATAGAACTAGACTCTATTCAAGAGAGTGTATTCTATTGGCTTTCAAAAGCCAATAGAATAAGAGGGAGTAGCACAGCTAAGGAAAAGGGGGGAAAATGGCGGACTGAGTTGTTTGACGACCCCCGTGAAATGGTCATTCGACCCCAAATGGGGTCGCGACCCACAGGTTGAGAACCGCTGGTCTAGTGGTTGACAAGTCAGAAAAAGTTTGGTTTCCAAAAACTTGAATGACTCCTAGATATTGCAAATATCTCTCGGTTCTAAACAAAGGATGATTGTGAATATTCCATCTTTGGGGAGAAAAATAAAAGAACTATCAGTTATTGCGACTGTTCCCAACCTGAGACATGCAAGGTGCAGACTTTTCATTAGATCATGCATAGATTTTGACAGCTCCACCTTTCTGCTTGTCGTCACTAACCCAGTTAAATTATCAAACCAAAACTCCCAAGATTTTTTTAAATTCTCAAGATGGCAAGGAAAGATATATATGAGGCCAGAGGAACTGGGGTACATATTCTCTGTTTTGTTACAATCAAGAACTTGTGATAGTTTTATGTAGGTGTTATTGTGTCATGAACAAGGTTTTAAAAGGTCAACCCGTTTTGTGTTTATGTGGTTTTTTATTTTGCAGTGTGGTTATTTTTATATACTCACTGCAGTTCTGGTATTTTCCTGATAAATTAAATAAACACTTTCCTATGTTACTGATGGCTTATATTGTACTCTCCTTTTTGTCTTTAAGCAAAGAAGGCCTAAGAATGTTCAAAAACTGATAGGAAGTTATAGAGTATGAAATATTTCCTCAGTTTGACATTTAAGTCTAGAGAGGATTTATTATTATTACCTATTATTTCTTGGTTGTGGTACTTTCCACAAACCAACACCATCAGGTTAAATATTGTCTCCCATTTTCTTTTAGATATCATTTTTATTAAAAATGTTTTAAAAAGAAAATTAAATATAAATATAAAGTAATATAAAGTAAAAAAAAGAAAAGTATCAAAATCAAAGAGAAAACTAAAAGTGCAAGAACAGTTAGAACAATTAATCAGTGGAACAACTTGCCTCCAGAAATTGTGGGTACTCCAATACTGGAGGTTTTTAAGAAGAGACTGGATAGCCATTTGTCTGAAATGGTATAGGGTTTCCTGCTTGAGCAGGGGGTTGGACTAGATGACCTTCAAGGTCTCTTCCAACTCTGTTATTTTGGTAAAGGGGGGGGAAAGGAAAAATAGAAAAGAAAGAAAAAAAATACAAAGAAATCCCTTCCCATCTTCTTTTTAGCAATTACATAATTATAAATTTACCTCTTATGGTATAGTTACAAGATAAGTTTCTTCTTTCTATAATCTACCCAGTCTAATCATCAAAACCATAAATCATAAGTTTATTTTTTTCTGTTTATGCAAAAAGTCTTGTGGGGGGGTTTCCTCTTAGCAGCAAATGTAAATATTTTCTCTGATGAAAGAAGACAATTTGCTATCTCAGAAAGTTCCATCATCTTCGTAATCACTCCTCCATTGTGGATAGGGCTGAATCTTCCTATCTTGGTGCCTCTAATAATCTCTCTGCAATTATCATGTACAAAAGTAAAGTTCTATAACTTTTTTCAACTGTTTGTCCATCAATCCAAAAGAAAAACTGCTAGTTTTGATTGTATATTAAACTTTAAAATTCTCTGAATCAGTGTATTTATTTGTACCTTGAATTTTCTTGCCTTTTTACACATCCACGAAACATGTTAAAATAGCCTGCCCCGTTTTTCATATTTCCAGTGTAAATTTGAAGCGCCTTTATAAATTCTAGTCTAGACAATTTCTCTAGTGACATATACAAATGGTATATCATTTTATAAATATTCTCTTTAAGATTTTTAACATAATTTCAGTCCTTTCAGCCACATATTTTCCTATTGTTCCATTTGTATATCATAATCAAAATGTTTAGCCCACTTTGCCATGATAGTTTCACTTGTTCTTCTGTTTCAAATTTTAATAGAAGTTTATACACTTTAGCAATTACATGTTCTTATTCACGATTCAGACTCAGTCTTACAAACACAAAACCATAAATTCTTTGCCTACTTTAAATCCTAATAATCCTTCCAAATGTTGAACACGTGACTGTGAAAAGTGGTCACAAGTCACTTTTTTCAGTGCTGTTGTAACTTCGAACAGTTACTAAATGAACTATTGTAAGTTGAGGACTATCTGTATATGAACGGGTTTCAAGTGGATTCAGTATAGCAGGTGTAACACGGACAATCTTCTCTAGAGCACTTCAGTTGTATTAGAAGAGCAGATTGTTTGTCTTGTGTACTTGATGCTTGACCCTTAAGATAATAAATGGAGCCAAAGGCTACCAGGACCGTGTTCATTTGCAGTGTTCCATAAAACTCTCCACCACAACTGTCCATACTTCACAGAGATAGTTCTCCACTATTCTTAAAAAAATTATTTAAAGCACTGTGCCTTTAAATATGCTAGAGAAATATATCACTAGAAATAAAATGAAAAAATACCTCTAGTTTCTCCCCCTCCCCAATAGAAACTCACACTGTGAAGAAATATCTATATAGAGATGGGGGGGGGGAGAAGGCCAATAATGTCCCTGAGACATTGGTGGGTTCATTCATTGCACTTAAGTTACATTTTGGGGTATTTCGATTTGGATTAAAGTGCTATACAGGTAATCCTCGGCTTAAACCGTTCATTTAGTGACCGTTCGAAGTTACAACGGCACTGGAAAAAAGGGTGGGTGGGTGGGGGGTTATTTATGGTTTAATTGATAAATAATTGGTTGGGTTAGTATAAGAACACCAAGCCTAAAGCCACTGTTTACCAATCAGAGTAGTTGGGATCAGTGGTGGGATTCAGCCAATTCGCACCACTTTGGCAGAACCGGTAGCTAATTTTTTGTTGCCCAGGCCCAGAATGGACTTCTGGAACCACCATACACACAGAGAACCGGTTGCTCACATATTCGAATCCCACCACTGGTTGGGATCATACAACACTTTAAAGCAAAATCAACCAAACATATGATGGCTAGTGTGATTTGTGACCTGAGTCACTGAGTCTGAGCTAGCTCTCTGCTGTTGACTCCTAATTATCTGCTCTCCAAAGTTTCCAGAATGGGGTTTGTTTGTTTGTTTGTTTGTTTGTTTTGCATTACCTGGGAGTTTTTGCAAGAAAGACCCGTGTTTTCTACATTTTAGATACCTAAATTCTTCCCTTCTGCAGATTATTACTATCTACTTTTTAAAACCACGAATTAAAATTAGTTCAACCATCGTGGTCCCAACCCACAGAAATTTGCATCTGGGAGGGGTTTTTTTTTTTTTTTAGTCAATGTTCTCTTCTGTCAAAGAAGCAGTAATTGCTATGATATGATATGGTAAAGCTTGCTTTGTCTGCCAGTCTGTAAAGGCATGTAAAGGGGCATGAGGGAAAACACGAGAGAATCTTTTTGACTGCAGTTCGATTTCCATAACTTTATACTACCGGTATGAAGAAGTGGAGCTTGTCTTCAGTTAATAGTTATATTTGGGACTGGAAAGTTGCTAAGCCAGACCTGAGCATTTTACACCCTGTGGGCCACATCTGATCTGTGGGATTGTGTGGTGATAGTGGTCCCAGTCTGGCCTGCAGCACTGGCAGTGTTGGGGGTGAGGGGTAGGACAGCAGTGGGGGGTCAGGGCATCGTTGGTGGGCAGGGCCTTGGTGGATCGGTGGGGCAGGAGGGGGGAAGCATCAGCAGCATTGGTGGTGGGACAGTGGCCGTGGTGACGGGGTGTGGTGGTGATAAACCTTCACAGCAGTCCCAGTTTCTCATGAGGCCCTTTGGGAAAATTAATTGCCCTTCCCTGTGGTAAGCAATGCAATTGCAAGCTGAACAACCATGTGATCGTGCTGACTCACAATGGCAGTTCAGGTTGTGATTGTTAAGGAATTGTGTGTGGCCATTAAGTACAATATCCTATGATGGCAGGTTTCCTCATTGACTTGACTTATTGGAAGTGAAGATCACAAATGGCAATGAGGTGACCGTGGGAAGCTGTGACCATTGTAACTGTTTGCCAGTTGCCAAGTGCCCCAGTCATCATCATGTGACTGTGGGGACACTGCGACAGCCACAACTTCAAGGACTGGCCATAAGTCTCCTTGTTGAGCCCCACTGTAACTTTGAATGGTTGCTGAACAAGAAGTCACTAAGTCAGCACTACCTGTATAGTTAAAAGCCCTTCCCTGTCTTTAATGGTTGACAAAGTATAATGATACCTGATGGGGGAGAAAAGACAAGGGGGTTTCTTGGCCTCTGGTGGCTATATTTAAGGTTTTTCTACGATATTTCTAGAGAGATAAAAGGGGGAGCTCAATTTATTTCAGATGTTTAAACAGTTAAAATATTTAACTGCAGGAATTCTGCCAGCCTAGGTTGCTCTCTCCTCTCCATCTAGCAAAATAAAGTGTTTTCCTTAGAAATTTTGCTTTTGAGTGCTATGTATAGTCGGTTCCTTTGAGAGGTTAGCCATTGGCCTAAGTATCTACAAATGTGTTATTTTGAGATGGAAATAGAATGCAAAAACAGAAGTGGAGCACTATATTTTGAATACACAATGGATGGACACTTATCAAGGAGAGATCCAACCTAGAAATAAAGAAATGGTTCCGGACAGTTAAAAGAATTAATCAGTGGAACAACCTGCCTCCAGAAGTTGTGGATGCTCCATCACTGGAGGTTTTTAAGAAGAGATTGGACAACCATTTGTCTGAAATGGTATAAGGTCTCCTGCTTGAGCGGGAGTTGGACTAGATGACCTCCAAGGTCTCTTCCAACTCTATTATTTAGTTATAAATAACTTTATTACAATTGGCAATTTTAGGAATTGTATGCCACGTTCTTAGTAAAGGCATGCTGGCTGAGGAAAAGGGCCAAGTTTGAAGACCCCTGAACTAAGCAGTTTGAATCCAGTAAGATTCTCTTTGTGCCTGTGTTAAACTACATATTGTAGCAAGCTTTTTTTCATTTCCCATCTGTGTAACACAGGGTCCTTTTGATTATGGGAATTTATTTCAAGGGATTGGAAATAGTTGCTTTTAGTGTGGCTTGGAAAATTCAAAATTGCTTGAAAATGAGCAAAAGTGTCCTCTATATCAGGGCTTTTCGACCTTTTCACCCGTTGTACCACTTTTAGGATATGGCAATATCCGAGTACTACCAGTTGCCTAGCAAGGTGTCAAAAACTTGACCAAAAAAAAAAAAGGGAAAAAGTGATAAAGTACAGGTAGTCCTCGACTTACAACAGTTCACTTAGTGACTGTTCAAAGTTACAATAGCACTGAAAAAAGTGCCCCCCAAGCCACAGCCGAGCAAGACACCTGCCTGCCTGCCCAGTGGCGCTCTTCCTCCTCTCTGAGGTTTCCATGGTTGTGAGCATTTCTGTTGAGGATTGGCAGCGGGGGTGGGTGGGGGGTGTTTGGTTTTTATTCACCCGTCTGTTGGGTGATTGCAGCAGGTTTTGGTCACTTCACATCACCCTGGGACACTGTGACCGTCATAAATATGAATTAGTTGCCAAGCTTCTGAATGTAAATAACAAGACCCTGGAGATGCTGCAACATTCCAGCTGATCGGCGCTTCTTCTGGGTTCAGCAGAAGCACCAGGGTCAGCACTGAGCTCCAGCTGGAGCCTGGCGCTGATCCTGGCGCTTCCACTGAGCCCTGACAGTCCCGAAGAAGCGCTGATCCTGGCGCTTCCACTGAGCCCTGACAGCCCTGCAGCTCCAGCCGTCTCTCGCTCAGGCTTGTGCGGTGCTGCCACCGGTTCAGCTCATTCCCCTCCCCCCTGCTACCACTTTTCTAGGATGGTTGCGTACCACCTGCCAGGTGCCAATGTACCACAGGTGGTACCCGTACCACTGGTTGAAAAGCCCTGCTCTGTATTGAATATTCTTTCTCTGTATTTCTCTGAATTGGGCCCAGGGCTTTTTTTCTCATAGAATGCCCAAAATGGAGTTCCGGCATCTTTTTTGGATGGAACCTTGTAGGGTAGACAAGGCGGGTTGGTATGATGTGTGTGAGTTCTGGCACCCTTTTTTTTTTTTTAAAGCACTGATTGGGCCCAACTGTTTTTTACGTTGAACAAAGTGATGGAGTTCACTTCAGTTTTAAAGGGTTGATTTTCAGTGTTAGTGGAAACTTCTGTGGCTATTGGGTAAGAACATTTTATTCAGCACCAGGTGAGTGTCTGGACATGTGTGCATCCTTGCTCTTTCATTACTGTATGGGGAGTAGGAGAATAGGATATTAATATCCCTATTATGCTATCAAAGAAAAGCTGTTGTCTGATGTCCCAGTTACTGCATTCAGTAAAGTAAGCAACTAGGATGAACTAATAAAAAAATTGTGTTGGCATAATTGTGTAGATTGTTAAATTTGCTTCTAAGCATAGTAAAAGACCACCATGTAACCTGGCAGATATTCTAGTAATTAAGACCACTGATTTAAGCCTGACTAGGAAAACTTTATTGGGGAGCAGTGAATATTACATAGGTGCAAAAGGATTTCGTTGAGTGGTTTGGAATGGTTGGTCTTTCTTGGACAAAGTGGTTGCCACATGGACAAAATCAAAGTGTTTTGTTTCAATAGATGAAAAAGGGTTTGCTATTCGCTTGGCTGCTCTTAATATGTATTCTTTGGGAAGTTCACCATGACGTTTTTACAATGAGATTAAATAATATAAGAAATAGGTGCACTGGGAAGTTATAAGTTATTTACGGGACCGTCTGCTGCCTCATGAATCCCAGCGGCCGGTTAGGGCCCACAGAGTCAGCCTTCTCCAGGTCCCGTCAGCCACACAGTGTCGCCTGGCGGGGCCTAGGGGAAGAGCCTTCTCTGTTGCGGCCCAGGCCCTCTGGAACCAACTTCCCCCGGAGATCCGTGTCGCCCCCACCTTCTCCGCCTTTCGTAAATTGCTTAAAACACACTTTTGCCGGCAGGCCTGGGGCAGCTAACACCTTGCCCCTAGCCAGTGTATGTTTGTGTGTATGTTTGTGGAATGATTGGTTTCTTTTTTAACTTAGGTTTTTTTTATATATTTATGTATTTAATGTAATTTCTATCATGTTGTGAGCCGCCCTGAGTTCTCCAGAATAGGGCGGCATAGAAATTAAATAAATAAATAAATAAATAATAATAATAATATAAGAGAAGGGTCTTCAAACTTGGCCCTTTTATGACTTGTGGACTTCAACTCCCAGAATTCCTCAGCCAGGCACGCTGGCTGAGGAATTCTAGGAGTTCAAGTCCACAAGTCATAAAAGGGCCAAGTTTGAAGACCCCTGTTTTAAGATATCACTAGAGTTTTAAAAAATCTGCAAGAGTTTTATTCCTTGAATTGAAGTTGTCTATAAATGGAAAAATGAATTTAATTTTAGATTTATTTATATAGTTAGATTTAAATTGTGGGACCGTCTTCAGCCTCATGAACCCCAGCGACTGGTCAGGGTGCATAGTGCTGGCCTCCTACGGGTCCCGTCCATCAAATAATGTTATTTGACGGGCCCTAGGACAAGGGCCTTCTCCGTTGCTGCCCCAGCCCTCTGGAACCAGCTTCCCTCGGAGGTGTGTACTGCCTCCTCCCTCCTAGCTTTCCGTAAACTTTTAAAAACCCATTTATGCCGACAGGCTTGGAGGGTATGAACTTTGTTCTGCCCCCGGGCCGAGGAATCGCCTTCCATTGCTGAGCGTTTATTTGATTGTGTTTGCTTGTTGTATGTGTCGATTTTTTAATTGGATATAATTATTGTTATTGATTTTTATCTTTGTCTATGTTTTTGTTGTGAGCCGCCCTGAGTCTTGGGAGAGGGGCGGCATACAAATTTAATAAATAAATAAATAAATAATTTATTTAATTACTGCCCTTATTATTTTTATAAGTAATTGAAGGCAATGAACATACCTAATCCTTCCTCCTCCTATTTTCCTCACAAGAACAACTTGTGAGGTGAGTTGGGCTGAGAGAGGGTGACTGGCTCAAAGACACCTAGTCACCTTTAATGCCTAAGGCGGGACTAGAACTCACACTCTCCTGGTGATTGATCCAAAATCACCCAGCCAGCTCCCAAGCCTAAAGCGGGACTGTCTCCTGGTGTCTAGTCTGATGGCTTAACCGTAAGTTAAGTAGAGCCATAACATGACATGCAACAGTAGCTAAATCTCTGTATTAGATTTATTTATGTATTTATTTACTGCATTTATGATCTCAGATGATTTAGGGTGGTATACAGCAAAGTAAAAATAAAATAAAAAGACAGCAATTAGAACCATTTCTGCATAATAAATTGTGCAAATACTTAATTACATAAATATACAGATGCAATTCATCAGTTGCCACAGCCACTCAAAAGGAGCTGAACACTTGATGAAATAAGAACATTTTAACAAATTTGCAAAATATTCGAAGAACCTCTTTGGGTTTCTGCGGGAATATATATATATTTTTCATAACACAGGGCCTGCTAGACAAAAATGCCTGCCATCTTATCCTAGTGCCAGGAACCTAACAAGAGGAAAGTTTGGGTCTTGGATTAGTGAAATTGACTTTGGTACACCCCAGGATTGTTAGCTTTGAACTGACTTAAGTAGTGTGTACAAGCTGCTTGTTAATTGCTGTCTTGAATGGAGTTGAAACGCACATACTTATTGATTAAGAAAATTTATATGGCCACCCAACTCACAGTGACTCTGGGGAACTCACAAAAATAATAACCCAATACAAAAGCTAATACATCCCCATCCCTGACGACAACAATCCGATCAACCATTTGGTGGGCTCTGTATCACTCTGGGGTTCCAGGCCTGCTTGCAAAACCATGTCTTCAGGGTCTTTTGAAAGCATGTCAAGGTGGGGGGGGGATCTTATTATTTCCACATGGATGATATTCCACATATATCTTCAATTCCTCCTGCAGAAATCCAAAAGATAAAATGTTTTAATAATGTGAAGACTGACTAAATAAAAGTAGCAAGCTTCTTGCAAAAATAAGTTTATTTTGCTATGAAATCCATAGATATATATATATTACTTTGGTCATAAAAGAAGAAAACCTGTTAATGCCATACAGGGAAAGTCCAGTACAAGCAAATAATGATTTAAATGGATCTAGTATCCCTACTATATCTGTTTAAGAGTATATACAGAATAGATAAGGTTTCTTTGTGTAGAATAAACATGTTTTTATCTGGTAGCAACAGAAACATAATATTGCTTACATACAAACTATATGCCTCTGGAGAAACTATTACGTCACAGAAAAAAAAATCTGTAATTGTTTTTTGCCTACCATTAGAAACCGGGGTATCTGGACCAGAAATAATCTTAAACAATGGGTCTAAGATTTCATATGGGAGACCCAGTCAAAGTACAAATCTGAAATGATGGGGCTTGAAGTCCTCATATTTCATAATATGGTTTTAATTAAATAACTCAGTGCTAAGCTTTATGGGAGAAAGGGATTGGAAATAAAATTGCTGTCCTAATAACTTGAATATAGATGTGATGCAATTCAGTTGGACAAAGGAAAGGACAAGTAAAAAACAACAACCATTCCAAAGAGCCGTGATTGCTTCATCTTAAACAGATTGCCTTAATCGTGAAAAGAGAAACTGAAATGATGAGGTTGTGTTGTTGCCTTTTAGCCGTGCAAAATAAGCTAAATACTGCACAGTTGGAATTTTTTTGGGGTGGAGGTAGTAGGTTTATAAAACTGTGAAGGATACAGAAAAGAGACATAAAGAGAAAATGTGCAGAATATAAAGTATTGCCCCATGAATATAATCGCATCCATTTAAGGAAAGGGAAAAAAAAAAGGTATATGAATTTCTATGGAATTCCCAGCCCTGTTGATTTGTGGGACTTCAATAGACTACCTATAAAAAAACATCGCTATGTTAACCTCTTTGGGACAGAATATTCATGAGTATTAAGTTTGTGAGACATATAACAGGAGCCATTATGCCCTATTTATGGGTTTTCTGGAAAACAATGTCTGCTGTTGGTTTTAAGAGTCTGAAATTGGAAACCCTAGTAGAGCAGAGGTCCCCAACCGTGGCAACTTTAAGACCTGTGGACTTCAACTCTCAGAATTCCCCAGCCAGTCCACAGGTCTTAAAGTTGCCACGGTTGGGGACCCCTATAGTAGAGTTTAGCATTATGGGGACTCCTCAACTTACAACCGTTAGCTTAGTGACTGCTCAAAGTTACAGTGGCATTGAAAAAAATGACTTAGGGCCATTTTTCCTACTTATGACCGTTGCGGCATCCCCGCGGTCATGTGATCAAAATTTAGACACTTGGTAACCGGCTCATATTTATGACGATTGGGATCATCTGATCACCTTTTGTGACCTTCTGACAGAGTGAAAGGAGGAGCCAAATTCACAAAACCACTGTGTTACTAGCTTCCCCCCCCCCCGAGGGGAGTCATGTGATCTTAATCTGAGTGCTCGACCACCTGTTTGCACTTTACGATGGGTTGCCAAGTATTCACGATCCTTGATCGCCATTTGCAATCTTCTCTGCTGGCTTCCCCAGAAAGTCACTGGGGTGGGGGGGGGGAAAAGAAGCTTGCAGGGAAGGTTACAAACTGCTGCCACCTGCCAAAGGATTTCCCCTCCCCTCCAGGATGGGGCAGAGAGCCGTGGAAATGCTTTGTGGGGTTGTATTTTCAATGACTAGTGCTTGGTGTTGTATACCAGGTGCCATGATGATTGCTGCATAATATGTTTTTATGTTCAATGTTGATTGTTTTAATAAAAGAATTTTATATTAAAAAAAAACAAACAAAGTTCAGATCTTCCCTTCCAAAAGGGAAGGAAGAGGAATTCCTGCGATGAGCTGGAGAAATGAAGCATGGAGGTGAAGGAAACTCCTCCAGAGGGCTGCAGAAATGATCCCGAAATCAGATCCCAAAGATCCAAGTGTCAACACTGCAAATATTGTATACCAAGCTTGGTTTCTGCAGCCTGCTATGGGAGATCCCACAGACAGAGTGGAGCTGCCTGCCCTCCTTGGCTCTCTCGCTCCATTGACTTAATGATCCACCTGGTCGCTTAAGTGCAACTGAGAGAGCTGGGATTGCAGTCGATAAGTAAAGCGGTCTCACTAAACGACCGCTTTACTCAAAGACCAAGATTCTGATTCCAATTGTGGTCGTAAGGCGAGGACTACTTGTAATTCCTGATGGATGGGGGATTTATTTGTGGAAGTGAACTATTTGAGTGCAAGTGATTTGTGTAGCATCCATGACCTATTTCCTCTATGTTTGTGTAACCATAAATAATTAAGTTCAGTTCAAGGTTTCACTTTAGCGTGCTTTTATTTTTATAGTAGCCTCAGTTGGGATAAGAATACAATAAAGAGCGAAGAAAGTAAGTCTTTATTAATGAAGTTTAGTCCATGTGAACCTTACAAGCCCTGAGTTCAAGCATCTCGCAAAAGGATCTCCATCACACGGGTACCATTCTGTTACTACAGAATAAAACAAGCAAAATCATTCTTTGATATCATAGTGGCTTTTCTCAAGTTATGCATTAAACCAATGTATATGTCATTAACTCTAAGGCAACATTTCAAAACATTTATGCTTGACCAAAAAAAAAAAAAAAGGAAAGATTTTGATTTCTGGGTTCTTCCTCTGAAAAACTCTTCTGTGTCTATGTTAAGAGATCCTTCCTGTATAATCCTGTTTACTTTTAGCCTGCAGCATTCTCTGCTAGATTTATTGGAGCTTCACCTGCTGCATATCTCACATGATTGTGGTTGATTGTTAAATTGAATGTGTGTTTTATTGTATTTTTTAGATATCTTTGTTTGGGTTTTTTTATTGTAATTTATTGTTATATATATGTTGTTAGCCGCTCCGAGTCCCCGGAGAGGAGCGGCATACAAACCCAAACAAACAAACAAACAAACAAACAAACAAACAAACAAACAAACAAATAAATAATGGTTTAAGTAAACTGTCAATGGAGCAGTCCATCTCTTCTTCATCTGATTGCTGCATTCTTCAGCGTGGTGGATGTAGAATCCATGTGATTGGGTTATTTCAGCCTTCCTGCTCAGAGAAACTAAGTCAGAGCTTTAGTCACGCCTCCCTTTGGGTGTGTCTTCCCAGTTTTGACTTAGTCTTAGGCTCAGCAGTACGCAGGTTTTTTCTGGCTCCATAGCTTTTTTCCTATTATTCAATTTAAATTGGCTTTCTTTTAAATTTCTTCTAAATTATCTAAAGTTAAGTTTGGGGGGGGGTTTGGTTGACCTTAAAAGGACTTTGTCCTTCCTCGAGCTTGAGCCCTTGGCTCTGGCAGGGCTCTCTCCCTCCTTCGGGGCCTTGGGCTTCCATAGAAGCAGGGGCAGTGGGTAGCTTTCAACCTGACCTTGCATGCTCAGATCGGCGGATCGCAGCGGTTTGGCAGGACGCCCTAAAAGCTTCTAGCATCCGGCGCCACGAGGCTCCAGCAGCGGATTTCCCCCAACTCACGCGGAGCGTTTCTCTTCGAAACTGCAAGTTTCTGACGACGGGGGGGGGAGGAGAGGGGAGTCCGGGCGCCTTTGCTACCTCCTCTTTTCAATTTTGATCGTCTCCTTCGTGGTTTCGGAGACTCGGGGAGTTGCGGCCGCTATTTTGACCGCGTGGTCGCCATTTTGGGAGCACATTGGCGGACACCATTTTACCTCCCAGGGCTGTTAGAGCCTGCTAGGCCGCCTTTCTAGTGCAACCGTTTGCCTTGACCTGCGTTGGCAGGTCCGTGTGGGGGAAGTTTTCACTGTCTGTAGTGAGGCCTGTAGGCGAGGCCCCCTTTTTTCCTGACCTCTTGACTGATTTGACCAGCTAGGCCGGACCTTGTCGGGATTGTCCTGACCTGTGGTGGCAGGTCCGAACGCCGACGTTATTGCCATATTCTTGCCTTTATTGTTGTTGTTTTAAAATATAATAATAATAATAATAATAATAATAATAATAAAATTAAAAAAAGAATCACAGGGGCCTTTATTACTCGCAGGCCTAGGGCCCTGTGTTTGGAGTGAAGAGTCTTCTGACCACCTGTTCTTGATAGCAGTGGCCTTTAGCCACCGGGTCTAATCAGACAGGGCTAGAGGCCTGTCTGGCTGTTCTGCCTTTTGCCTTCTTTTCAGTGTAAGGAGCGGCTGCACTCCATCTCTGACTGTGATCTGCGCCCTTCGTTCCCCTCCTCTAGATATCCTATCTAGTGGCAATGGCAGACAGTTCCTCGCCCCAGGCAACACAAGTCTCTGGTGCACCCCCTGCACAGTCAAAGCGCAGATCTACTGAATTGGAAGCAGGGGGGAAGAAAAAAAAGCCAAAATCAAACATTTATCCACTAAAGAGACTTCAAAAACAGCCGAGCGAGAGGCCTTGAGGAGACATCAGGCACTGGAGAGGGAATTCTCCAAGGCACAGTGGCTCCTATCCAGTGGGGCCGAAGCGGTTCCCCCTGCCCCACTGTATACTAACATTCTGGAGTCTCCTTTTGCACCTGTGCAAGAAGCCTCCTGGATTAGTTCTCCTCTGGGGGCAACCGAACAGGCAGGTCCCTCTCACTCCTCCCCCTCCTCCATACATCAGAGCCCCGAAGTTTTTCATGCTCCAGCGGTGGTTGGGGCTAGCCCTAGGGACCAAAGGGATATGTGGTCTCAGAGCCAATTCCAGGCTTTCATGCATCATGCATTTGTCCAGTTTATGTCCTCCTCCCGGAGTTCACAGGTTCCTTCCCAACAATTGCCTCCCCCCCAAGTCCCTCTCCTCTGCCGGGACATGTTACGGCTCCGGGTTCAGATATCTCTGAGGGTTCCTCTCAATTGGGAGAGGGGGAGTACTTGGATTTGGCCATAGCTGACACTCCAATGTCAGAGGATGAGGAGGCAATGCCCGAACAGGCATCTACCTCGGCTCTCTTTGACCCATCTCTCTTTAAATCACTTCTTCTGAAGGCCTGCACTACCACTAACCTGACTTCTGTTCAGGAGGAAAAGCCCTCTACCTCCACGGATCAGGAGTCCAATCCGTTATTTGTGGTGAAGGTTGTGGACCAAAAACAAATTCCTTGCCCATTTGTCTTTCGGGATGCGGTTGAGTCCCAGTGGTCATCCCTGGCCACCACTCCAAAAGAAAGCAGTATGGAAAAGAAATTGTACAACGTGTCCCCTTCCTTTGCTTCCATACTAGAGGTCCCAACTGTGGATTCCCCCTTAATGTCTTTGTTTTCTTCTTCCGCCGCCACAGGCGACATGGCAAAGGCTCTGAAGGCGGAGGACAAGAAGTTCGAGTTCTCCTTCAGAAGGGCTCATCAGGCTTCTGGACTGGCCATAAAAGCAGCGACTTCTGCTTCATTCTTCGCCAGAGCATCCATAATGTGGCTTCGCGATCTTCAGACCCTAGTTCCTCCTGATCAGGTCAGAGTGCACCAGACACTTGTCAAACTGGTGGCAGCCTCACAGTACATGGCTGACACCTCTCTCCATTCGGCCAAGTGCTCGGCCAGATCCATTGCCGCCACAGTGGCTTCTCGCAGACTACTGTGGTTGAAGCAGTGGAGAACGGATCTAAAGGCCAAATGGCGTCTCTCCACAGGCAAGGACGCTGGAAAGGATCTGTTTGGCCCTATTCTCAATCCACATGTGGTCGAGGGTAAGGACAAGCGCAAGGTCCTGTTACACCCCTCCAAGAAGTCTGACAGGCGGCCACAGCAGGAGTTCCGTAGACAGACCTTTCGTCCCTCTGGCTCTTGGGAGTGGCGACAGCCCTTTCGGGCAGGACAGTCCTGGGATTGGCCCAGAGGCTCACAATCCCTTCCTCAGAGGCAGGATCGGCAACAGGACCGCCCGAACACAGCCAGGGGTCAGTCACAGGCCAAATGCCCCTTCAGAGGTTCCGGAGGCCGTCCCTACCGACGCTCCAAGTGACGCCACAGTGGACTTTCCGATGGGGGCACCTGGAACAATTTTACCAGGTCTGGGAGCAGACCACCACCGACTCTTGGGTCAGAGACACCATCAGATGGGGTCTGGCACTCGAGTTCCAGTCACTTCCACACGATCACTTCCTACAGTGCCCTGTATCACGGAACCCCTCAAAAGCACGATTGGTCACCACCGCCATCAGGCACCTTCTAGACATCAGGGATATAGAGGCAGTCCCAAGGGATCAAATTGGAACAGGTTTTTACTCCATCCTGTTCGTGGTCCCCAAGGCATCAGGAGGATGGAGGGCGATACTGGACTTAAAGGGTCTGAACGGTTTCTAGTATACAGAAGGTTCAAGATGCACACCCTAAAGTCTTATACTGGCCGGTATCAGGAAGGGAGACTTTCTCTCCTCCGTAGATCTTACCGAGGCCTACCTCCACATCCCAATCTCCCAGGAGCACCGCAGGTTGCTACGCACACCGGCATTACCAATACAGGGCTCTTCTGTTTGGCCTGTCCTCGGCCCCAAGGGTTTTCACAAAGGTCCTAGCGGTATTGGCAGCCCACCTTCAGATGATGATGATACCGGTGCGCGTACAGTGTTACCTGGACGACATCCTTGTACAGTCCAGGTCCCTCCCGTCAGCAAGGTCAGATCTGTCGACCACCATTCAGGTCCTTCAGGATCACGGCTTTTCGATAAATTTCAGGAAAAGCCACACGAACCCCACAAGATGGCTCCTCCATCTAGGAGCCCTGATAGATTCCGACCTTTGCAGGGTTTATCTCTCCCAGGAGCGATGGCTGAGTATCCGGAAATTAGTATCCCAGATCCGGGGAGCGAGGACGGTTCCTCTGGTCCAGCTGTCCAAGCTCCTGGGAAAGATGGTATCTTGCATGGGTATAGTCCCGTGGGCAAGACTTCACTCGAGGAGCCTCCAGTGGTTCCTTCTCCCTTTTCAGAAGCGGAACCTCAGCGCCTCCACCAGGAAGGTCCAGGTTCCACCCCACACACTCTCATCCCTCCAATGGTGGGCTTCCGCAGCCATGTCCAAAGGGACCATCTTCAAGGACCCCCTCAGGCTCGTCCTGACCACCGATGCCAGTCTGTTTGGTTGGGGAGCTCACCTCCAGAATCAGTTGGCCCAGGGGTGATGGTCCAAGGCAGACCTCAAACAAAACATAAGCTGGCTGTAACTCAGGGCGATTCATTTGGCTCTCCTTCACTTTTCCTCCCTAGTGTCGGGGAAACACGTGTTAATCTTGACGGACAATGTTGCAGTCAAGGCTCACATCAACAAACAGGGAGGGACACATTCCTGGGCTCTCCTGCAGGAGGCCATGCAACTAGGTTCGTGGGCAGAGGCCAACTTGGGCTCTCTCAGAGCAGAACACATTTCGGGGGAGGCAAACTGTCAGGCCGACTCCCTCAGCAGGGCGACTGTGGGCCACTCAGAGTGGCGTCTCGACCAGAGCCTGTTCGAGATGATTGCGAGCAGGTTCGGCAGGCCTTGCCTGGACCTGTTTGCCTCCCCGTCCAACGCCCAGCTCCCAAGATTCTTCACAAGATATCCGACAAGGGGGGCCGAGGGGACGGATGCCCTTCGGTGAAATTGGCCGGAGGGTCTGCTTTATGCCTTCCCTCCCCTTCCGCTGTTACAGGCCACCATTCGCAGGCTGATAGTGGAGCAGGCGGAAGTAATATTGGTTGCTCCATACTGGCCTCGACGCCCGTGGTTTGCAGACCTAGTGGATCTGTCCCTGTCTCCTCCGTGGAGGTTCCCACCGGACCAAGTAGCTCTCACTCAGGGGTAGCTCCAGCATCCAGACCCTCAGTGGCTTCAATTAGCTGCTTGGTACTTGAGCGGGAGAGTCTAGCTAAGCAGGCCTATTCCTCGGGGGTGATCTCTATGATCCAGGCCTCTAGACGCCCCTCGACGAACTGGATCTATGACGCCACGTGGAGAAATTTCTGCCAGTGGTGCATCTGACACAAATTGGACCCTCTTATAGTTACAGTCCCTAATATTTTAGATTATCTGCTGGAGGGCATTTCCAAGGGCTTGTCCACTAACACCATCCGTAGGCAGGTTGCGGCCTTGTCCACGGTCCTCACCTGTGACAATTTGGGTCCGCTTTCACACCATCCAGCTATCTCCGCCTTTCTTAAAAGGGCAGCCAATTCTGGTCCTCCCACAGTACATAGATACCCATCTTGGGATCTACCTACTGTGTTGCAGGCCTTAACCACCGCTCCTTTCGAGCCTCTTCAGTCTTGCTCTCTGCATTTTCTCTCCTTGAAGGTTGCCTTTTTAGTTGCAATCACTTCGGCCAGAAGGATTTCGGAATTGGCCGCCCTCTCAGTCAGAGATGATCTCTGAACCTTCCATGAGGACAGAGTGGTCCTTAGATTAGACCCCTCCTTTATTCCCAAGGTGAACACCGGTTTTCATAGGTCATTGGATTTGGTCTTGCCAAGTTTCTGCCCAAATCCTTCTCACCGTCTAGAACGCCAGTGGCACAAGCTGGATGTACGCAGGGCTCTGTGTTTTTACATCAAGCGTACTTCGGCTTTTCGCAAGTTGGAGGCCTTGTTTGTCTCCTTTCAGCCCTCTGCCGTGGGCAGGAAGGTCTCTTCTTCCACCATTGGCAGGTGGATCAGGGCTTGCATTGCTAGGGCCTACGCGTCCCAGTCACTTCCGGTCCCAGCTCATATCACAGCTCACTCCACGCGCAGCGCTGCGACCTCTGCGGCCTGGTCTACCCAGGCTTCTGTGGAGGAGATTTGCAGGGCGGCATCTTGGTCGTCTCCATCATCCTTTATCACACACTATAAGATCGATAGGTTTGCCGCGGCGGACGCCGCATTTGGCAGACGGGTTCTTCAACAGGTTGTTTCCTCTAGGGAGACACCAGCCTAGACCTTCCCTCCCTTAGGGACATGGGGGGGGCTTTGGTATGTCCCAATCACGTGGATTCTACATCCACCATGCTGGAGAAGGGGCGTTGTCTTACCTGAACGCCTTTTCTCAGCATGGTGGTGTAGAATCCACATCCTCCCTTGGACAGGTGTCTAGGGTTGTGTATTGTCATTTTTTTTGTATTTTTGGAGTCATTGCGTCAGACTTTGTCAGGATCCTTCGCCTCGTCAAAACTGGGAAGACACACCCAAAGGGAGGCATGACTAAAGCTCTGACTTTAGTCTCTCTGAGCAGGAAGGCTGAAATAACCCAATGACGTGGATTCTACACCACCATGCTGAGAAAAGGCGTTCAGGTAAGACAACGCCCCTTTCTGTGTTCAACATATAGAAAACTGCTTCTGCATGTCCAGTATAGCAGTGGCCCCCAACCTTTTGGGCACCAGGGACCGTTTTCATGGAGAGAGTTTTTTTCCGCAGCCCGGTGGGGATGTGGTTTTGTGTGTTACCTGCACCCCATAGACCAGGCTTCGCCGCGGCCCAGTGCCAGACCATGGATTGGGGGTTGGGGACCCCTGCTATATAGAAATGTAGTCAACTGCCAGCAACTGACTTGGCTTCTGTCATGAATGGAGAAAAAAGTCCTTCCTTAGATTTAACAGAAATGCAACAGACTGAGATGGTTCAAAAGAATTATGCTTCTTCTGGAAAGGTTACACACTCAAATGAAATTCCAAATTACTTATGGTGACCAGGTGGAAGCCCCCAAAACATCTCATGAATCCCAGCGACCGGTCAGGGCGCATAGGGTTGGCCTCCTACGAGTCCCATCTGTTAAACAATGCCATCTGGCGGGACCTAGGGCAAGGGCCTTCTCCGTTGCTGCCCCAGCCCTCTGGAACCAGCTTCCCTCAGAGGTTCGTACTGCTTCATCCCTCCTAGCTTTCCGGAAAGTGCTGAAGACACATCTATGCCGACAGGCATGTGGCATATGAGCTGTGCTCTGCCCCTCGGCCCTAAGAGTGTCCCGCCATCAGCGGCTGCGAATTGATTGTGTTTGTATGTGGTATGTGGTTAATTTTAAAATTGTTGTTGTATCCTGTTGTGAGCCGCCCTGCGTCTTCGGAGAAGGGCGGCATATAAATGTGAATATTAAATTAAATTAGATTAATTAAATCTGATATAATTGCTTTTTAGAAAATGAAAACATTTTCTTTACATTCCTTTCAAAGGAGTGACAGGTACTTCAGCAAATCTTCTTGTTCTTCTACAAGTTAATTCTATTTGTTTTCTTCTTCACTACAATAATATGAATCAGTAAACTACTGACATTATTGGTATCACAAATAAATAGAGGTTTTAAGCAAAGATCCTGAAGTAGCCCGGTAGCCCAACTGAATGAAGTGTAATAATACCAAATGTGTTCAATTCATTATTTTCTCCCACTATAAAACCGAAAGAGACACTCATTTTTAGATTATAAATAGAGCAGGAAAAGACAAGAAGCTTTGCTATAAACATATGGAACAGAAGAGAAACAACTGCTAAGTCAAAAGTGAAGAGCCTAAAGTTGAGTCATTTTTCTTTTTTTTTATGAACCATAACCGGTGTGTTTAATTGCTTTTAAAAATTGTGATTGTACTGGAGGAAATGGAGGATTGATCTTGGCATCCAGCTGTAAATTGTGCACAGAGTGTGAACTGAAAACCTGTGGATAACTTGGAACACAGAAGCTCACTTGGAGCATAGAAACATATGTATAAGTGTGGTGCATCAGACGAATTTTGTACTAAAGTGGTCGCATTAACTCGGCCATAATCAGTCAACTGTTCAAATCCTGTTGAGCTGTAGAATATTAGGAGTGTTGGGTGCAATGATTTCTCTGCAATCATTCAAATTTAAAACCACTGCTTTTAGCCTTAGATTTTGATGTTAGAAAATAGTTTTTTTTAAGTAAAGGCTAGTAAGATAAAAAAAATTGGTGACAGTTTTCCAGAAAGCACGAAAACCTGATTTTTTCCAACAGGCTGTAAGCTGAGTATCATCTTGCATGCAATCATAAGATTGTTCTGTGTGGATTTTATTGGGATTTTTTTTGTAGCTTATGATGATTTGCAGAAAGTCTGTATGATTTCTAAAAAATATGGACTTGATGGTGCACAATCATAGTTCATATTAATTTATTTATTTTTAAAAGGTATTTTTATTAATTTTTGCAAAATTTTTAACAAAAGATATAATAATAATTCAACTGTAAACAATCATGTACATATACAATTACCAAACAATCAAACAAAACTGCTCGGTACCCCCTCCCCACCACATCCTCCTAAAACAAAACTAACCCCCTCTTCTTCCCCTCTAACAACCTACTTACACCTTTCTCTACTTCCATCCCCTCCTCCCACCTCCATCCTAACCTCTCCCTCATACCCTCTTCCTACTTGCCTAGCCTTCACTCCTCCTTCTTCTTCCAACCAATGTGGTGCCCAGAGGCCACCCGAGCAACCCCTTGCTACCTAAAAAGAAAAAAGAAAATATCCATCCCCAAAACAGTTGAAAAAACATAAGATAACAATTATTAAAACCCTCCCACCTCCCCCCCCCAGGCTTCCCAGAGTGAATACAGGGTAAAAACGCAAGAAACCCCGCTAAACTACTTATACATAATTATTTAACTATAAAACAAATATAATTCCTTCAATTGATATTTCTTCTGTGTATAATCTATCCATTTTTTCCACTCCATCAAAAATTGTTCATTTGAGTGGTTCTTCAAATATGCAGATATCTTAGCCATTTCCGCCAAGTTCACAACTTTTAACGTCCATTCTTCAATAGATGGTGTTTCAGATGTCTTCCAATATTGTCCCACCAGCAGTCTTGCCGCCGTAATCAAATTCAAAATCAACTTGGTCTCTATGGTGGTACAGTCTTTTATAATACCTAACAAAAATAACTGTGGTGAAAATTCAATACGCTTTTTCAATATATTTTGAAGAATCCACCATATTTTTATCCAAAAAGCCTTAATTTTTTTACAAGTCCACCAAATGTGAAAATAAGTAGCGTCCATGGAATCACATCTCCAACATTTGGGTTGCATATTTGAATACATAAGTGATAATTTTTTTGGGTCTAAATGCCATCTATAAAACATTTTATAAAAATTTTTTCTTAAATGCTGAGCTTGTGTAAATTTTACATTTTTCACCCATATCCTTTTCCAAGTTTCCATCATAATTGGATGTCCAAAATTACATTCCCATTTAATCATACAATCTTTAACTAATTCATTTCCAGAATCAATTTCAATTAAAACATCATATAATCTTTTAATATGCATAATTCTTTGATCTCTAACTTGTTGGATTAATTTTCCATCCTTTAAAGAAAAACCCATCTTAACATCTTTTTGCCATCTAGCCTGAAATTGTATATGTGAATACCAATTATGGGCTATTCCTTCTTCCCTTAACCTATCTAGTGATTTCAGTTCTAAACTATTCCCCTCTTTAATTAAAAGCTTCTCATAGGGCACCACATCCTGGATTTGTTGTCTATTCATACTCTCTATTGCATGCCTGGGGACTGTCCATAAAGGAATTTTACCATTTAACTTATAAGAATACTTTTTCCAGACACGCAACAGTGAATTTCTCAATAAATGTTCTTTAAAACCCCTATCCAACTTTTTATCATAAACTAAATACGCATGAAACCCATACAATAGTCCGTACCCTTCTATATTCAATATTCTTTCATTAGTTAAATTAATCCAATCACTTATTGCTACTAGAACTGCTGCATGATAATATAGCTTAAAGTTAGGCACTTGTTAATATATTAGAACATCTGGATAAACATATTCAAGTGCCGGCAGTTCTTATGTTTTTGGATGCTGAAAAAGCCTTTGATAGATTGAACTGGTTATTTTTGAAAAGACTTGTAGTCAAGATGGGAATGGGGGACCAGTTTATCAACTCTATATCAGCAGTATATCAGAAACAAACAGGGCAGATTATTGTGAATGGTCAACTAACAGATTCATTTAATATAGAGAAAGGTACCAGGCAGGGTTGTCCTCTATCCCCTTTATTGTTTGTGTTAACCTTAGAGGTTCTATTGAACAAGATCAGAGCTTCAGATGAATTAAAAGGAGTTCATATTAGGCAACATGATTATAGATTATGCGCTTTTGCAGATGATTTACTTGTGACATTAACGCAACCAATACAGTCAGCTCAGAGGTTGATGGAGATTATTCAAAATTATGGAAGAGTATCAGGTTTTAAATTAAATATATCCAAGACAAAAATGTTGGTTAAAAATCTAGGTGATAAATTAAAACAGGATTTGGAAAGAATAACATGGTGTGAGATAGTTAAGAAAGTTAAATATTTAGGAATTTACATAGAAGCTTCAAATGGGAAATTGTATAAGAATAATTATGAACTTTTATGGAACAAAGTACAATTAGAGTTGGAGAATTGGAAAAAATTACAATTATCAATGTTGGGAAGGATAGCTGCAGTCAAAATGAATGTATTGCCGAAATTTTTATTTCTATTTCAAATGTTACCAATACTTAAAAAGGATGGGAATCTGGAGGAGTGGCAGAAAGGTATTAATAGATTCATTTGGAATGGCAAGAAACCAAGGGTTAAATTAAAAATTATTCAAGATATAAGAGAGAGAGGTGGTTTCATAGTTCATATTAATTTAAACGTTATTCATTTTGCTTTTTATGAAAGTTCTAGTATCATAGTGTCCACAATGCATGTTTTATTGTTACATTCTTATCAGAGATGTTTTAATTATCTGTTTAAGCATCCCTTATTCCATGGATATTTTTATTGTTTTGTAAGCTGAAATGGACTGGCATATACACATTTTATAAATAGTAATAAATGGTTTTGAAGGCATGTGGTTGGGACTAGGATTATAGAATACCAGATTTGAAATGAAAAGACTCACATTGAAATTTGTCTATAAAGAATAAATGATAAACCCGAGCCTTATGAGGGTAAAAGGAGAAGAAGAAAATCTGATTCTAAAATCTTGGAGGAAGGTGTGATAAACATGCGATAGAGGTTTGGGCTGTTTAACACTTCAGATTGACTTTTTAAAAAAACAAACATTTTAGAGCAGTGTTTCTCAACCTCAGCTACTTTAAGATGTGTGGACTTCGACTCCCAGAGTCCCCCAGCCAGCATAAGCCTAAAACTGAAAATCAGGCTTATCAGATGTTATATTTTTCCTATCCTGCTCTATGGAGTAGAGAGTTTGGTCTCTGATAGAAGGCCACCTGAAAAGACTAGAAGCACTTGAAATGTGGATTTACAGGCGGCTGTTACGTATAAAAGCTGGGGTTGACAAGATCAGAAATGAGGCGATAAGCCGCTTGGGAAAGCCAAGGGAAATCATCAAAACAATTAAAAAACGAAAGTTAGAATATTTCGGACATGGGATGCGACACCCAGAAAAATACAGCATACTCCATTTAATCCTCCAGGGAAAGATTGAAGACAAACGAGGTCCAGGCAGAAGAAGAACATCATGGCTTCAAAATCTAAGGGACTGGTTTGGAAAAAATTCAGCAGCACTTCATGCGGCTGCTGATAAAAACAGGATTGCCAACATGATCGCCAATATCCGATAACGGGTATGGCACAAGAAGAAGAAGAGCAAATTTTTAGAGCAAACATGAGCTTGTCAGAGGGAGATCCAACTTGGAACTAAGGAGGAATTTCCTGGTAGAATAATTAATAAATGGAACTCCTTGCCTCCTGGAGTTGTGGATGCTTCATCGCTGGAGGTTTCAAGAAAAGATTGGACAACTGTTTGTCTGGAATGGTATGAGGACTCATCCTTGGCAGGGGATTGGACTAGAACAGGGGTCCCCAACCTCTGGTCTGTGGATCAGTACCGGGCTGCGGCATGCCAGCAACCGGTCTGCACAAACAAGGAAAGCCCCATCTGCGGGATGCAGGCAGCACACAAAACTCCGGTCTGTGGAAAAACCTCTCTCCACATAACCGGTCCCTGGTGCCCAAAATGTTGGGGATCTCTGGACTAGAAGACCTCCAAGTCCCTTCTAGCCCCATGATTCTATGATTCTAAACATTTCTGATAATGGTTGATCAGTCCTGCATATCAGCTTGAAGGAATTTTAGCCCATTCCTCCTTGCAGAACAGTTGCAACTCTGGGATGTTGGTGGGCTACCTCACGTGACTTGCTTGTTCAAGCCTTTCCATAACATTTCCGGAACACACAGACACTGAAGTGGAAAGGAAGTGGAAGAATTTATACTCTTACTTATGCCTACAAACCTTTATTCTTTTTTGATATGTCCAAGATCACCCCACCAGTACTACCAGATCACATTACAGTAAAACGTCAATTTAATGGACCATTTGAAAGGGGTCTCTGTTAAATTTATATTTAATTGCCAATTATGTAAATGGACGCAGTTGACATAAAACGTCAACTATACAGTGATGCAAATGATGTTAAGCTAAGCCAGTTTGCCAGACTGCTTCAGAGACTGCAGGTTCTGTCCCTTCTTTCAGAGTGAAGTCCCCCCTAAAATGTCAATTACAACTGACCTGTGTTAAATGGATGTTTGAAAAATTGTGATGTTACTTTAATTCTTAGTGTCCAAAAAGTTTTGGAGTTTGCATTTCCTGATCAGCAGGTGCTTTTTTTCATTTTTCATACCCTGTAATATTCCAGGTTTGAGGATGAGACAAACAAATGTTATTTATGATGGGTCCTCATAGTTTTGGCCATTGCAGAGTCTCTGCTGTCATGCGGAGTTCACGATTTTGACATTGCAGTGAGTTGCATTCACATGATCACAATTTATGATATTGTCTGTTGGCTTTCCATAGGCAAAGTCACTTAACCTGTGCAGTCCTCAACTACATCATGTTTTGCGACTGTGCTGGTTAGTGATGGCAATTGGTGTTCCTATTTTTGCTGTTAGTCAGGGATTCCCTATATTACATAGAAAAATCAAGAATCAGATTATACATGTGGCTACAGAATTCGTTGGTTGCCTCTAATAAATTTCTTTCTTAGCTCAACATAATTTTAAATGATCGTTGTGAAAGCAAAATGAGAAATATGATCTCGCTATACTATATAGGTGGGACAACCAAATAAAGTTTTGAAAACTGAACCACATTAGTCCCTGAACAGTTTTTTCAGGTGTTATTTATTTATTGGTTTATGACATTTATATGGCTATCTATCATTCACATACATACATACATACATACATACATACATACATACATACATACATACATATCTAAAAAAATGAAATTCAGTGGTGAAAAAAATAAGGTTCTACATTTAGGCAAGAAAAACCAAATGCACAGGTATAGTTTAGGAGGTACCTTGCTCAGTAGTAGTAACTGTGAGAGGGATTGTAGAGTTCTAGTGGACAATCACTTAAATGTGACCCAGCAGTGTGCTGCAACTGCCAAAAAAGCCGACACAGTGCTAGGCTGCATTAATAGAAGGATAGAATCAAAATCACGTGAAGTGTTAATACCACTTTACAATGCCCCGGTAAGGCCACACTTGGAATAATGTATCCAGTTTTGGTCACCATGATATAAAAAAGATGTTGAGACTCTAGAAAGAGTACAGAGAAGAGCAACAAAGATGATCAGGGGACTGGAGGCTAAAACACATAAAGAACGGTTGCTGGAATTGGATATGTCTAGTTTAATGAAGATAAGGACAAGGGGGGACAGGATAGCAGTGTTCCAATATCTCAGGGGCTGCCCCAAAGAAGAGGGAGTCAAGCTATTCTCCTAAGCGCCTGAAGTCAAGACAAGAAGCAACGCATGGAAACTAACCAAAGAGAGAAGCAACCTAGAACTAAGGAGAAACTTCCTGACAGTTAGAACAATTACTCAGTGGAACAACCTGCCTCCAGAAGCTGATTGAAAAAGTCAGTACTTTCAGCGCTACGTATTAATTTCATGAAATATATTTATGTGTTTCTGTATGTACTACGTTTGGAGTTTCCAGTCTGCTGCCTGTAGACGTTAGTATGCCTTGAGAGATCTCCTTTACGATCTCACTTATTTTTGTCCCCCCATTCTTTAATTAAGATTTGAAATTATTATATTTAAAATAAAAATATGAGAGGCTGGTATGCAGTTACCAACATCTTTCCTCTGCTAAGAGTACCTTTTTATAGATGAAGATAAATTACAGTGATAGCTGACCTCAGCTCAGCAGTTGGTTCTGAAGTGTGCCCAACCAGCAAGAAACCTCAGAAACGAACAAAACCCCAAACGTAGGCTGGTAGACACTGGCAGTGTTTTGGTGTGGAAATATGTGCTTTGCCTGTTTTACTGTTTTGCTTTTTTAAGCTAATGTGTGCCCTTTTCTGAGCATCAACAGGTTTCTGATAATGGTATCCTGTTACGCTATGCTGGACACTTATGGCAATAGCACTGATATATTGCCCCACAGTGCTTTGCTGCCCTCTCTGGGCAGTTTACAATGTCAGACTATTGCCCACAACAAACTGGGTTCTCATTATACCGACCATGGAAGGCTGAGTCACTTATGTGTGGCTGATTTTTGGAGCTCAGATTTTACTTCTGCTTGCATTTGGTTTTGATCAAGATATTTTTGTTCCTAAGTTGGCCCATTGTGAAATGGGTGCTAAAGTTAAAAAAAAAAAGGATCAAATGAATGAGGCCAGTAATTAATAAAAACAATAAGCATCATTTATTTTCTGAGCAATTTCTAACCCCTTTTAATTGAATGTACTGGTAGTCCTCAACTTACGACTGGTTGCTTAGCACCCATTCGAAGATACAGTGGATTCCCCCCCCCCTTGTCTCAAAGTTCTGACATCCCCTGAGTCATGTGATCATATTTTGGCACTTGCCAACTGGCTCTTGTTTACAACCATTTGCAATGTCCCGTGGTCACATAATGGCAATTTACAACCTTTATTTTTTTCTTGAAACTGGCATTTGCTTCTGGTTTCCAGCCAAAAACGCCCATTGGGTTCAATGGTTTTGTTTAACAGCCCTGGAATTTGTTTAACGACTGTGGCAAAAAAGGGTCATAAAATTGGGTGCGGTCATGTGTTCTGCTTAACACGACTTACAACCATAATTCCAGGCTCAGTTATGTCTGTAAGTTGAGGGCTGTTGCAAGTTTGTAGTCCATGAGTATAATCTTTTGTAGCAGTGTCTTGCAATCACAACTCTAGGACTGAAAGAATTCCCATCAGGGATGGCCAGAAGTCCAGTTTGCCTGCAGGGCCTCAGGCAGTAAACACCTGTGCAACAATGTTTTTTGTGGCCCTCTTCGAAATGACTGGTGGCTGTTGTAATTATTAATGTTCTTAACACTATTTTATAGCCTCAGAAAGGGGTTCCAGGTGATGAGTATTTTCTCTCAGGAAACAGTCAATGAAGTATTTTATTTGGATTTGCAGTTGAGAGTGCCGTCAAAATTAAGTGCCTGTCATCAGTAGTTCAGCATGGCTGAATGAACGTTGTGATCATTTTGAAATGATTTCAGAAATGTTGTGATCATTTTGAAATGATTTCAGAAAAAAAGGATGATATTTAAGGCAACTTGTTACCCTGTAAAAGAAACGAGTAAACGCCTCAAAGTTTGGATTAAATGTTCAGTATTGGGTTAGAATGGAATGGCTGGTGAACACAAAACTCCACCATCATGATTTCTTTTACTGTAATGTGTTCCTAGGCACATTTATTTCAGAGTAAGTCACATTGATTTCGCTTATTTCTTACTAAATTTACTTAAAATTGCGATCTCAATCACTTATTGGAACTAAGATCATAACTTTGCCATTTTTACTATTACAGTAATAGTAATAGGGCGGCATAGAAATCGAATAAATAATAATAATAATAATAATAATAATAATAATAATAATTACCACAACAGCTTTCATATAACTGAGACTGGTAGTATACTATCCAACTTGGGAGACATCAGTAGTTTTGGGGTGTCCCCTCTGAGGAATCCCAAAGCTCTTCATTACAAATACATGTAGTCCTCAAGTTATGGTAGCAGTTGGGACTGGGATTGCCATAGCCAAGTGTTGAGGCCACAAAGTGCAAAGACAAATGTAACGACTTAGTGACAGCAATACCTGCAGTTCTGGTTGTTGCTGTAATTCCAAGACACACAGGTGGATAAATGGGAAGCCGTGGGAGTCCCAGGTAAGGGATAAAGGGGGAGGGCTGGTGCAAGCCATGTGTGAGTACAAAAAAGCATGGGGGGGATGGTGTGGGGGGCATGAGTGGGGTGTGTGGCGGGGTTTGGTGGTATGATGTGAAGATAAGCAGGCCGGGATGTGTGGATGGCATGATGGGATGTGGGCACAGGGAGGCCGTGGGGCCAGCCAGAGTGACTTGCAACCTTCTCTGCTTAGCTTCTCCATTGACTTTATGGAAGCCAACAGGAAAGGTTGCAAATGACAGTCACGTGACCACAGGATGCTACAACCTTCATAAGTGCTTAGTCGCCGAATGGCAGTCACGAGACTGGGGTGCTGCTGCGATGGCTTAAACTTTAAGGACTGGTTGCAAGTGCCACTCGTTCAGCACCAATCGCAACTTCAAACAGTCACTGAACAAGTGGTCAGTAAGCCAGAACTATCTGTATCACTAAACGAGGACAGGCTTCTTTGATATTATTGCTTGGTGCTTGAGTGGATAATGTAACTTTTAGACCCATTTTCAGTCTAGGCCAGCGGTTCTCAACCTGTGGGTCGCGACCCCATTTGGGGTCGAACGACCGTTTCACAGGGGTCGCCAAACACCGCAGTCCACCATTTTTTCCCCTTTTCCCCTCGGCTGGTGCAGGGGGCAGCACCGCACATGTGCGGGGTAGCACCGCGCATGCGCGATTCGGTCCATCGCGCGCGCCACACATGTGCGGTTCGGGCCGTCACGCCGCGCATGCACGATGCAGGGCATCGTGCCGCGCATGCGCGGTGCAGGTCGGGGTCATGACGCGCATGCGCGGCGCAGGTCGGGGTCTCGGCCTGAAAAAGGTTGAGAACCGCTGATCTAGGCTGTCTTGACCCGAGTGTCCCAAAGGTGTTTTTCCAAAAAGCAACAGGATATTTTTTGTTTTGTTTTTCTCCCTTTGAAAATGTTTTGCTTTTCATCCAAGAAGCTTCTTAAGTTCTTGGAGCTTCTTGGATGAGAAGCGAAATGTTTCCAAAGGGGGGGGGGAGGGAAATCAACCCAAGAAAGTCCAGTTGTTTTGGGACAATCACCTTTGGGACAACCATGATGGGACGATTGAGAATCTCCATCAACTCTTGGCCTGACTATGGGCTATGACTCAGTACTCAACGAAACACAATGGAAAACATTGTGGGAATTGCTGGACTGAAAGGGTCCTAAAAAAGCACCTTTTTCTATAAGATGGATAGCTACTAGTAGCTAGATTTATTGATTATATGCCCTCAAGTTGGTGTCAACTCTTAGTGAATATATAAATAATTTTTTTGCTTGCCTATCTGTCCACAACCTGTTCCTTCAAGTCTTATGATTGTGTCCACATTGATACTGGAATTAATTTCATCCACCTGGTTGTTAATTGTCCTCTTCTTTTAGAAACTGAGTCATACAGATATTGTATCTCTTGGGAGACATTTATGCCTTACTTTGGAAAAATTCCTCATTTGTCTCCGAAACCTTTGCTTTGGTGATCAATATTTAAAAGTGGCACTTGACACATTGTTCTTAAGAGCAGATTTCCCCCTGTCTGAGTGTGGTGAATCACTGTTTCAGAACAAAGATGTAACATAGAAAACGGGCAGAAAGTACCTTACAATTTTATAGGCACGCTAAAACAAAGTTACCAGGTTTTGAAATGAGAAGCTCTTAAAAGTTTTATAGCAGTGTTTTCACAACCTTAGGAACTCTTTAGGATGTGTGGATTTGAACTCCCAGAATTCCGCTACTAACCAAGTTGTCAAGGTCAAGAAACATTGGTTTATAGTACCGGTAGCTCTCAACTTGTTGCACCTGATAAGCATAATCTAGTGAAGTGAAGTTATTTCTGCATCAAATTCTGGAGTGGGAACATTTAGCCATGCGTGTTTTGCTTCCAGTATTATCTGTGAGACAACAAAATCTCAGTTTAGCATACTCTGATGCAATGGACTTGGCACAAAGGAGTCCAGTTTTCCTCAGACCTATTAATATCAATTTGTGTAATAATGTTATTTCACAGACGATGCCTTTTACATTCTGTGTGCAGTGATGTTGTGACACGTATGATACAGTTTGCATCATGTTTGAAATGGTCATTTGTTGTTTATACTTCTACTGAAAGTTGTGATGTAGATCAACATGTTTAAAAATATGAATCCTAAACCTATTATTTTTTAAAAACTTTTTTTTTTAACTTTTTTTCTGAGGTTTCCAGTATTTTAATCATATTTTAATCAATCCTTCTAGGGAAGATTACAGTTTGTGTGTGAGCGTGTATTAAAGTTGTTATATCAGCTATCACTGAATTTTCTCAATGGTTTGCATAAAACTAATAGTATAAGCTTTTATATATTGCCAAGTGTGTGACCTTTTATCAAGTGTGCATGTATATATACATCTATTTATGAATGGGTAATTGTGGTGACAGTAATTTGTGAAGCCAGAGGAAAATTGCATGTAGAAGGAAAAATTTTTCTCGGATATCTCCATATTTTATGAGATTCATGCTCATCTATTCTTTAATACAGAGATTAGCTGGTCTGGCTTAAATATATAGCAGTGGAGTACTGATGATTATATCTTATCGGAAAGTGAATGGATGTATAAATTACAGGATGGCCTCATTTAGTGACTGCCTTGTTTAGTGACTGTTCAAAATCATGGCAGTGATGAAATGGTAAGTTTACAACCAATTCTCACATTTACAAACTTTTCAGGTCTGTAAAGCTAAGGAAATCTGAATCTTAGCTTCCTAAGCACAGTTCCAGTTTTACTTAGAGACAGGTTTACTTAATGAGTTGCCTGTCCCAGTTTTGGTTGCTAAAGGAGGACTAGCTGCATTGCTGTTAAAGTGTTTAAGTGATGGTAGTAATATTCTGCAAGAGTAAAAGTGTAGGCTTAAATCTATTATCATGTTTGGTTCACTTTTCTGAATTGCTGGCCTGTTCTGTTCTTGCTGGTAAATAGCTGTTTAAACAAATAAGTAGCTGTGGATTTGAAATATAGCAAAATAGAAATTTCTGAGCGCGGTATATTTGGATCGGTATTTCAGCTTTACTAATCTCTTAAGGATTTCTTTAGTTTTAAGAGTAGAAGATTTAGATGCCTATTTTTAGATATCGACAAATTTTTACCTGAGCCTTTGTTAGGTAAGATTTAGTTACAACGGCCATCAAAAAATGCAGTCTATATTAAAGTGGCTTTCCACTCCTGTAAGATGCATTTCGTTTATGCTTGGCAAGCATGAGCTTATCCTGTAACAGAATTAAGGAGCCCAGTTCATTGTATAGACAATATTTCTGGCCATATGCAGTCCCTTTGTGCAAATTAACTTTTGCCCATTCTGCTGTGGCAGGTCCTAGCCTAGAAAGCACCTGTTTTCACAACTTAAAATGATAAACACGGTACTTTCCTTTCCGATAAACAAGTTTCTCTCTTCTCTTCTCTTCTCTTCTCTTCTCTTCTCTTCTCTTCTCTTCTCTTCTCTTCTCTTCTCTTCTCTTCTCTTCTCTTCTCTTCTCTTCTCTTCTCTTCTCTTCTCTTCTCTTCTCTTCTCTTCCTTCGAGCTCAGTTTCACAGTCTTTTTTAGCTGGCATAATTTCAGTTCTGGAATGTGTGGAAGAAAGTTTCTAAAAATGTGCACACACATCTATAAAGATAGGAACCTGCTGCATATGCAGGGCTGGTGAATACACACAAAATGAAGAGGTAAAGGATCAGAGGAAATAATCAGGTGCAAAAAAGATTGATTAAATAGATGAGAGAATCTCAATTAAGCAATGTATAAAGCCAACTTCCTATTATTGGTTACAACAAAAAAAAAATCTATCCACAGTTACAGGGAAGTGGCAGGAGCGTGCTGAGGGAAAGACTAAGCAAGGAGCATGGCCAGGGGAGAAAAAAAGTGGCTACGTGTGAAAAGCAGGTTTGCACATGCAGAAAACGAAAATGGAAATGCAATATTAGATAAAATTTGAAGGGTGATCCTGACGGATTCTTTAGAATTGTTTCAGAAAGCAGGGGAAGAAATAACGGCCCATGTTGAACTGGGCAGCCATAGAAATGGAACCAAACAAATAAATAAATAAATTTCAAGGGAATAAAAGAGTTTTGTTGGACATCAGAGAACAATTCCTAACAATAAAAGTTGTTTAACAATGAGCAACCTGTTAAATAGAAGCTGGATGGCTGTGATAGTGAATTCCTGCACTGCTCAGGAGGAGGGATTTGAAGGTCTCCTTCCAACCCTTATATTATAGCTGGTCCTTGGTTAACAGTGGCAACCGGGATCAGAATTGTCATAAAATGTGATGTCACATGATCATGCCCCTTAGTGACGGCAATTCCAGCAGTCCTGGTTCTTGCGGTTAAGTGTGGGCTGCACAGTTATTAAGTGAAGACCCTGTGTGTCCATGAGTTTCAACTTCTTCCTGGCTTTCCCATTGACTTGCGTTTGTGGAAAGCTGGCAAGGAAGGCCACAAATCAAAATCATGTGAACGTGGGGATGCTGTGACGGCCAGAACTCTGAGGACCAGTCATAACCAGCCCTTGTTCAGTAACCTTTGCAAGTTTGAATGATGAATCATTAAACAAGGATCACCTGTATATGCTTCTATAAAGCTTAAAACGGACTGTTGTGTTTCCAATGAGTTGAGGTTACAGTGGGGCTGTTTTGATCTTGGAGCATTCTCAGAAGTTAGAACAATCCAATTTCCATTCAAAATCTGATCAGCCCCCCCTTTCTCTAGGAAGATCTCCTCAGTAAGCGCACTTTAAAAAAAAAATAGCAAAAGAACATTCAGCTCTCTTACTAAACTTTTACGTTTTAAAATGTTTTGATTTTCCAAATGAAAGCAGGTATTCTTATGGCACCAATTTTGTTATCACTGTTATCTGCATGGAATGGTTTCTCAGTAACTTGAAGATCTAGGCCAGGGGTCTTCAAACTTGGCCCTTTTATGACTTGCGTGCCTGGCTGAGGAATTCTGGGAGTTGAAGTCCACAAGTCATAAAAGGGCCAAGTTTGAAGACCCCTGGCCTAGACCAGGGGTAGGCAACCTTGGCTCTTTTATGACTTGTGGACTTCAACTCCCAGAATTCCTCAGCCACCATGGCTGGCTCAAGAATTCTGGGAGTTGAAGTCCACGAGTCATAAAAGAGCCAAGGTTGCCTATCCCTGGCCTAGACTTTTGTTTGTACATATGTACATATCTTTGTTTATTTATACTTCACTTATTTTTGTGTAGAACATGTGAAATGCATTATGCTTTGAAAGGATAAAAAAAATCAATCTGCAATAGCTGTTTTATACCCACACTAATAAATATGCAATTTTAAATTATTTTCATTTAAATGAATTGACTGTATTAATTTTGCTGCGTTTCAGTTTTGCTCCTCGGAATTGGAGCCGCTGCATGGACTTTTAAGTTTTTCCTTCTTCTCCCTGTCCATAACTGTTGTAGTAAGCTCAGTCTGTAGATCTATGACGCTGAGCAGAGAATGGTAAGCCTACTTGCCTCCCTTTAATTTTTCTTTGGGGATGTAATTCAGTGCTGCAACGTCTGTTACAGATGCACTGGAGGGCAGTTATGGTTTTTATAACCACTTTTGTGACTAACTCTGTTATGGAAAATTAATTTAGAAGTTTGTGTTTCTATTTCTGAAACTTTGCGTTTAATTGGCTGGTGGCTTTTAAGGCTGGTTGAATAAAACCATGTTCAGTGTCAGGTTTTTTTCCCCTCCAGTTGTTCTTTTCAGAAGTGAGCAAAGTATTGGAAAAGTGGGAGAGCGTTCCAAGACAAATATTTTTACATATGTGTGAAACCAGCAAAATGTAGTGAACTGTATGGTAGATGAAAGAATGGAATTTAAATCTACTAACAAATAAGTTGTCCCTCATTGAGACTGTTCAACCATTCCTCGACTTAATGCTATTTTGTGTAGTTATTATGCAGTTAATAGGGATGGTTCACATGTATATTAGATTGGACATCTTGAAGGAAGGATCTTATTTAGAGAAGCAATTTTCCAAGTCAAAAAGACCCTCCATGGCATTTCTTTGCAAAATTTCAAGTGTTCATACATGTATTTTCTTTTTTTTTTACCTTTCAAATGACTGTAGAACTTACTTTGCTGCAGACAGGAGAGAGCTAAGATTGAGATGCTTGTCAACCAGTATTGCTACTCACTGAAACTCAGAATGCATCAACGGAAGCTTTGTTGAAGAAAATTTCTGTTTTTTGTTGTAAGAGCTGTCCAGCAGCTCTTAATCTTTGTTGAAACTGGGTCAAAATAAATTTTGTATGCTGGCTCTCTACCTAAATGCTATTTGCTTGCAAATTATGAGGTGAAGTATAAAGTTTAAAGGCCAAGTAAACCTTTTTCGCCTCGGAACAGTATCTTAATCAAAACTCAACCAATGTTTCTCTTAGCCTCTTCAGTGATGTTTGTTTCATCTTCCTTCCTTCTCAGCTGGGGTTAACTTCCTTTCTAAAATCAACTCTGATGGGTGATTTCTCTGTTTCCTGTCAGGCATGGTCATTGTACGTAGTGAGAGTGGCCAGTTACTGATGATCCCTCAACATGCTTTGGCGCAAATGCAAGCCCAAGCCCATGCACAGTCTCAGTCTCAAACGACCATGACTCCTCGTCCTGCCACATCTACCAGTGCTTCTCCGGTCCAGCTCTCGACTGTGCAGGTCAGTTCCCTGAGAAATGTAAGTAAAATAATACCTTAAATTCTTCCTTACGTTGAAGGTATCAGTAATGGAATGTGAGAATGACCTTGGAAGACGGGGAGGAAAGATGCTACTTAGGGAATGGTCAGATAAAAGGGGGAGGAACCCACAATTAAATAGTGGGTGGAGAAAGAAACTTAGAAAGGATCCGCCCTAATTAATCAGGTGGTAAAAAGAGATGGCGGGAGATTTGTACTTTCAGACTTCATTCTGCTAAGGTTGTCTCTATAATAAAGGAGAATTTGCTCATCTTGTTATGTTTCCTATCTGGTCTACTTGGGAGGCTGACATTATTGGAGTTGGCTTTTTTCACTCTTTTGTTCTGCCTAGGAACCCCTTGCCCTATACCCTGTTTTTATCCTAGGATCCCCTGAAAAGTATTCTCTGTGTTAGCCAGATGTAGCCCTGCCCTGCCTATAATATTCAAGTGTTCTGCTTCTTGTCCTTCAGGAATCAAATCTTACATTTCCAGTAGTTTCATAAATGTGGGTTAAAAGATGTCCTAGAAAGCAAGCAGCTAATTGCTGGAATCTACCTGGGTTCCTTCTGCTAGAACCTCTGCAATTCTGCCAGAGGCGCCTCATAATCCAACCACGCACCTGGTATTAAGAAAGAGTAAAGCCTCAGCCTCAAAAGACAAATGCCCAAATGGGGGGCAAAATGAGGAAGATCAATTTTGTGTCCATCTGCAGTACTATTATCGAGCTGAATCTTCCGAACCTCTTATAAGTGAGGGACTACAAAGTGTCTAAAAACTTTATGTGTGGGAATCAATGCTGACATTGATTATAATTGTATGAAAAAGCCCTCCTTCTTCATGTGATATCGCCAGCAGATTATATTTACGGCTAGCACTCTCTGTTTTGATTTTGACACAGAAACCATCCATCTGTCTTTCTTTCCTCCCATTAGAATAGAGGTCTTTTAAAGTTTTTTGTTAATGCATGTTGATAAACTTTAGAAGGAAGTGAAACTAATTCCAGGATGACCACTCTTGACATCAATACTTAAGCACATACTACCTTATGCATTATCAAATAAAAACGATATATTGATAATTCCTGATTTTGATTGTTTGGCTTCAAATTTTAAATAAATGGGAAGGAACCCTAGGAAGTTAAAAGGAAAAATACTGTAATTCCCCTAGTTTACTATGTCTCTTTTCAGAATTGCTCCCCTGATATCTCTCTCTCTCTCTCTCTCTCTCTCTCTCTCTCTCTCTCTCTCTCTCTCTCTCTCTCTCTCTCTCTCTCTCTCTCTCTCTCTCTCTCTCTCTCTCTCTCTCCCTCTCTCTCTCCCCTCTGTGTGTGTGTGTGTGAGAGAGAGAGAGATTGTGATTGTTGCAGGGTGTGAAGGGAATTGGATATGTTCTGCTTCTAAACAGCTTCACAAATTATCAGCTTATGATAGTTGCATATAGCTTTGAATAGAAAAAAATAGAATAGAAAAAAATTGTGGCATGAAAGAGTTAAGAATTTCCATGCCAGGGAAAAGAAGGTGCTATCTGTTTCTGTAGATTGAAGGTTTTATTTTCTAATTACTTTTTTTAAAGATTATTTTGATTTTCTTTTGGGAAAGCCCTCGGTCATTGAATACCAAAGCTTCAGTCCCATTTATCTTGTAATGGCTTTTCAGTGATAATGATCATATTGAATAATAATTAGTAGTAATTAATAATCAGGAGAGCCAGTTTGGGACATCCTGTTAATACTTAGTTGGTGCTGAGCATTTTCTAATTCTGAGGTAAATTGCAATCAAGAGCTTTGGGGGAAATCAATACAACACAATACAACACAACACACACCACACACCGCACACAATACAAAACACAATATAAAACACAATACAATACACAATACAATACAATACAAAACACAATACAAAACAACACAAATCACAATACAAAACACAACACAATACAATACACCTTGGAGGTCTTCTAATCCAACCCCCTGCTCAGGCAGGAAACCCTATACCATTTCAGACAAATGGCTGTCCAGTCTCTTCTTAAAAACTTCCAGTGTTGGAGCATTCACTGCTTCTGGAGGCAGGTTGTTCCACTGGTTAATTGTTCTAACTGTCAGGAAATTTCTGATAGTTAGGGGGTTTCTTGACTGGCTTTTGTTTGTATGTTTATCCTTTGCTTTTAACAGTCCACGTTTTTTAAGTAAATCCAATTTCCTCAAATGCCCTCAAAATGTAAAAGAAAAAAAAAGTTTGCGTGCTTTATATGTTTTTTTTAAAAAAAAAATTCCATACATTTAAGATTTTTTTATTAATTTTATAATTATAAATATAACAAAAAAAATCAAATTAAAACAACTCAACTGAATACAATCATTTACAACTTTTTCCATCACAAAAACAAAACATAAAAACTTAGCTAAAATAGTTAAAATAACTATGGGTATTGCTCGTCGGCACTCCCCCCACCACATCCCCCTCTTCCTTTCTCCCTACCTCTACTTCTATCCACCCACTCTCTACCTCCCTCTCTCTCCTCCCTCCTCCTACCACCTCCCTACTTCCATCTGACCTTCACTCCTCGGTCTCCATCCCCTCCAGATGTGGTGCCAGGGTGCCGCCCGAGCAACCCATCTTTTATCAAAAAATATGCCCTTCTTATATAATACCAATACAATATTACAGTTGAGAAAATTATAAGATTATAATTATAAGATTACATTTAAGATTTTAAAGGTGCTGGGATATTTGGCCACATCACAGGGACATAAGCAGTTGAAAGCATTTGAGATGCGGATGGAAGCTAGGGCGGATCACTTTAAGTACCTAGCTGAGAGTTTTGCATTTAATAATTAATTATATTCTGTTTCCCAGTTGTGCCAGTTTTCACTTTGAGTGTATACAGGATAGCATTTATATTATAAATATAAAATATATAGCATCCTTACTTAATATCAAGGCCATCGCACTTCTTGCAGCCTGGAAAAGTGTTTATGTCCATCAAGATCAAATGGATAGCTTAGGGCGGGGGTCTTCAAACTTGGCCGCTTTAAGACTTGTGGACTTCAATTCCCAGAATTCCTGGGAATTGAAGTCCACAAGTCTTAAAGCGGCCAAATTTGGAGACCCCCCTGGCTTAGGGTCTCAGAATCAAGTCAGAATTTCTGATGAAATCAGCTTTGGTCTTAAATTTTAGACAGAGGTTTTTGTGATTTGATTTTTTTTTTAAGAATTTAATGTTGAAATATTGTAGCAATCGTGTACATTACCTCATGCAAATTTTACTCCCAATCATGGCTTGATTTTGATTTACCTTCTGAGGGTCTCTTTGCAACTTGTCATTTCAATTTTGAGGTCAGGATTGTTTTTATATACAGGTAATCCTCGACTTAACAACCATTTGTTTAGCGGCCGTTCAAAATTATGACAGAAGTGACTCAGGAGCAGTCCTTATGCTTTTGACTATCACAGCATCTCCATAAACCACGTGGTCAAAATTTGGGCAACCCAACATGTATTTACACTGATTGCAGCATCCCAGGTCACTTGCTTGTATTTGCAGCCTTTCCAAGGTGCTTCCAACAAGTAAAGTTGATGGGGGAAGCTGGATTCATTTAATGACCATAGCAAAGAAGGACATAAAATCAGGCACGGTTCGCTTAACGACCGAATCACTTAGTGATGGAAGTGCCAGTTCAAATTGTGGTTGTAAGTCGAGAACTACCCATGTTTTCTTGCTTGTTAAACATTTTTTCAAGGCTGCCGAATGTGACTTTGGGCAGGGTGCAACCCTAATAGGAGAATTATACTACAGGTCTGCTAGTAGTAACTGGCCCTGGTATACTTTTTTCTTCTTGTTTACTTTTTGTTGTAGTTTCCTGGTAGGCTGGAATTCTTCCTGATGGCATTATTCTTCCAATCCTCTTTTTCTAGACCCCTATCTCAGAGCCCATTTGTGACACCATCACAACTTAACAAAAAACTGTCACAAGCCACTTTATCCTCATCCTCATCCCCCACCATTTACATTTAATGCATCTTCGAATGTAGCGGTTCTCTGTTCTTAGTATTCTTTATTTTATATTAATTGCATTGAATGTGAAAAATAATTATTCAGTGACCTCTGGAATCTCAGTAGGGGGAAAAAAAAGAGCTTCGTTCAGATTTTAGCTTGCAAAATTGCAATGCTCTGTAGAATTGTGTTGGTTTTTATATTTTAAATCTTAGTGAAAAAGGTCAAAAACCACGTTTTTGAAATGACGACTACAGATCAGAGAGCAGTTAGGCCACAGGTGTCAAACTCGCGACGTCACATGACATGTTGCGAGGTGTCATGACTTTTTTCCCATTGCTGGCAATGGGGTGGACGCAGTTTTAGTGTGATGTTTGACACCCCTGAGTTAGGTTGTAGGCATATTTTGAAGGAGAAGCAGCTGAAGAAAGTGCATGTTATTTTAAGTCAAGTTTTTACGAAGTACCGTTCTCCCCTGCCCCCCCCTTCTGCTAAATTATTTCATGACTCCACCTTTATTTAATTATATTAAACTGCTTCTTGGTGAATGTACCTTTTTGCAGGCACCGGGAACCCCTATAATTGCTCGGCAGGTAGCACCAACCACTATAATCAAACAAGTGTCTCAGGCACAGACAACTGTACAACCTACAACAACGTTACAGAGGCCACCTGTAGTCCAGGTAAGTGGTTTCATTTTTGTTTTTAAAGCCAGCTGATATTTCTTCCGATACTTATCATAATAATATTATAAATATCCCTACTACTTTCTCCTATTGGTTTCTTATGATTTATCAATTGTTGTTTGTAACTTATGATTAATGATTGTAACTATGATTATGACCTATGACCTATTTGCTGTTTACATGTACACTGTGAGTTTGTGCACCTGAGACAAATTCCTTGTGTGTCCAATCACACTTGGCCAATAAAGAATTTCATTTCTATTCTATTCTATTCTATTCTATTTATTCTATTCTATTCTATTCTATCTATTCTATTCTATTCTATTCTATTCTATTCTATTCTATTCTATTCTATTCTATTCTATTCTATTCTATTCTATTCTACTCTACTCTACTCTACTCTACTCTACTCTACTCTACTCTACTCTACTCTACTCTAACTCTACTCTACTCTACTCTACTCTACTCTACTCTACTCTACTATTCCATTCCATTCCATTCCATTCCATTCCATTCCATTCCATTCCATTCCATTCCATTCCATTCCATTCTTTACACCCTACACCAGGGGTGGGGAGCCTTGGCTCTTTTATGACTTGTGGACTTCAACTCCCAGAATTCCTGAGCCAGCATGGCTGGCTCAGGAATTCTGGGAGTTGAAGCCCACAACTCATAAAAGAGCCAAGGTTCCCCACCCCTGCCCTACATACTACACTTTACTGAAGGGAACAATTAGCCAAGTGGTGTGATGCAGTTAAAGTAGTGGTCATCTTTCTGAAAACAGCAAACCAAGATGAGAAAACCAGCACATGCTCCTCACCCCTTCATTATTATTCATTACTGCCTACAAGCAGTATGAGTTATAGCAGGCTTCTATAGCTCAAAGATGCTTTCCCAAAAGGCAACTGGACTGTGTTTTCCTTGAGGAGGAGGAAGAAGATGACGTTTCGCTTCTCATCCAAGAGGCTTCCACCAAGAGGGTGGAAGGACAGGTCATCACCACAACTGTTGAAGCTTCATGGAGAGAAGCGGAACGCCTTCTCCTTCTTCCTCAAGGAAAAAACAGTCCAGTTACCTTTTGAAAAAGCACCTTTGAGACAACCCTGACCTGGATGACTGAGAATCTCCACAGACAGGCTTCCAAAAATCCTTGGTGAGGTTAGTGGACATTCTCCCAAATAGACGGGGTGAGCCCTACTATACAAAATGGGTTTGCTATTAAGCCATATGCAAAGGCTTGCAGTTGACTTCTTGAAGTAGCAGTGGATCCCGAACAAGGAGATTGATTGGGAATTTTGTAAGGCTCTTTGATCAATAAAGGTCCTAAGCTTCTCTGAAGATTGGGAAGCTGAACAGGATTGTTTGGGCACTTTATTAAAGGGTAATCTCAGATTTGTAAGATTATCTTCTTATAGCTGGAATTCACACACATTACAAGTAATATTCCAGAAACCCCTCTTCGATATTTGCTTTTAATTACTGTAAGTCACTAAGACTTTGTAATTTAGATAGCATAAGTTCCTATATTTGGACATTGTTAACAGTAGATAAAATTCAGCACAAAAATATTCCCAATAGATTGCAAGCTTGAAAACCTTTGGGAAAAACAACAAACCTGGATTTGTCCGCGTCAGTTAATGCAGGCATTATTGTGACTGCATGATTATCGCATACTTATATTTATCCATCCTCTGTTTCAGTCTGTCTTAGCAGATGACTCCCTTTTTATATTTCATTTCATGTATCTAATAATAATAATAATAGTAGTAGTAGTAGTAGTAGTAGTAAAGTTGGAAGGGACCTTGGAGGTCATCTAGTCCAACTCCCTGTTCAGGAAGGAATCCCTATACCATTTCAGACAAATGGCTGTCCAGTCACTTCTTAAAAACTTCCAGTGTTGGCGCATTCACCGCTTCTAGAGGCAGGTTGTTCCATTGGTTAATTGTTCTAACTGTCAGGAAGTTTCTCCTTAGTTCTAGGTTGCTTTTCTCCTTGATTAGTTTCCATCCGTTGCTTCTTGTACTGCCTTCAGGTGCTTTGGAGAATAGCTTGACTCCCTCTTCTTTGGGGCAGCCCCTGAGATATTGGAAGACTGCTATCATGTCCCCCCTCGTCCTTCTCTTCGTTAAACTAGACATACCCAATTCCAGCAGCCGTTCCTAATGTTGCAAATGGTTTAGATTAATGCTTGTAAATTAGTTATTTCCTGACATTTGGACTTTTGATAGTTGTCAGGCAGTAAACCCATTGAAGAGGCTTTTCTCAAAGGAAGCTACATGCCTGAAAATATGTTTGAGCTGTTCCTTTAAATAATACCTTTTAAACTACCCAATACATTGTTGTGCCTCCCTTCATAAATTGTGGTTTTAGGCTACTGGTCGGGACATGTCAGCAAACATTTCCACCTATCATCCACCTTCCCCGTCCATGATGAATGTCTTATGTGTGTTTGTTTGCCCAGCAGACCCATAATTGGGGGCAGTTCTTAGGAAGCAAAAGTGAAACAAGTTTATTGGCTCTATCAGTCAGATGTAAGCAATTGCTTACAGCTCTGTGTGCAAATTCTACCACCTTCTGCTATTTTAAGCAGTGCTTTTTAAAATCCACTTCCAAGGTTTTCGGTTGAATGCATGGGAGTTTGTGCCATCTGGTGGCCCTTCTTTTAAGCAGCATTAAACAGCAGCAAAGCGGTATCTATTTTGGGAGATCTACTACGGAAGACCATCTGATCGTAATGAATTCTCTCTTTATTTCTCTTCCTTCCTTCCTCTTCTCCCTCCCCACCTCCAATCTGATATCTTTTATGTTGCAGCCTCAGATTGTTCTGGGCAGCCCTGCACAAACAACAGCATTAGGAACAGCAACGGCTGTGCAGACTGGAACCCCTCAAAGGACGGTGCAAGGAGCCACAGCAACCTCCACAGCAGCCACAGTAAGACGCTGATAGCGGTTTTGCTGCTAGTCAAAAGGCGGATCTTGTTAGGTTGTCAAGAACTGAATCTCTCGTCAAATAAACGTTCAGTGTGGAAAATGAGATTGTTAGTAGAGTCCTATAGAACAGGGGTCCCCAACCCCCGGTCTGTGGACCAGTACGGGCCACGGCATGCCAACAACCGGGCCACACAAACAAAGCCCCATCCGCGAGATGCAGGCAGCACACAAAGCCACGCCCCCTCCGATCCGTGGAAAAACCTCTCTCCACGGAACCGGTCCCTGGTGCCCAGTAGGTTGGGGGACCTCTGGTATAGACTATGACAGGGGTAGGCAACCTTGGCTCTTTTATGACTCGTGGACTTCAACTCCCAGAATTCCTGAGCCAGCCGCGCTGAGGGGAAAGGGAGACGTTTCCAAGCTGAGCCATGCTGGCTCAGGAATTCTGGGAGGTGGAGTCCACGAGTCATAAAAGAGCCAAGGTTGCCTATCCCTGGACTATGACATACTTTGAAAGTATGAAACTACAGTCCCTAAGTAAGTCCTTGGTCTACAAGCACAATTTTTCCCACGGTTGCTAAGCGAATCACTGCAGCTGTTAAGTGAGTCACGTAGTCATTAAGCAAATCCTGCTTCCACCATTGACTGTACTTGTTGGAAATTGGCTGCCCATAGCAATCACATGACATTACAATTATCATAAGTACATGCTGGTTGCTAAGCGCCGGAATTTTGATCACTGACCCTGGGGATGCTGCAGTAGTTGTAAGCTTGAGGGACCAAGTTAACAGTCATTATTCAGTGCTGCTGCAACTTTGAAGGGTCACTGAATGAACGAGTTGTAAGTCGAGGATTAATCTGTATGTTGTGATGCTATAAATGTCAATGGCAGTGAAGAAGAAGAAGAAGAAGAAGAAGAAGAAGAAGAAGAAGATGATGATGATGATGATGATGATGATGATGATGATGATGATGATGATGATGATAATAATAATAATAATAATGTTGGAAGGGCCATTTGTCCGAAATGGTATAGGGTTTCCTGTCTTGCAGGGGGTTGGGCTAGATGACCTCCATGGTCCTTTCCAACTTTATTATTATGGCCGACTGAGCGATGATCCATAATAATAAAGTTGGAAGGGACCTTGGAGGTTATCCAACCCCCTGCTCAGGCAGGTAACCCTATATCATTTCGGAGAAATGGCTGTCCAGTTTCTTCTTAAAAACTTCCAGTGTTGGAGCATTCATCGCTTCTGGAGGCAGGTTGTTCCACTGGTGAATTGTTCTAACTGGCGGGAAGTTTCTCCTGAGTTCTAGGTTGCTTCTCTCCTTGATTAGTTTCCACCCGTTGCTTCTTGTCCTGCCTTTAGGCACCTTGGAGAATAGCTTGACTCCCTCTTCTTTGTGGCAGCCCCTGAGATATTGGAACACTGCTATTGTGTCACCCCTCGTCCTTCTCTTCATTAGACTAGACATACCCAATTCCAGCAGCCGTTCCTTATATGCTTTAGCCTCTAGTCCCCTAATCATCTTTGTTGCTCTTCTCTGTACTCTTTCTAGAGTCTCAACATCTTTTTTTTTTAAACCTGGGTGCTGTGAGAGCAAAAATCTTCACTAACGTGGCCTGCCATGTGTCATGTTTATGTAGTGTATATTGGGGTGAATGCAGCAAAATTTCAATTTCATTTTAATGTATGCTGATCAGTATACATTTAAAGTGACAATAAAGTTAGTCTGTAAGCAAAATCTACATTTCATCATTTTATAAAAGAAATACATTGTCTATTTAAATTCTTGTGGAGTTTTTGTTTTGTTTAATATTAAATTTACTCACTTCAGACCCTTATAAATGGTATGAGGGTCAAAGAGCTGCACACAGCTATGCCCATTTCCTTAAGTTGATTATCCTTTTAGATCTCAGAACCTGTTCTTTTTCCCTATCTTGACATTTTAAAAGCTGACCTATTTACCTTATTTGTTTTAATAGGAAACCATGGAAAATGTGAAGAAATGCAAGAATTTTCTCTCTACGCTAATAAAACTAGACCTCTTCTGGAAAGCAGTCGACAGAAACTGCAGCTAATGTGAAAGAGCTAGTCCAGAACTTGCTGGTAAGAGAATGATAAGATCTGTTCAAATAATTATTACAACCATGGATGGCTTAGATCATGTGATTTTAAGCAATGTTGCGAATACAATAACATTTTTAAAAAATTAAAATGCAATATTGTTTAAAGATTACCTCCTTAACCATAACTTTAAACCTTTCACAGTTTCTTGGAAGAGCCAAATCTTAACAGTTTTATGGGTTACTTTGTGAGATTTGCCTAGGTCAGGGGTAGGCAACCTTGGCTCTTTTATGACTCCTGGACTTCAACTCCCAGAATTCCTGAGCCAGCCATGCTAAGGGGAAAGGAGGTTTCCATGCTGAGCCATGCTGGCTCAGGAATTCTGGGAGTTGAAGTCCACGAGTCATAAAAGAGCCAAGGTTGCCTACCCCTGGGGTAGGTTATGATGCTGATCTGTGGATTAAAAAAGAACTGTGGCGGGTCTCTCTTCCCTTCTCCCCAACGTTTGAGTTATCTAGTAATCCCTTTCTCATTTTAGTAAATCTGTAAGGTGTCACCATTAAGCAAAGGTAGATATTTAATTGAATTAGTAAAAGACTCTTTAATTTAATTAATGAAAGAAAGTTGTATAATGTTGCTGTGAATTACCACAGTTACGGTATCTTTATTTGTGAGCTTCTCTTGTAAAGTATGAGTTTGAACTGTGTTTCACAGGATGGAAAGATTGAAGCAGAAGATTTCACCAGTAGGTTATACCGGGAACTTAATTCTTCACCTCAACCATACCTTGTGCCTTTCTTGAAGGTAATAATATATCTTTTCATTAGCTTTGTATTTCCTGCAACAATAAACTTGATTCTTCTTAGGAAAGATGCTGCAAACAAAGGCACTGGAAAAGAGCTAACAAAAATGCTGAATAATTATTCCTCTCTTCCTTGACAAGATTGTAGAGGACTCATAGGAAGATTTGGTGATACAGAAAAACTCATGACTGAGTTCAGAAATAGTAGTAAGCAGAATATTAAACTAATAAACTGTTTGGAAGTGTCTTATGCTGAATAAAGTAACAAGCCTGTAATGTAATCGGCATAGTGGTTATTGTATACACAATGAATATATATATATACTTGTCAGTGTACATATGTACATGTGTCTAAGAGCTAAAGTTCTAAAACTGTATAACGCAGAGGTGTCTAACCTTAGAAACTTTTAATACTTCAACTCCCAGAATTCTCCAGCCAACTATGCTGGCTGGGGAATTCTGGGAGTTGAAATCCACAAGTCTTAAAGTCGCCAAGGTTGGACACCCCTGGTATAATGTATACTATACAAGTTCAATATAATTAAGGACAGTGTGGTTTGATATAAACTTAGGGCATTGATAGGGCAATCTTTGAATTGTTTGTAGAGCAATGTGCTAATGGCTTTAATTACAATGCAATATATGTTACCATATTTGTTTGAATCCCTCAAATGTTGTAATAAAATCTATAGTATTTCCAGGCTGTCTTAAGAGATTCACATGGGAATACCAATGCTTATGTCCAGAAACCATTCTTTGTCAGAAGTTGGAGAATCGTACGCATTTCTGTCTGGGTACACTATAGAATCTCTCCAATCCAGCTCACCCTTTCAAGGATGGCTTTTCTTTTAGTTTGTGATTGATTCCACACACATCAGTTTTCATGTTGGGGATATTGAAAAATGTGCAAGTTATAAGTAGTCCCTTCAACACCATCAACATATGTTTTCATGGGACCAATAATTTGTGCCAGTGTATAATGAAAAAAATGAAATATTTTATGGTGGTAAATGCTTTGCTTATAAATAAAAAAGTTTTCCATTCATAAATAATGATATTAATCTATTCTGCTGCTTGTTTAAATGCTTGTTCCTTTTTGGGTAAGGACTTTAGGGTGTGGTTGTGATGAAGTTTCAGCTAGTCTAGAACACAGCAGTGTGGATAGTCATGGCTGTGCTTCATTTCACCTTTGTAGCACATTTACTCTGCAAGTTATATTGGTTCTTTAGTGGATTTCCAGGTGCAGTTCAGGGTGTTGGTTGTTACCTGCAAAGCCTCTCATAAGCCAGGCTATTTGCAGGACAGTCTGTCTGATAGTTTTGCTTGTCCCATGAGGTCTGGCAGGGTGAGCATCTTCTAGGTCCCTTCTGTCAAGCCATGTCACCTAATTGGACCCTGGGGGTTGCCTTCTCTGTTACGGCACTTCCCCAGTGGTGCAACATAAGGTTCGGATGGCCCTGATTGTGTCAGCTGTTTAAGGCATTAAAGACCTGGTTCTTCTCCTGAGCTTTGGGCCTGAGTATTGGGTGAGTTTCTTTAGTGGCAATTTATTTGCATTTTGCTCCATGCATGCAATGTCCCTTTTGTTTCAAGTGTTTGTTGTGGTTGTTTTATTGATGGCTGCTGAATTTGGGCAGCCACATACAATAAATCTATTTAAATAACACTAAATAATACCCGCTGCATGTTTTGAGAAAAGTGAAGAGGAGAGGTTATGATTCTACCTTATATCATTGGGTGTAAATAGTTGAGCTGTCTTTTGGTCCGAATGTAGGAGAGACTAGCAAAAGACTTACTGTAACTGACAGTGTTGAATAAGTGGATCTTTGAACAGCCTAACTGACATGCTGGCTTTCTGAATTGCATTTATCCCCTAATTAATCTTTGTACAGTTTCCTCTCTTTGTCCGGATAATTAGGACTTTGCACTCTGAAACCCATTTGAAGCTTAGTAATGAAATGCTTCTTGTGATGGTTACAATGGAATGGGTGCAGAAACCAGTATGTGCTTTTGATTGGTAGGTGGGGTTAATGAATATGTGACTCTAGTCTGGTTCTTGCCATAGAAGAAAATTTGGGTCCCCAAGGTAGAGCTCACATGGTTGAATTTTTTCCCTATTAAAAAAAAAATCCCTTGATAACGGAGATTAAATGCTGAAATGAGCTTCCTTTCTATTTTGACTTAGTATGATCTCTTGAGTCCACACATTGTGGTTCAGAGACCATACTCAGTCAAAAGCAGAGGAAGCTCATTATGGAGGAGAAGGGTTTTAAAATTTATTGAAGAGAAGAATTATTGAAAACAACCTAGCTGAAGGCCGAAGGTGCTGCTGCTAGAAAGCACGGGTTGAGAGAGACCATGCCTGTTGAATGTTGGGAATAGGCGAATGGGGTACCTTATTTTCCAGGCAGCTTACGTTAATTAGCAAATATCAGCTCAATTGATAATTGGCTGGTTTTCTTGAGGGCATGGTTTCTGACAGGTGGGTCTCAGGAGATTTCTTTAGAGGGGGCTCATTGAGTGGATCTGTGGTTGAAAGTGAATTGAAAAATGACATGGGCCCAAAACAAGGGACAAATTGCAGCCCCGGTGGTGGATTCAAGTTTAGAAAGAGTTTATTTTATTTAGTCATTCCATTTACATATTCTCTAGAGCAGTGTTTCTCAACCTTGACAATTTTAAGGCATGTGGACTTCAACTCCTAGAATTCCACAGCCAGCGTTGCTGGCTGTGGAATTCTGGGAGTTGAAGTCCACATGCCTTAAAATTGTCAAGGTTGAGAAACACTGCTCTAGAGAAAAATTCTATAGGCAGTCCTCAATTTATGAAGCTTTGTTTGATGATGGTTCCAAGTTATGCTGGCCTTGGAAGTGACTTACTACTTGTACCCACACTGTTACATCACCCTTGAGGTCACGTGGTAACAGTGTGAGGACTTAGCAACCAGTCTGCATTTACGATTGACCGGTTGCAGTGTCCTACAGTCATGTGGGTGATGATTTGCGACCTTGTTTTGCTGATTTCCAGCAAAAAAAAATAAATTGTGCTTTCAGAAAGCTGAATTTGCTTAATGGCTGGTGTGATCCTCTTAACACACTGTAAAAAATTGTCATAAAAATTGTAAGTTGAGGACTATCTATTCTGTGAATTATTCAGTTCTCTCATTTCCCCCCCCCAAAATAACAGCCTTAAATTAACTTCTGGTACCCGATTACAAGTAGTCCTCAACTTAAGACCATTCGCTTAATGACTTATTATTCCCCTCTACTCTACCTTGGTCCGATCTCACCTGGAGTACTGTGTCCAGTTCTGGTCACCCCAGTTCAAGGAAGACACTGACAAACTGGAGCAGGTTCAAAGGAGAGCTACCAAGATGGTGAATGGTCTACAAACCATGTCCTATGAGGAACGGTTAAAGGAATTAGGAATGTTTAATCTACAGAAAAGAAGACTGAGAGGAGACATGATAGCTGTCTATAAATACCTGAAGGGCTGTCATAGTGCAGAGAGATCAGCCCTGTTCTCACTTGCTCAAGGAAGGACTAGAAACAATGGGATGAAACTGCAGGGGAAAAGATTCAGATTGGAGGTTAGAAAAAAATTTCTAACAGTAAGGGTGATCGACCAGTGGAACAGGTTGCCACGGGAGGTGGTGAGCTCCCCTTCGATGGAGGTCTTCAAGCAGAGACTGGACGGCCATCTATCTGGGATGGTTTAGGGAATCCTGCCTCGGGCAGGGGGTTGGACTCGATGACCAGGGAGGTCCCCTCCAACTCTACGATTCTATGATTCTATGACTTGTTGAAGTTACGATGGACTTCAAAAAAGCTATTTAGCGATCCGTCCTCAAAGTTACGACTGCCTCCCTCCCCCCACTGTCATGTGTTCGGATTTCAGGTGCTTGGCAACAGGCTTGCAATAGCCCACAATTAATGGACCACAGCTTGTGACTTTTTTCCCATTTTCTTGCAGAAAATGCCCCCCCCCAAAAGCTCATTGGCTATGCTGGATTTGCTTCTTAACCACATGATTTGCTTAACCACAATGTCTTGCTTTACAATCCTTGTAAAAATGATTGTAAAATCAGTCAGGTCATGGAATGACCGGCTTAACAACTGCAACTACTCAATGACCAAAATTCCAGGCTCGATTCTGGTCATCAGTCAAGGGCTGCCTGTATACAGCAAACTTTATATTCCCCGCGTAACAATATATTGCATTAAAAGTGCCATTTATGTAAGCTTTTGTTATTTGAACTACTACACTTTTAGGTACCTCCACTGTCAGTGGAATAAACAATGCAAAAAGGAATTTTGGGGTGGGGTGTGTGTGTGGTTTGTGATTTGAATGGTTCTCTTAACTTGCCCAGAGGTATTGCATCTGTTTCTCTTCTGATCTTACAGCGGAGTTTGCCTGCCTTGAGACACCTGACTCCCGACTCAGCCGCTTTCATTCAGCAAAGCCAGCATCAGCAGCCCTTGACGCAGCCCACCACTGCTCTGACCGCTGTGATGTTGAGCAGCTCGGTCCAGCGTACGGCGGGAAAGACCACCGCCGCAGTCACGAGTACCTTGCAGCAGCCGGTCATCAGCCTAACGCAGCCAACCCAAGTGGGGGTTGGCAAGCAAGGGCAGCCTACGCAGGTGGTGTGTAAACCGAACTGGATTCCTATCTCTCTTGGTCTCCCAGCACCTAAAACCCATTTCCTTCCTAAACCTAACCAGTGACGCATATATAAATACGATTTATGTACAATATGAAAGCAACACATTCCCTTATCCCACATGTTCAGGATCGAATTAGCTGCTACGCATGTTTGATTCTTTCAGCTACAGCCCTGTTTAGCCCCCCAACCAGGGAAAACACATCGTCAGCAAAGATACAAACAATTTGCATTTTAATTTTTTTTTGTACCTGACACATTTTTGCTGAAAAGTCATCTTGGCTGTGTTCTAGACGCTTATCAATAAGGGGAAAAAGAGTGGTTCATTCAGTCGTACACCCCTATTGTGCTGTTCTCTCCCTGTTCAACATCATTTTGTTGGTCTGGGAGGGAGCAACATAATAGGACCCCTCATCGTTATGTAGAATGCAGAAAAGGCATAAGTAAAAGCCAGCCAAATAAATGAAACATGTCAGAAAAAAAAAGAAGAATTATAGCTGAACACTGTTCACTATATTTCTTCACAAGTGTGTGACTTTGCAGATCATTCTTGCTTCTGGATGCTAGTTCATACATTGCCTCTTATTCTTTAAAATCTGTACCATTTTTCATCTTAAAGATTCTATTCAGCAACTGATCTTCCATTCATTCTCCATATATTTCTTTTACAATTTGCTCCATGTGACCATATTATTTATTTGTTTCGATTTCTATGCCGCCCTATTCTGAAAACTCAGGGCGGCTTACAACATAATCAGTAGCATATAGAAATCAAATACATTATAAAACCCCTAGATTAAAACCAATAATCCGAAACAAACTTACAACAAACATACCCTGGCTGGGGCAAGGTGTCAACTGCCCCAGGCCTGCCGGCAAAGATGTGTCTTTAACAGTTTGCGAAAGGCGGAGAGGGTGGGGGTAATATGGACCTCTGGGGGGAGTTGATTCCAGAGGACCGGGGCCGCAACAGAGAAGGCTCTTCCCCTAGGCCCCGCCAGGCGACACTGTCTGGCTGACGGGACATGGAGAAGGCCGACCCTGTGGGCCCTAACCGGTCGCTGGGTTTCATGCGACAGCAGACGGTCCCGCAAGTAACCTGGTTCGATGCCATGTAGGGCTTTATAGGTCATAACCAACACTTTGAATTGCGTTCGGAGACCAATTGGCAGCCAATGCAGCTCGTGGAGTGATGTTGAAATATGGGCATTTCTGGGTAAGCCCAATACCGCTCGCGCGGCTGCATTCTGCATTACCTGAAGTCTCTGAACGTTTTTCAAAGGTAGCCCCATGTATGGTGGCGCGGCGGTTAAGATGTTGGGCTTTTCAACTGAAAAGCAGGCAGCCTAGGTTCGAGACCCGAGCGCCACACAATGGGGTGAGCTCCCATCCTTGCCCCAGCTGCTGCCAAACGTGCAGTTTGAAAGCATGCAAATGCGAGTAGATAAATAGGTATCACTTCAGAGGGAAGGTAACATCACTCTGTGATGTCATGCTGGCCACATGACTGTGGAAACGTCTTCAGATAGCGCTGGCGCAATGGCCTTGAAACAGGAGCACCGTCCACTATAGTGGAGTGAAATCCTTTATCTTTTACTTTACCAAACTTCAAAACCCTTTAATATTTAATTCTCTAATATGTATCCAATCATTCTCTAACATGTACATTAGACCCATACCAGTGTTCTGTTAATCACATGAGGAATATCCACATCACTTGCATATCTTCTTTGCCTTGATTTAAACTGCATTTCTCCAGTTGTTTGTCTGCTTTTATTCGAGAATCTACTTTCCTGCTAGAAAAGCCCCCCCCCAAAAAAGAAAAAAAAAAGCCCACCCTGATAAGTTCCAGGCTTTGTCAGTTGCAGCTTTTCTCAAGGAAGCTAAATGGAGGAACAGCAACTATTGAATCTTTTCAGATGCAAACTTGTTCCTCAAGTAATGTAATAATACCATTGTTGTTTCTCCAAACTTTTTCCAGGTTATCCAGCAGTCTCAAAAACAAGGTACATTAATTAGGCCTCCACAGGTGACATTGACCCAGACGCCCATGGTGGCCTTGCGGCCACCCCACAACCGTATTATGTTGACTGCTCCTCAACAAATTCAGCTGAATGCACTTCAGACAGGTAAGAGCTAAGCATTCTCGGTGTGCCATCTGGTGTTCGCTGGTAAAACTGCGCCTGGAAATCGTGTCAGGTGCAAGTAACCAGGAGCGGGAGTTGAGTTCAGAGCACTAGACGTTTATTACACCTCTACCTATACACAAGAATCCGATCTTCTAATGGTCAGGGCAAATTGGTGCTAGATAAGGGTCAACATAATTCATGGGGGGAGGGGAGGCTGGACCTGGGTCTCTTGTGGGAATATAATGACTCCAAACGTACGATGCATTTAACTCTGCCCTTGGACTTAGCTTGCTCATCTCCTGTAATAAGCCCCTAGTAGGATTAATTTTTTTTTGGCCTGGAATAAATCAAAGTATGCTGCTAACAGAGATGGTCTGGGCTGTCAACGAACAAACTGCATTATCTGCTATTTACTGAGTAGGTCATATTCTGAATTGTGTGTTTTAATCTCTCCTCTCCTCTCCTCTCCTCTCCTCTCCTCTCCTCTCCTCTCCTCTCCTCTCCTCTCCTCTCCTCTCCTCTCCTCTCCTCTCCTCTCCTCTCCTCTCCTCTCCTCTCCTCTCCTCTCCTCTCCTCTCCTCTCCCTCTCCCTCTCCCGCTCCCGCTCCCTCTCCTCTCCCTCTCCCTCTCCCTCTCCCTCTCCCTCTCCCTCTCCCTCTCCCTCTGCTCTCCTCTCCTCTCCTCTCCTCTCCTCCCCTCCCTTCCCTTCCCTTCCTTTCCCTTCCCTTCCCTTGAATAAACTTACAATTAGAATCATTGTAAGCTCCAATTATAGCTCTAATTTCATTATTCTATGTATTTGCCCCATCATCTTTTCTGTACAGAAACGACGACGGAGCAAATAGAAAGAATAACGAACTCAGAGCTATAACATTGGAGCATCCCTTATGTAGATCTTGTGCGCAAAAGAGAGCAGTTTAAATTTTCCCTTTTCTTGATTCTTCCCCAAAGCAAGCTTGGATTTGTGAGCTCCTTAAAATTATGAGTAATAAGCAAGTTTACACCTCTCACCTTTAATTTGCATAGATTTTTCTGCAGTTTTTGGTGTGTTAATCTCGCCTACGGAGCACCCATGCTGATTTCCTTTTCTTACAGTCCCCGTGGTAAAGCAAACAGTATTACCAGGAACCAAAGCTCTTTCTACTCTTTCAGCCCAAGCTGCAATTGCTCAGAAAAATAAACTGAAAGAACCCGGGGGAGGTTCTTTTCGGTAAGTGATCTTATTCGTTCTTGAAGAAAAATTGTGCCATGTATTCCTTTTCTCCTGATTTATTTTGCAAAAGAGAGTTTGTAACTCTAGGAAGTAAATTCTGGACTCTTTGAAGACTTCTCACAAAAAGATAAGGTTACTTTGCTTATGTTCGGCTCCATCCTTCAACATCTAATTCAACATTCAACTTCTCTTCCTCTGATGGTGTGGAATTGGGGCGATCGTCAACAAAGTAGAACAACTAGAACCAAGGACAAATTTCCTGACACTTTGAACAATTAATCAATGGAACCACATGCCTCCAGAAGTTGTGGGTGCTCCATCACTGGAGATTTTTTTAAAGAAGAAATTGGACAGCCATTTGTCTGAAATAGAATAGGCTCTCCTACTTGAGCAGGCGGTTGGACTAGAAGACCTCCAAGGTCCCTTACTGACTGTGTTATTCTGTTCTTCCAAGATAAACTGGCTATGTTGATTGGTAATGATGGAAATTGTAGTCCAATAATGTACTTGGAAAGTTCCAGGTGGGAGGAAGCTGGGTTAATTCATGCTATCTGTGATTATACATAAGGGTTTGGAGATTTACGCAAAAGGATGCCAAGTCCTCAATTCCCACTTCTGTGAGACATTAAGGGATGCATTGAGGAGTTTGGCAGGAGAAGAGCAATATATGTGGGCATGAGTATGTTTACTTAAAAAAAAGGGGGCGACAGGAAGGGGTTTTTGGTGACATTGCCTAAATGCTGTTCCTGATTTTAAAAATAATTTTAAAATTGAGTAACTTGGGGAAGGAGAATAGGAAAAAGTCATATAGCAAGTGGTCTTTTTTTACATGCTTTTAGTAAGGGTTCTCCAAGCTGAGGGAAATCAATATTGATATATTGTTCAGCATTTGTAATGAATCTGAGCTACTGTTATCCGAAGGAATTCTTGTCTCTCTTATTTTTATCTCGTTTGTTCAGTTTTGTATAACTATGTCAAAAGCTGGGAAACTTTTCCCACCTCCAGCCACCGGAAATAGGAAGTTGCTTTCTCTCTTGTCTTCTCTTCCACTCATAAGGACCTGCCTCATTACTTTCATTTGAAATGAAATTTACATATTTTGGCTGCAGGGTGGTCAACCTGAGTATATTTGATGGTTTTTACCAGTGGGAAAGGAAAGGAAGAGGAAAACATCATGCTAGTAGATGCACAGTGTGATAAATTTAACAAACCAACAAATAATAAAATAAAGACTAATTAATGCAGTGGTTAGAATGCAGTGTTGCAGGCTAATTCTGCATTTCACTGCCAGGAATTCGATCCTGACCGGCTCAAGGTTGACTCAGCCTTCCAGCCTTCCGAGGTCAGTAAAATGAGGACCCAGATTGTTGGGGCGACAATATGTTGACTTTGTAAACTGCTTAGAGCAGTGTTTCTCAACCTTGGCAAGTTTAAGATCGGTGGACTTCTGGGAGTTGAAGTCCACCCATCTTAAGCTCGCCAAGGTTGAGAAACACTGGCTTAGAAAGTGTGCACTATGAAGCAATATATAAGTCTTAAATGTTGTTGCTATTGCCAATTAACAAGAAAGCAAACTAGATAGTTTCTCTTTACGTTTTAGCTTCCAGGTTAGGAAATAGAACCCCTTGCTGGCCATTGAATAGTTTAATGAGCTGAATCCCCCCTCCCCTCCCCCAAAAAATCTGCCTTGGACCCACAACTCACCATTTCACACACGCGAGACACTTTAAAAAGTATCATTCCAGCCAGCTGAGAGGTCGTGTGAATTCTATATCAGGTCTACTCTTCACTTCGTGTCCTCAGAAAAGGTGTTTATTTTAGTTTAGTCTTGCCAAACTGTTTCTAAATTCTTGGCACGTTGATAGCATTCTTTTTTTTTTAATAGGTGTTAATAAGATGTTTTCTTTTTTTTTTCTGAAGGGACGACGATGATATTAACGACGTTGCCTCTATGGCAGGCGTCAACCTATCGGAAGAGAGCGCACGTATATTGGCCACTAATTCTGAGTTGGTGGGCACTTTAACAAGGTCGTGTAAAGATGAAACTTTTCTTCTCCCAACACCCTTGCAAAGAAGAATATTAGAAATAGGTGGGTTTCCGCCAGCAGCGTTATTTAATAGTTTATAGTAATCTGTGCTTTTAATAGGAAATGTATTTAGTAGCACTTTATAATTTATTGGCCATGCTGGCTCGGGAATTCTGGGAGTTGAAGTCCACGAGTCATAAAAGAGCCAAGGTTGCCTCCCCATGCCCTAAACAAACATGAACCTGACACCAGGCTTTCTTGATAAGAAGCTGAAGTCAGTCTTTATTGTCTCGTGAGTATAACTCACGGCTCCTGACATTAAAATCTCTTTAACTGGTTGTTTTTCATTAGAATAAGAATTTTGAAAAGGTACGGTGTGTGTTTCTCTTATCTATAGCCTATCCATAGTTTCTAGTCTATAACACATTATTCATCTCAGTATTAGTACAATCTTTTATGATCCTTAACCAAAAATCCTGAGGTAAAAGTTTAATAACCTGAGGTAAATCTTGTATATGGTTTATCTACTATATCTAGTCTATCACATATTGTTCATTCACACTTCTGATTTAACTTCGTCTCGGTAATAGTGTAATCTTTTATAGTCCCTAACCAAAGATCGTGCGGTAGAAGTTTCATACCCTGAGATAGAGATTCAGTCCGCTTTAACAATATAAAGTAAACAACATTAGTCTATAATGTTGATGGTTTTAATAAAATAATTTTTAATTAAAAAGAAAAGAAAAGAAAAGAAAAGAAAAGGTACGGTGTGAGAAATTACTCTAAAAAAAAGTAGGCTGAATTAACAGGCCCGATGAAGTGGTCATTTCCTTCACTGGATAATAATGCTGTAGCCCATAATAATTATAAAGCACCATGTCCTCAAACAGATGACTCGTTTTGAAGTTGTATTTCTACCAACATGTGGATCCTCAGCTGACTGAGGAATTGTGGGAGTTGACATCCACAAGTCTTAAAGTTACCAAGGTTGGAGACCCCTGTTCTAGAACTTTACCCTGGTTATGACTGCATGTCATAATTCTTTGGGAAACAACTGTGAACATTATTTTTTATTGATTTATTAATTAAGAACATTTATATGGTTGCCCAACTCACTCATGGTGACTCTGGATTGCTTACAGCAGGGGTCTTCAAACTTGGCCCTTTTATGACTTGTGGACTTCAACTCCTAGAATTCCTCAGCCAGGCATGCTGGCTGAGGAATTCTGGGAGTTGAAGTCCACAAGTCAAAAGGGCCAAGTTTGAAGACCCCTGGCCTACAGAAATAAAACCCCAATGCAAAACACAATATACCCCGACACCTCTCGCAACAACAATCATAGCAACTACTTGATGGGCTCCATATCACCCTGGGGTTCCCAGGCCCATAGGCACAACCATATATCCAGGGCCTTTTGGAAGAGTATCAAGCTGGGGGACCAATCTTACTTACACAGAGATGATATTCCATAGGCAGGGAGCTATCATTTTAATAGATTCAACATAGGTGTGAGTAGCAGAAGAGACCAAAAAATGGGATTTACTGTGGTGTGAATGAGATTGGAATAGGCTTTTCCATTAGTGCAGACATGTCAAACACAAGGCCCGGTGGCCGGATGTGGCCCACAAAGTGGTTTCATGTGGCCCGCAAAGCCATCCTGGAAACAGTGAGGGAATGGCCCCCGCTGCCTTGGCCCTGGTCCAGGCCAGCCGGGAGCCAATGTACAATTTTGTGGTGGCCATCTATGCTGAAATGCATTCAGTCTTAGCTCCACAAGGCTGTCTAGAAACAGCGAGGAACCAGCCCCTGCTGTGTCGCCCCCGCACCCTAGGTGCATGCTGGGGGGGGGTGTCACCCTTTGTAAGGAATGAAGAAATGGACCATGCCTTGGCGCTTACCCCGGTCCCACCTTCTGCCAGAGACCCTCAGATCTGTCCCACTCCTGCCCAGGCCCCCACAGGCACCCTTGATGCGAACGATGTAGAGCTGGCCATGCCCACCCAGTAGGCACACCCACTCCATCCACGCCTACCCAGTAGGCTGCACCCACCTGGCCCCCCGAGGGCAACCGCAATGCTGATGTGGCCCTCAGTGAAATTGAGTTTGACACCCCTGCAGTAGTGCATGTATTTATTCGGCCATTTATTTATATTTTATATTTATATTTCACACTTCTTAACCACTCATCTCCCTCACAGAGGGGCTCTGGGCTGTGTATTTCATGTATTACAGTGAACAAAAGAAGCTTTCATATGTTACATATTCTCAGTGGTCACTGGGCATTCACAGATATGGGGTTTTGCACCTGCATAGGAAATTCTTCTGGTACACTTAGATGGTTGGAAGACAGATAACCTTTATTATCATTTTTTACTGTGGGCACAATGGCACCCATTAAAAATGAAATTTAGTTGCTTGCTCTCAAAGTGTACACATACATAACACACATTTAAACATACTATATACAACATATGTATAGACCTACGCCCTTACGTATAAGTAACATATAAATATTAATCACTGCCCATCTTGAATACTTAATGGAAGGTGGAAGCTTTAGAGTTCACAAGGTTAATGCTGTAAATAATACTGTATTATTTATACTGTTAATACTGTACAACTGCAGCTTTAATTTCCTCCATAGTTCTTCTATCAATCATTCCAGATAGAATATTCACATTAAAGGCAGCGTATTTTGGGAGTTGCACCACACCTGCTCGTCTGCCACTCATGGAAAGAAAAATCAGTTCATGCAGCTGCTGATAAAGAAGTTAGCTCTAATTCATCAGTGTGGGCTTATGTACATTACCATTTTTTTTGTCTCGGAAACTCAGGTAAAAAGCATGGAATAACGGAAATCCATCCTGACGTAGTTAGTTATGTATCACATGCGACGCAACAAAGGTTACAAAACCTGGTAGAGAAAGTATCAGAGACTGCCCAGCAAAGGAATATTTCTTACAAGGTAACTGACGTATTCTTTATTGGGAAAGTATTGGCAATGCCTTAAAAACAACAACAAAAACGCTCTGAGTAATGGCCTTAAATGCAATCTGGGCCTCAAAGCAATTAGATTCTGTTTTAGGCACAGTTATTGCCGGTAAATGTCCTTAATATGTAACATATCTCAAACTAACTTGACTGCCAATTTTAAAAATTAGCTTGAACCATAAGAATGATTTTATTTTAATCAATAGGTCAGGAATTTTCCTGCATGTAAAATGTATGCATCAATTTCACATGCAACCAGGGAATTGCTTCCTTGGATCGTTGAAATTGGTTATCAAGTTAAATCTTTCACACAGCTCTGGCCACTTGTGTACTGTTGCATATTGCCTGCACAACCTCGTGACCTGTACTGCTCCTCTCTTAGCTTTTCCACGCAAGATGCCGTTAAGTTTTTGGGGATGGCTTCTATCAAGGCATTCATTTCTAACAGAATTCTGTCTTCAAAGTGTTTTAAGTTAGGGAAAGGTTCTTTGCAAGATTTACAGGAACAAGCTGATCTTTAGCCCAGATCTGCCCCTTATCCCGATAGTGAACTCCAGAGTCTGCAAGGTCCATGAACTAATAATAACTTCTGTATGTTCTACCTTCTCCTAGAGAGGTGGAGTGACAGATGCTTGCTGGACCTTAAAACTCAAACCTGTAGAATGGGGCCATTCAGACAGGACTGTTCACTATTTGTATCCTTGAAAACCACTCACTAGGCAAGAAAGTGTCTACTGTCTTGTCAGGTCAAGGAATACACAACTTTGGCATGTTTGTCCCATAGTCTGGAAGCCATCCAACAGCTGCATTGAGTACTTTAGGAAAATGGTTTCTCTGGGGGAAAAAATTGTAGAGCAAGAACTATTTATTTAGGGCCCACAGAGTTGGCCTTCTCCAGGTCCCGTCAGCCAGACAGTGTCGCCTGGCGGGGCCTAGGGGAAGAGCCTTCTCTGTTGCGGCCCCGGCCCTCTGGAACCAACTTCCCCCGGAGATCCGTGTCGCCCCCACCCTCTCCGCCTTTCGTAAACTGCTTAAAACATACCTTTGCCGGCAGGCTTGGGGCAGCTAACATCTTGCCCATAGCGAGTGTATGTTTGTGTGTATGTTTGTGGAATGATTGTTTTTTTTTTTTAACTTAGGGGTTTTTATATTCATGTATTTTACTAGGTGATTTCTATTATGTTGTGAGCCGCCCTGAGTTCTCCAGAATAGGGCGGCATAGAAGTCAAATTAATAAAAATGAAAAAAAAATTATTTATTTTATTATTTTGACATTTATTTATTTATTTATTTATTTATTTTATTAATTAAATTTCTATGCCGCCCTATTCCAGGAACTCAGGGCGGCTCACAGCATAAATAGAAATCCAATATCAAAATACTACATAATACATATAGAAAAACATACATATATAAAAAAGAAAACCCCTAAATTAAGAAACCATTCATACAACAACGTACACACAAACATACACTGGCTAGGGGCAAGATGTCAACCGCCCCAGGCCTGTCGGCAAAGATGTGTCTTAAGGAGTTTACGAAAGGCGTAGAGGGTGGGGGCGATACGGATCTCCGGGGGGGGGGAGTTGATTCCAGAGGGCCGGCGCCGCAACAGAGAAGGCTCTTCCCCTAGGCCCCGCCAGGCGACACTGTCTGGCTGACGGGACCTGGAGAAGACCGACTCTGTGGGCCCTAACCGGTCGCTGGGTTTCATGGGGCAGCAGAGGTCCCGTAAGTAACCTGGTCCGATGCCGCCCTATTTTATTATTTTGACTTATATGCCGCCCTAGTTCTCTATTCATACTTTAACTCATCAATATAAAGTCAATACTTTCACTTAAACCGAGAGGAGCTTCAAAAAGTGAATCCTCTAGAAAATTCCTGATAATGAGCTCACCCAGGATCTATTGCTCTTGCACATGTGTAGTTAACTGGCCCCTTGGAGAAGACTATATTGCCATTTTTTAATGACTGAATTTCTGTATATTTTGAGCTGCAGTGGTCAGGTAGGCTCACTGATCTATCAAACCTGTTCTCTGGGGAAAGGATTCATTTAAATACTCCACTGGGGGCAGCTGTATTAGTTGTTAATGTATAATTATGAGTTCCAGCTGAGGAATCTGATAGTCACCCAATGACAGGGGATGGCTCTTCCAGTCACAGCAGGTCACCATGGATAAGCATGATGACTGAAAGTTTGTGCTGGTGTCCCAAGGACACCTTACCTCAGGCAGTCAAACTGTCGGCCCGCGGGCCGGATGCATCATGGCGAAACCACGCCCTCCCCATTGCCGGCAAGGGGAAAAAAGTCGTGGTACATCGTGACACGTCTCGGGTGACGTTGCGAGTTTAACATCCCCCCTGCCTTACCTGGAAGACCTAGGAGTCTATTATCTTGATCTTCAGCAGGGCATTCCCAGCAGGTTGGACTCAACTTTGGAGAAGAATGGGAATTCACAGTCAACGAAGTACTTCCATTCTTTTCCAACAATGCAATTTGAAATATTGCTTTGTAATTTCTCTTGCCCATCTTTTTATTTATTTATTCATTCATTCATTCATTCATTCATTTATTTATTGCAAATCACCTGTTTTCAGGATGATGAAAGATATGAACAAGCAAGCGACGTTCGGGCACAACTCAAGTTCTTTGAACAACTTGATCAAATAGAAAAACAGCGGAAAGACGAACAAGAAAGGGAAATATTAATGCGGGCAGCAAAGGCAAGTGCTCTGGGGTGTTATGCTTAATAGAGGAAACATGTTTGTAATATTTGTCATTGGAAGAGTAGAGGTCCTTCACTTGTACAGAATGTGAAAAGAGTAAGGAAACTGGGTTTGTTTCAAACTTGGTCACCGGCATGTTGCTGTTGAGGTACCGGCTGCCATTCCACGTCATAAAAAAGCTCCATAAGGAGAACCAAAAGGGTAGTCCTTGATTTAGCGTAAGATTGAAAAATCAAGTGTAATAACATGGTGCCTTGCTTAATGACTGGCACCACTTAGAATTGTAATTCTGGCCCAATTACATTCATAAGTTGGGGACTATCTGAACTGTTGGCTATTTCCAAATATTTTGAAAACTGCTTTTGGCAGCATATAATGTTGGATAATGTCAATGGAAGGTTGTCCAACTTTAAGGAAGTCCCGCAATAAGGTTGGGCTGAGAGACTGATTGTCCCAAAATCACCTAGCTGGCTTTTATAGCTAAGGTAAGACTGGAATTCACAGCCTCCCATTTTCTAGCCTGGTGCCTTAACCATTAGACCAGCGGTTCTCAACCTTTTCCGGGGCTCGACCCCAGCCCGCACAGCGCAAGCACGGCGCGACCCCGCCCCGCATCGCGCATGTGCGGTGCGATGGGGCGCATCGCGCATGTGCGGTGCAATGGGGCGCATTGCGCATGTGCGTCGCGACAGCCCGCATCGCACATGCGCGGCACGACGGCCCGCATCGTGCATGTGCGGCGCGACGGCCGCATCGCGATAGGGAAAAAAATGGCCGACCCCCCCCAAATGGCTGACCAAAATAAAAAAAAAATGGACTCGCACCGTGCACGCGTGGCGCAACGGGGCGCATCGCACATGTGTGGCGTGACGGCCCGCATCGCAATAGGGAAAAAAATGGCCGACCAAAAAAAATGGCTGACCAAAAAACAAAATATGGCGGACTGCGGTGCTTGGCGACCCCCGTGAAATGGTCGTTCGACCCCCAAATGGGGTCGCGACCCACAGGTTGAGAACCGCTGCATTAGACCAAAGTGGCTCTCTCACTCTGGAGGATTTAAGTGTTTGTATATACTTTGACAGGAGTATGAAATTTTATTGTATTTCATATGTTGCCTCCTGTCTTATTTAAAAAGAAAAAAGGGAGACAAATACAAACAAGATGCAGGTACATGTGGGCTGTTGGGACTCCATAAAACAGGGGTCTTCAAATTTGGCCCTTCTATGACCTGTGGACTTCAGCTCCCAGAATTCCTCAGCCAAGCATGCTGGCTGAGGAATTCTGGGAGTTGAAGTCCACAAGTCATAAAAGGGCCAAGTTTGAAGACCCCTGCCATAAAATCTTGAAGCTGGTCCCATTCCACCTATATTTTATTTATTACATTTCTACACTGCCCATCTGCCATTTAAGTGACTGGGTGGTTAACAACAACATATTAAAACAATGTAAACACCTGAATGAAAGCACAGTTTAAAAAGAAATTTAAGAACAAGTTAAAACTAACAAGTAAAAATCAAAGTTGAAAATTCAGAAGACAAAGTTGGTGCACAGCTCAATCTGAATCAATTGGATCCACATTTTCTTCTCCGGATTACGCATTAATGACATAATTGCTTTTAAATACTCCATTAATCTATTCTTAAAGCTCAAGGTGTCCTACTCCATTTACAGTAGTCCTCAACTTACAACTGGTCCCTTAATGACTGAAGTTATAACCAAGCACCCCAGTGTTACTTACAACAGGTTTTTGGAATTACGATTGCTGCCAAATATCTGGTCATGTGATATCTCAATTTACGACCACAATTGCAGTTTTGGGCTCAATTACGGTTGTAAGTTGAGGACTACTTGTAAACAAGGTGAGTGGATGTTGTTTATAAATGTATTGACTATTACTTTAAACGTTATTTTAAAATGTAATTTTAAAAGACCCTCTCTCTTTCTTCCCTCCCCCCTCCCATTCTCTCCTCCATTTTTTAAATCAACACAGTCTCGATCTAGACAAGAAGATCCAGAGCAACTTAGGTTGAAACAAAAGGCCAAGGAGGTATGTTTAAACCATATTTACCATTTTGGAACCAGAACATACATTCAGCAATGTAAAAGTGATTGCTTACGGGACCGCCTTCTGCCACATACTTCTCTACGACCGGTGAGAGCGCACAGGGTTGGCCTCCTCCGGGTCCCGTCAGCGAAACAATGTCGTCTGGCGGGCCCTAGGGGGAGGGCTTTCTCTGTTGTGGCGCCCGCCCTCTGGAACCAACTGCAGGGCTGGGGATGATTGTGGTTGATTGTTGAATTGAATGCGTGTTTTATTGTATTTTTTAGATATCGTTGTTTGGGTTTTTTTTAATTGTAATTTATTGTTATATATATGTTGTTAGCCGCTCCGAGTCCCCGGAGAGGAGCGGCATACAAACCCAAATTAATAATAATAATAATAATAATAATAATAAAAAAAAAGCATAAGTGAGAATAAAAACTGCAAGGAAATAACAGCAATTTTGTTTTGCCAAACCCAGATGCAACAACAGGAACTAGCACAAATGCGACAGAGGGATGCTAACTTGACTGCGTTGGCTGCAATAGGACCCAGAAGAAAAAGGAAACTGGATTCTCCAGGGTCTGGATCAGGGACAGAGGTATGAGAGAAGAATTCTCCTTGCAAACACCTGCACTCTTCCAAATCCTGCTTTCAGGAGTTCAAGTCCATCTTCCTACCTTTAATAATAATAATAAAGTTGGAAGGGACCTTGGAGGTCATCTAGTCCAACCCCCTGCTCAGGCAGGAAACCCTATACCATTTGAGACAAATGGCTGTCCAGTCTCTTCTTAAAAGCTTCCAGTGTTGGAGCATTCACCGCTTCTGGAGGCAGGTTGTTCCACTGGTTAATTGTTCTGACTGTCAGGAAGTTTCTCCTTAGTTCTAGGTTGCTTCTCTCCTTGATTAGTTTCCATCTGTTGGTTCTTGTCCTGCCTTCAGGCGCTTTGGAGAATAGGTTGACTCCCTCTTCTTTGTGGCAGCCCCTGAGATATTGGAACACTGCTATCATGTCCCCCCTTGTCCTTCTCTTCATGAAACTAGACATACCCAATTCCAGCAACCGTTCTTTGTATGTTTTAGCCTCCAGCCCCCTAATCATCTTTGTTGCTCTTCTCTGTACTCTTTCTAGAGTTTCAACATCTTTTTTACATCGTGGTGACCAAAACTGGATGCACTTACTTGAACAGAAAACTCAGTTTTATCCCCAACAAAATGAATTATTACAGCTTTTTAAATGTTGGCCATTTTTTTCCCAGTAGGATGTGGGTTTTAAGTTTTGATAGGCAGAAGCTTAGCTTAAGGGGGTTTTGACCTGTAAGATCCTTCAAAGAAGCTGGCCTTGATCATTTCAAGATGTATCGGCATTGAGATGGCTTCTTCTTTTGTATTCCTTTTGCAGTTTCCAGCTTTTTTTAAAAAAATGTAACAGGAAACCAAGTATGGAGTTACGTTTGTTGGATGTCACTTCTGCGGTGCTTGTATGTGCGTATGTGTGTGGGACGTGAATTAAAGATGGGGGCAGTTCTCTTGCCCCTTCCATTTGTCTCCCCTTCAGCGCCACAGGCAAAAAAGGCCATCCACTACACCTGTTTGATTCCCACCCCCTTAGCTAATAAAACGGCTTCCATCCCATTTTCATAGAAAAGATTTGTTTTCCTTCATCCCTGGAATTTGAGCCATCCGTTGTTAGAAGGACAGCTACTGAAGGTGAAGCTCAGATATTTTGGCCGCAAATGAGAAGAGAAGGCTCACTGGAAAAGACCCTGATGTTGGGAAAGATTGAAGGCGAAAGGAGAAGGGGATAGTGGTTAGATAGTGTCATTAATGCAGTAGTCTTGAATTTGGGCAAACTCTAGGAGACAGTGGAGGACGGTGGGGGGGATGGGACACTGGCGTGCTATGGTCCATGGGGTTCACGAAAAGCCGGACACAACTTAGCCACTGAACAACAACAAAAAACAATTGCTAAACGGGAGAGGTAGCAGTTCCCGTTAAATCCATCAAAGTTTGCAGTTTCTGTTCTCAAGACAGAGTTGCACATGTCTTAGGAATAGTCTGTGCTCCGTGGTATCAACCAGAGAGAGTTGTTTTTGTATATGGCTCACCCCAGACACCCAAGAAGGCTTTGTCCTGCCCTTAAGTCATGCCGAAGATAGCTGTCTTTTAAGCAGAGAATAGCTTCTTACTTGTGTGGCCAGTTTCAAATATTAGGGCTTTTTCAGAGTGCCGCTTAATTTGGATGCAATTCTATGCAAGTCTCTGCATGGACGTGTTTAATTTAAAATCCCTTTTAAAAGCTCCAAATCTGGTTCTGTTCCTCCCCCCCACCCTCCCGAAGTCTTGCTTGCACTTCAAAAAACTGATTGAGTTTCTTTAAATTAATCAGTTCCTTGGAAGTTCAGGCTGCCTGAATTGAAGCTTTTGTTTGCTTAATTAAGAACCAGCTGCTTTGGCTCTAATGAACTCACAGCTGTCTGGCTGCTGTTGCATACTGAGCTTCCCTTGTCTATCTTAATGGGCCTGTGCATTTTTGTTTCTTGTTTTTTGTTTGAAGAGAAAGCATATTGCCAGTGGTTTGCTAATGTCCAAAGAATCTTAAGGATATACAAATCACTTTTAAGCAGGACCATTCAGGATTTATTTAGCTGCTAAATGAATCCCAACCAATCAGCCATGAAAGAGGGAATCCATTTTATTATACAATTAACAAATTGGCAAGACTTCAAATACCAGAAGGAACATGAAAAACTGATTTTGTCTCTTGATAAATTAATTCCTCATTCGTACTGTAGAAAGTTGTTTGTCTGGACATTTCTGCGTACATATATAGTCCAATCATACCTTTTGGGATAAGGAACATTAGGCAGAGCAGAGAAAAGACACATGGTCATCCACAAACACACACAACAAGACACATAAGGACAATTTAATGTTTTAATGTTTTAATTTTGTAAGCCACCCAGAGTCTCCTTGTGGTAAGATGGGAAGCAAATAAATTTAATAAAATAAATAATTGGGGATTTTTTTGAAAAAGAACAGAACGAAATATAAAAACAGTTTGCACCAACACTGTTCAGTATTCCTCTTCATACCTTTCTATATTGCAGAAGAGTTCATTGCCTTTAATTTTTTTTTTTTAACTCATCATCTCATGAGGATCTTACCACTATCTGATCACAACTTTCTCAGTATTTCCCTTCTTGGCCCATTCGTTCTTCCATATATATTTTACTCACTTCATCACTTTCTGAAAAAGCACCACAATATACTCTTTTCATACTGATCACTCGCTTTTGTACTTAATCTTTATGTCGTAGTGAATTGTTCTGAACTGTGTCTTCCAGTGTCATTGTATTTCGTTTTTCTCTTCGCGTATACTAGTGTCACATATACCAAAGTGGTCAGAATGATTTCTTTTATGTACATGCTCACTGACCTTATAACAGAGTAACAGAACAACAGAATAATAGAGTTGGATAGGACCCCCAGCTCAAGCAGGAGACCCTATACCAGACATGTCAAACACAAGGCCTGGGGTCCGGATGCGGCCCGCTAAGTGGTTTCATGTGGCCTGCAAAGCCATCCTGGAAACAGTGAGGGAACGGCCCCCGGTGCCTTGGCCCTGGCCCAGGCCAGCCAGGAGCCAATGTACAATTTTGTGGTGGCCATCTATGCTGAAATGCATTCAGTCTTAGCTCCACAAGGCCGTCTAGAAACAGTGAGGAACCAGCCCCTGCTGTGTCGCCCCCGCACCCTAGGTGCATGCTGGGGGGGTGTCACCCTTTGTAAGGAATGAAGAAATGGACCATGCCTTGGCGCTTACCCCGGTCCCACCTTCTGCCAGAGACCCTCAGATCTGTCCCACTCCTGCCCAGGCCCCCACAGGCACCCTTGATGCGAACGATGTAGAGCTGGCCATGCCCACCCAGTAGACACACCCACTCCATCCACGCCTAGGCTGCACCCATCCGGTCCCCCGAGGGCAACCGCAATGCTGATGCGGCCCTCAATGAAATTGAGTTTGACACCCCTGCCCTATACCATTTCAGACAAGTAGCTGTCCAATCTCTTCTTAAAAACCTCCAGTGATGGAGCACCCACAACTTCTGGAGGCAAGCTGTTCCACTGGTTAATTGTTCTCACTGTCAGGAAGTTTCTCCTTAGTTCTAGGTTGCTTTTCTCCTTGATTAGTTTCCATCCATTGCTTCTTGTCCTGCCTTTGGGTGTTTTAGAGCAGAGGTCCCCAACCTTTTGAGCACCAGGGACCGGTTCTGTGGAGAGAGGTTTTTCCGCGGACTGGAGTGGGGGCCCGCGTGGTTTTGTGTTCTGCCTGCATCCCGTGGATGGGGCTTTGCTTGTTTGTGCGGACCAGTTGCTGGCATGCCGCGGCCCGGTATTAGTCCATGGACCAGGGATTGGGGACCCCTGTTCTATGGGACTCTACCAACAATTAGTTTCCATCCATTGCTTCTTATTTTGCCTTCAGTTGCTTTGGAGAATAGCTTGACTCCCTCTTCTTTGTGGCAGCCCCTTAGATATTGGCACATTGCTGTGATGTCACTCCTAAACCCTCTTTTCATCAAACTAGACCTACCCAATTCCTGCAACCGTTCTTCGTAAGTTTTAGCCTGCATCCTCCCCAGTCATCTTTGTTGCTCTTCCCTGCATTCTTTCTAGAGTCTCAATATCTTTTTTATGTCATATTGACCCAAAAATATGCCATTAACTGCCTCTCTGCCAGCATCTGCCAATATCTTAAAATGTTATTTTCCCATCTTTAATAAATATTCTACACAGGTACACAAATTCATGTACTTAATCTAATATTTTTGTAATTTCTGTATAACTTGCAATGATTATTTCCCTGTTTCCTGTCAAACAGAATTGCTTTGATTTTTGAACTGTTGATGTGAGTTTTTCAGTTTAAGGCATAAGATTATTGATTTAGTCATTAAATTTCTATGCCGCCCACTATAGTTATCATTATAGTTTCTTATGAAATCCAGAACTCCAGCGTTATATAATCACTTCTCCAGTGTTCTACTATTTCCATTTAGTCTAAATCTTCTCTCAAACACTCTTTTTCTTGTTCTTACTTCCCATTAGTGCAGCTTTTTTTTGCATTTTGTAATGTAATCCTTTGATCCAAGCAACACGTCCATGCTCGGTTCATTTCGTTGGCTGATTAGCTAATTTTCTTTCATGCTGGGTTTCTATTTTCTCTTCCTACACTTGTTCTACTTTTACTTTAGTGTATTTAATTGATTGTAGTAAATTAAAAGGCTGATCTCAGATTTTGGTCTTTTTTCACTCATTAATTTAGTGATAATTATTCCTTTTACATTCCAAATTGCAGGCTTCCATGCAACATAATTGTCCCCTGATGAGCACATTGATATAGACCTGTGCTACTCATCATGGCTTTGGCCAATGAAAGCTTTCACGTGACATTTTTCGGGGAAAAGATATACAGGTAGACCTTGACTTACAACAGTTCATTTAGTGACTGTTCAGAGTTACAACAGCATTGAACAAAGTGACTTATGGCTGTTTTTCACACTTAACGACCCTTGCAGCATCTTCATGGTCACCTGACCAAAGTTCAGATGCTTTGCCACTGACTCACATTTATGACGGTTGCATTTTTCCCGTGGTCATGGGATCAGCTTTGGTGACCTTCTGACAACCAGATTCACTTAACAACCGTGCTACTAACTTAACAACTGCAGGGATTCACTTAAGAACTGTGGCAAGAAAAGTCATAAAATGGGACAGAATTCACTTAAGAAATATTTCACTTAGTAATAGAAATTTTGGGCTCAATTGTGATCGTAAGTCGATGACTAGTTTACGTTACCAGCCTTAGCGTGCCCATGTCATATGTGACATTCCCTACAGACTGTAAGGGCAATATCAATAGGTTTTGACACATTTCAGGCAGGTTCAAACTGTTCTATGGAAGCTATATTCTCCAGTTCCTTATCTTGTATTCATCTTGTATAAATCTTGTATTTATACAGCTAATCCTCAGCTTACGATCACAATTGAGCCCAAAGTTTCTGTTGCTAAGTGAGACAGTTGTGAAGTGAATTTTGCTCCATTTTATGACCTTTCTTGCCACAGTTGTTAAGTGAATCACTGCAGTGGTTAAGTTAGTAACACGGTTGTTAAGTGAATCTGGCTTCCCCGTTGACTTTGCTTGTCAGAAAGTGGCAAATGGGGATCACATGACCCCCCAGGACCGTGCAACCGTCATCAGTATGAGTCAGCTGCTAAGCGTCTGAATTTTGACCCTGTGATCATGGGGGATGCCGTAAAGGTAATACATGTGAAAAACAGTCAAAAGTCACTTTTTTCAGTGCCGCTGTAACTTCGAACAGTCATTAAATGAACGGTTGTAAGTCAAAGTCTACCTGTACTTCAGGCATCTTTGCTTGGCTCATATAAGAAACAAAATGGCTGATTTAAATTGATCTTTGGCTAATCCAGCAGGGTTGTTCTTAGATTCATTCCAGGCACAAAATCTGCCATTTTTGTTTTAACTGAGTCTGAAATTTTCTGCTAAGCAAGGGAAACTTGGGTAGCCTTGAGATATATTGGTCTATATATCTCAAGGCTTACCCAGGTTTCTTTCTTTTTTTTTTTTTATAAATATATTTTATTGATTTTATAATTTTAACAAAAAATACATAAAATCCCAGAATAAAAACCTATTAAAAAACCTAAATATACAACTCAACATAATACATCCTCTTCCATCATTCAACATACAAAAGTTTAAATACCCACACTTAACTATAGGTGTTGCCCGGACGGCACCCCCTGCACCACATCCACCCTCTTTCTTCCTCCCTATCTTCTCCTACTTCCCCCTTCCTCCATCTCTCTCCTTCCCTTTCTCTCCACTTCACCTCTTCTTCCCCAACCTTCCTACTTCCCTCTCCCCTCTCTTACTCTTCCCTCTCACCCCCCTTCAGATGTAGTCCAGAGGTACCGTCCGAGCAACTCCTCTCTCTCAGTAAGCATTTTTATTATATATTACAAGTATTACAGTTGAGTACAAAACAATCTAACAATCTAACACCCTCCCCAACATACCCCCCCCCAACTTCCCAAAGTGAGTACAGGGTAAACAAAATTAATATATAAATCCTAATAAAAATTTAACTATATGCTAAAAACAATTTCTTGGATTGATATTTCCCTTGGATATACCCTATCCATTTTTTCCAGTCCAACATATATATTTCATTTGAGTGATCTTTCAAGTAAGCAGGTACTTTGGCCATTTCCGCCAAATTTATAACTTTCAAAGTCCATTCTGCAATAGATGGTAAGCTTACCCAGGTTTCTTGAAGGTTTTCTGCTTTTTTGTTTTAGCAGATTGTCTTCCACTTACTTTTTTTTTATTTTTTCCCTTTCTATTTCAAAATTCGGATATAAAATCTTTTAAAAAAATCTGTCCGCCAAGCACCATTGCCGATGAAAATTAGCTGATAACCGAAGACAAGCTAGGAAAGAATGTCTTTAAAAACAGTAAGGTCAAGTAATTTGAAGCACAAGGCTTTCTCAGAATCCTCCCGAACAGGCTTTGGAGACAACTAAGCCACATTTAGGTGTTCTCTGAACCATTCAAGTGATATGGATAAACCTTGGTCCTGCTGACATCCCTCAGATGCTATGGGGCTCCTGCAGATAGTTGCATTTTCATTGTGACTGCAGGAGGTAAATCTTGTCATGAGGTAGATAACTGCAGGAAAAGGATGACTGAACAGGGTTTTAAAGTTATTCCTACTTGGAGTTCGGTTCAGACAAAAGTGAAGTGGAATTATATCAATTCTAGCCCAATGCTAAAGATGACACCTCTAACATGGATCAAAGAAGCATTGATAGAAACATGGACGTAGAAGGGAAAAAGGATGTTATTGTTAACAATAACAATAACAACAATAATAAAGTTGGAAGGGACCTTGGAGGTCATCTAGTCCAACCCCCTGCTCAGCAGGAAACCTTATACCAGTGGTGGTGAACCTTTTAGAGACCGAGTGCCCAAACTGCAACCCAAAACCAACTTATGCATCGTCAGGTGCCGGGTGGGCGTGGCCCATTGGGTGGGCGTGGCTGCGGTGGTAACGGCAGACTGGATGGGACTAAAAAGTTCAATCAATCAATTCCAACTTTGCGAGATTTTTTTTCCCGCAAGAAGTTGAAATTGATTGATTGAACCTTTTTTTTTTTTTTTGCACATGGTGGTGGAGGCCTAAAGCGATAAAAGCCAGCTGAAGGCCTAAGAGTGGGGCGAGGGCACGCATGCCCACAGAGAGGGCTCTGAGTGCTGCCTCTGGCACACGTGCCATAGGTTCGCCACCACAGCCCTATACCATTTCAGACAAATGGCTGTCCAATCTCTTCTTAAAAACCTCCGGTGTTGGAGCATTCACCGCTTCTGGAGGCAGGTTGTTCCACTGGTTAATTGTTCTGTCGGGAAGTTTCTCCTTAGTTCTAGGTTGCTTCTGTCCTTGATTAGTTTCCATCCGTTGCTTCTTATCCTGCCTTCTGGTGCTTTGGAGAATAGCTTGATTCCCTCTTCTTTGGGATAGCCCCTGAGATACTGGAACACTGCTATCATGTCCCCCCTCGTCCTTCTCTTCATTAAACTAGACATACCCAATTCCAGCAACCGTTCCTTGTATGTTTCAGCCTCCAGTCCCCTGATCATCTTTGTTGCTCTTCTCTGTACTGTTTCCAGAGTCTCAACATCTTTTTTACATTGTGGTGACCAAAACTGGGTGCAGTATTCCAAGTGTGACCTTACCAAGGCCTTGTAAAGTGGTATTAATACTTCACGTGATCTTGATTCTATCCCTCTGTTAATGCAGCCTAGCACTGTGTTGGCTTTTTTGGCAGCTGCAGCACACTGCTGGCTCATATCTAAGCACACCGCTGGCTCATACTAATTTGAAAGATATGTAGATGGCTTTTAAGAAAGCGACCCTCACTTTCTTGCTAGGATGGCCAGTGGGGAAAGTTATAATGGTTTACAGACTGCTTTTAATTTCAACTTCCCCTTATTTTAAACAGATAATCTCAACAGTATCAACCCGTTGACACCTTTGGATTTCTGTTGGGGGTGTGTGTGTGCTTATTCTTAAAAAGACAGTGTAATACTATCTCAATTTTTATTGTTTGTGTTCATTTTGAACATGCTGTTCCTTTCACTTCTACTCCAGATAAGAGAAATGCCCCACCAGTTCTCAGTTTCGCTAGTCCAGGGGTGGGGAACTATAACCCCCTTTTGATTTGTTTCATGCTGGCTCAGGAATTCTGGGAGTTGAAGTCCACAAGTCATAAAGGGGACCATAGTTCCCCATTTCTGCACCAGTCAGTCCTGGTTTCTCAACCTTGTTCCTCCTGATTTTTACTGGATATTTTAAGAGGTTCTAGTAACTTATTTGCACGATGACTAAATTATTAAAAAGTTTTTACTTTAAGTAACTTTAAACTCCCACACTTTTTAAAAGACAAAATAGAAATTATTTTCCTGGTCTTTATGTGCCATCTGCTGGTTACAGATATTTACTGTCTCCATATATTTTCATGAGAATGAAGAGACTACGGTCCTCTTGTTTATTTTCTCTTACTAAGTCCCTCCTTGAGGCATTTTTTTTTTAAATTTTGCATTGGTCCGGCGACAATTGGGCAATTTCTGAATTGTTGAAAGTCTGGTTCCAGAAAAGCCAATATTTTAACAGAGTGAAATCAAAAGTGTAATATGAACTGACTTGATTAGGATTTAAAGCTAGGACTTCTGTACCTGTGACATTATTATACCAATCTCACTTTCCTTAAATCTTTGAGTTTAATTACACAAAATGCTAACATGCAAAGTCTATACAAGTAGTCCTTGACTGACAATCATAGTTTAGTTTGAAATTATAACAGCACTGAAGAAAATGACCTATGACGGGTTTTCATATTGACAACCTTTGCAACATTCCCATGGTCACATGATCAGAATTAAGGCGCTTGGCAACTGACACGTCTGAATGATGGTTGCAGTGTCCCAGGGTCATGTGAACCCCATCTGTAATCTTCCCAGCTGGCTTGCGACCAGCAAAGTCAATGCGGGGATTCAGAATCACTTAATAACTTTATAATTCACTTAAGAACTGCAGTGATTTGCTTAACATCTGTGCCAAAAAAGATCATAAAAAGAGGCAGCTGCCTCGCTTAGTAGCCGAAATTTTGGGCTGAATTGTTGTCGTAAGTCAAGGACCACCAGTATTATGCAGATTTTTTAAAAAAAAGAATTGAAATACGTATGCTAAATGAAATGGAAGCAGATTAAATCAGAGTAAGCAGATGACTGACAGTCAACAACAATAAAAATAACCTGGAGCATGAAATCACTCCCTATAACAGGGGTTCTCAACCTTGGCAATTTTAAGACTTGTGGACTTCAACTCCCAGAATTCCTCAGCCAGCAAAGCTGGCTGAGGAATTCTGGAAGTTGAAGCCCACAAGTCTTAAAGTTGCCAAGGTTGAGAACCCCTGCCCTATAAGAAGCCAGAACATTTGGTATTCTTTTAGGTTGAAAGATGACAGAGGAATTACACAATCGAGGTGTGTAAAATCATAGATGATTTGGAGGAAACTGTTGCTCTGTGTGTGAAATGAGCTGTTTCTAAATTTGGTAAATAAATAAATAAATGAGATGCCCAGGGAAGTTATTTTTTTTCCTCTATTAAAAGATCAAGAGCAGGGGCGTTATTCAGTAGCAAAAGAAGGGAATTATCCATGCAGTACGCAATTGACCTGTGGAAACCATAACCCTAAATAGTGAGGACTGCTAGCTTGCATGGCAAAAAGAAGATGGGATAAACTCACGGTGTGCAGCTCTGCCAGGGGCTACTGATCATGAAGATTCAGAGTTACTCTGGGTTGGGGGCAGCATGCCTTTAAAAGCCTCTTGCAGAGGAGCAAGGATGGGAAAAGGGTGGGTTTCCATCTTCATTTGGGACTACAAGTTGTTCTCAACTTAACTACCACAATTAAGCCCAAAACTTACACCGCTAAGCGAGACAGCTTTGCCAACATTTTATGACCTTTGGTGCCATAGTTGTTAAGCCCAGGGGTAGGCAACCTTGGCTGTTTTATGACTCGTGGACTTCAACTCCCAGAATTCCTGAGCCAGCATGGCTTAGCTTGGAAACATCTCCCTTTCCCCTCAACATGGCTGGCTCAGGAATTCTGGGAGTTGAAGTCCACCAGTCATAAAAGAGCCAAGGTTGCCTACCCCTGTGTTAAGCGACTCACTGCAGTTGATAAGTTAGTAACCCGGCTGTTAAGTGAATCTGGCTTCCCCGTTGACTTTGCTGGTGAGAAGGTCAACTTTGGTGATCACATGACCCCGGGGCACTGCAGCTGTCATAAATATGAGTCAGTTGCCAAGCGTCCGAATTTTGTTCACACGACCAGGGGGATGTTGCCACGATTGTGAATGTGAAAACAGTCATAAGTCACATTTTTTTTCCAGCGCCATTGTAACTTCAATCGGTCACTAAACAAATGGTTGTAATTTGTTGTAATTTGCCTGTAACTCTGGGCATGTTTGCTTGGCTCATATAAGGAACAAAGGGCTGGTTTAAGTTGGGCTTTGGCCTAATCCAGCCTGGCTCATTCGAGGCACAAAATCTGCTCAAAGCTCGTGAGTCAAGGTTTACTTGTAGTTTATATATCAGTGACAGCGAACCTTTTAGAGACCGAGTGCCCAAAAACTGGCCCCACCCCGCTCCACCCCCTGGCCTGCTCCTGCTCCGCCCCCACCCCGCCTGCCTGCAGGGCCACTCACCGTCTCCAGGGCCCACCGCAGATCGCCCAGCAGCGCCATGGTAGCCACGCCCTCTGCCCGCGCCCCGCAGCATCAACTGTGCGCGATGGGGCGTGACAGCAGAGTCTTGTCTACACTGCCTGGCTGCCATGTTCTTGGCTGCACTGTTCCACGTGGGCCACACTCGGGGCCAACTCTTCTCCAGGAGGGCTGCTGGTGAGGGGGTCACGGGTGGGGGAAGCAAGGCTGAGGCAACGGCACGTGTGCCCACAGAGAGGGCTCCGAGTGCCGCCTCTGGCACCTGTGCCATAGGTTAGCCACCACTGTTATATATGATTCTTACTGAACTATCCTTTCCCTTGAAAAAAATGTCTTGCCATCAAATTTTTCCAGTTTATCCGATATCCAATATGGGTTACAGATAATCTTCCATTTACAGTATATTTGTTTAGCCCCTGCAAAATTACAGTGGCACCGAAAAAAGTGAGTAACAATCACTCCTTGCAGTTACAACTGTCACAGCATCCACACGGTTATATGTCATGAAAATTTGGATGCTTGGCAACTGGAAATTATAGTCCCAAGTCCCTTGTTCATGACTGTAAGTCAAGGACTACCTATACAACTCACAACCACAACCAAGTCCAAAATGTAGGTTGCTAAGTGAGAAATTTGTTAAGTGAGTTTCGCCCCATTCAACAATGTTTCTTGCCACAGTCATTAGGTGAATCACTGTAGTTTATACATTAGTAACACGGTTGTTAAGTGAATCTGGGTTTCCCAATGACTTTGCTTGTCAGAAGGTCGCAACAGGTGGATCGCATGACCTCGGGACACCGCAACCATCATAAAGACGAGTCAGTTGTCGTAAGTGTAAAAAACGGTCATCAGTCACTTTTTTTCAGTGCTGTTGCAACTTCGAGCAGTCATTAAATGTTGTAAGTCAAGGACCACCTGTAGTCAGCTTTGCAAGGGGATTCTGCTTGAAGGATTAAAAAAAAACCATCCTTTTTCTCTCTTTTTTTCCCCAGGGATCCAGTCCGAGTGTAGCAGTACCAGGATGCTCCGGAATTGGAACAACCAGACAGTTTACACGGCAAAGGATAACTCGGGTGAACCTCAGGGACCTCATATTTTGTTTAGAAAATGAGCGAGAGACAAGCCATTCACTATTGCTCTATAAAGCATTCCTTAAGTAGAAGTGGAGAAGATCAAGGTATTTTTTGGCAAAAGAAGACCCTGGGGACACTTTTTATATATATTTGCAGATTACGCCTTTTTGTAACAAGCCTATGGGATATTGTTTTAAATCCAAATCAGAACACCCCATCAACAGCCATCGCCCTGAGACAGCCATCTCTTTGCAAGGAACCCGTTTTCTATTTCCATTGATCATTAACCCTTTGATGTGAGAGAGAGATCTCTGTCTTTGACAGTCAGGAGACGTGGAAAGGCCTAAGGAGACAATATGCGGACAGTTGAAAGTTTAACTCATCTCTTGGAGTGGCCTTCTTGTCAAACAAGCCATATTATAGAGACTGAGGGAACCATTAGCAAATAACCAGCTACTCTGTGTCAGATGATCCTGTAGCAATTCAACATTAATTGTGCATTTTATTTCAGTTGTACTTTAACTCAAATCATCTAGGGGTGTGTGTGTGTATGTGTGTGTATGTGTGTATGTATGTATGTGTATATATATATATATATATATATATATATATATATATATATATATATATATATATATATATATATATATATATATATATATATATATATATATATATATATATATATATATATATATATATATATATGCCTACAGCAGGTGACCTCATTTTACTTTAGCTTTTAAAAGAAGTCAGTTAGCAAAATAAATTGATTTTAATAAATATTTATCTTTACCTTCCTGCCCGAGATGGTTCAAATTCTACACGACATTTAATTTTAAGCGTAACCTCAATTCTTTCTTAATCTTGTTATTTTTGCTTATTAGAGGCACCCCACCCAACTCTGAAAATCCACAAAAGACAGTTCCTTCTGAATGTTTTATCAGCATCTGTAAAAAAAAAATTAAAAAAGGAAAAAAAGAAATGCATTTATTTGCTATAGTTTGTAAAGCTGTAAAGTTTAAAACAAAAAAACGAAAAACGAAAAAAAAACAACTTTTCAGCATAAATATATTTTACTTGCACTGTGTTTTTTAGCGAAAGTGAAAGCTTAGATTAAATAAAAATCAGAGTTGAGAGGAATCATCAAAAAGGCAGTTTTCTCAGTGTGAAATCAAGTGTTGAAAAAAAAATGGTTGGTGTATTTTGTCAGTAATTGTACATAATTTTTTGGCACATAACATTAAAAAAATGGCTATGTAAACTATAATTATTTTGCTAAAAGACTGTATGCAAAGCTTATGGGCTTAACTTTAAAGATGTCCAGAGCAAAATCCCCCTGTTTCTACCTATTTTTTTATTACAAATATACTAATTGGTTCTTTATATTTTCAGAGGTTATTGTATTAAATTGTCTATTGATAGTACTTTTATGACTGTAAATATGTCGGTTTTCTTTGTGTGAACTCTCATGTTAGATTTTTCAAGGGCAGGGCAACTGGAGACCTTCCTTGCGCAAACCCTACCCAGAATGAAGGTTTGCTGTGCACGAACTGGCATTGATTTGAACAGAGCCTTGTGCAAGGAGAGTTTCCAGTGCATTTGCACCTTTTCTCCTTTTTTTGTGTGTTTGTAAAACTGAATGCTGATCAGTATTTTTATCAACATCCAACAAACTGTTACACCTTTTTATTTGTCTTTTAGGGAAAAAAAAACAGAGAGAAATCCTGTCTTTCCATTAATTTTATGTAAATTTTGCACAGTCCCTTGTTCATATGTAAATATTTTACTTTCAAAAATGAAGTTTTTAATTGCTATTGTTTTATATAGGATTGAAAGAAAATTAACTCCTTTATTAAAAACAAATTTATCTGTATCTGACTATGTATTTTTGATCTATAAACTATTTTCGTCTCTGGATTTATTTAAACCCTACCTTTTCTCTCTCTTTCTCTCCTTTCTTTACATTGCTGCATAATCAAACTTCTTGTCAGAATCCAGTTATATTTCATCTCTAGTTATCGACTATGGAAAACCCCATTTCTGCCCTCTCTGGATTCTGTCATATGATGAAGGGGAAGGGGGGGTGAACAAAGGGGTTTTATGGCCCTTAGTTCCGAGGAAAAGGGGGGTGGAAATGTAAGGCCTGGGATTGTCGCTGGAAAGATGGTGGGGTGGTGCTGCTGGGGACCCCTTAAAACCTTGAACCATAGGGCTTGGGCCCCAGGTCCTGTCTAGAACGCCTGCAACCATTTTCTCTTAATAAAGGATGCCTGTTGGAAGAAATATTCCAAGAGTTCTGTCTTCTTAAGATGCAAAGTGGGGTGGGTCCTTACACTTCTAGATGAAGAACAGTACTACTTTTTTTGAGTAGTATCTAAAAAGCACAGTTTGAGAGCCCTGTGCCTAAATACAAATGCAAACTGCATTGAGGGAACTTAACTTTTGCACATGGAATAAATTTTACCAGTTATGTAAACCTTCCAATATGTACTTTGCTCAGTTCCTTTTGCATCTGTACTTCGGTCAGCAAGATTTAGTGATTAGAACTGGGTTGACAGTACTCCAAATGATGCTTTTGAGTTTTCAAAGCCCTTGGAAATTACCAGTATTCCATAATATATTGACAGCCTCTAGAGATTTTGGAGAAATTAAGATGTGGGAGGATGCAGTACCCCAGTCCAAGAATTAATCAATCTCTACCTCAGAACATTAGGCTTACTTCACAGAGTCCTTCCTTCCTTCCTTCCTTCCTTCCTTCCTTCCTTCCTTCCTTCCTTCCTTCCTTCCTTCCTTCCTTCCTTCCTTCCTTCCTTCCTTCCTTCCTTCCTTCCTTCCTTCCTTCCTTCCTTCCTTCCTTCCTTCCTTCCTTCCTTCCTTCCTTCCTTCCTTCCTTCCTTCCTTCCTTCCTTCCTTCCTTCCTTCCTTCCTTCCTTCCTTCCTTCCTTCCTTCCTTCCTTCCTTCCTTCCTTCCTTCCTTCCTTCCTTCCTTCCTTCCTTCCTTATAAATATCTAATATCCAGTTTGATATTATAGAGATTCAGAGCCAGTCTGGTCTAATGGTTAAATTAGCAACTAGAACCCGGGAGAGACCATGAGTTCTAGTCCCGCCTTAGCCATGAAAGCCAGCTGGATGATTTTGGGCCAATCACGAGAAGATGGGAAATTCTAGTCCCGCCTTAGGCATGAAAGCCTAAGTGACCTTGTGCCAATCACTCTCTCAGCCCAACCCACCTCAATGGATTGTCGTTGTGGGGGAAAACAGGAGAAGGAAGGTATGCTGGTTATGCTTGCCGCCTTATAAAAATAATAAAGGTAGGATATAAATATTTTAAAAAATAAATCCAGGTTTTTAATAGTTTAAGGCTTTTATTTAGCTCACTAAGATTGATTTTAAAATAAGGTTTAACATCTTGAATTTATTTTCCTATATTTGAATATCTAACACTTGAAATATTGCATCCAGTTTTGGTCACCATGGTGTAAAATTTTTTTTAATTATAAATTTTTATTAATAATACAAAATTAAAAACACATTGGACATAGATATGACGTCACTGGTTCCATACATCTTCCAACGTTTTACAATAGTTTTACTGCTCATATAGACATAGTTCTTGAACTTTGCTCACTATTTATAATATACTGTTAACACTTTTCCCCTTATTTCTATATATCTGCTTATCTTTTAAATATACATTTGTCTATAATCTATATTTTATTCTAGCACTATACATTTCTCTTGGCTACCCTCTTATTGTCTATCCAATCATAAAATTGTTCCCAGATTTTATAGTACTTGGTTTCACTTTTGTCCTTGAGTTCCCATGTAAGTCTATCCATTTCAGTGCAATTGAAAATGTTCAATATTGGGACTTCCGGTTCCGGTCACGCGGACCGGAGCCAACCTCCGAAAGCTCCGGGACGGCGCGTTTTTTAAAATTAAATAAACGGGCCGTCGGGGGAGTAAAATACCGGCGGAGAAGGGAAGATCGAAGAGGACCCCCGGCCCGATCTGGCAAGGTGAAAACCACGGCCGAGGGGTCCGGGAGAGCCGCGGAAGGGGCCGAGGAAGACGGTGGTGGCTGGCCTGCCGGCCGGCAGGCCCAAAAACTCTGCGCTGCCGCGTTGCCGGGGAGAACCGGCGTGAGCGGGGACAGAAAGGAGGAAGAAGCCGGAGAAGACAGCAAGGGCCGCTGGGAGGGTCTGCAGACCCAGAAACGACCCCCAGACGAGCAGAAGGGGGAAAAGAGAGCTGGAAGAAAGGAAGAGGGAGCCAGGTCCGGAGAACAAAGGAGGAGGCAAGTAGAACCGGCGGAGAGCAGCATCGAAAGGAAGGAGGTGACTAAAAAGCAGACAGCGGGGGAAGACTCAAGCAGAGGGACTGGTGAGTGTTACCCCACGCGCTGCGCCCCAGACCCACCAGAAAGGGAGCCCCAGGGAATCAGAGAAGGGCAGAACCTACCAGGGAAGAAGGTGGGAGGAAGAAGAAAGCTGGAAGGCAACCTGGAGCACTACTAAGGAAAGGCAGAAGGGATCTGTAAACGCAGGCTGCCAGAAGACAGGAAAAAGAGACCTGGACAAGACAGCAGAGAAAGAGGGGCAAGACAGAGCCAGAAAAGAACAAAGAGAAGGATCAGGCTGGCAGAGGGGAGTGAAGAGGAAGCCAAGGCAAAGGCACTGAATAGGCTCCCTGAACACAGAGCTGCCTGAATATAGGCTCTTACCCCTACACTGCCTAAACCCTGAAGCCTCCCCCCTTGAAAGGCTAGACTACTGGATCATCACCAGATCACAACCTAGTGTCCAATTTGGTCCAAATTGGAAACCAAAACAGTGCCAGGACAACAGGAGGACAACCTCAAGATGGCCTCCAAACAGACCAAACTGACAGAAACGATGGGAGTTGTATCCTCCCATGCCCAGCCTACTAAACCACCAGGAAGCACCCTACCCACCCCCACACCCTCCCATCCAACGGCAGATCCCCAGACCCATCAATGCACACAAGCCAGCTCAACAGCACACATAATACAAGAATTAAAGGAAGTAATAGGGATGCTGGTAGTGAGGATGGAAGGGATGGAAAAAAAGATGGAGGAAAACTGCAAAGAATTAAAACAAATGCAGATGGACCAGGGTAGGGAGCTGGAGAGAAAGTGGGAGGAGCAGCGCAGGGCGATGACCGCAGACCTGGTCCAAATGAAGGAGGCGATGCAAGCACACTACAAGGGCATAAGGGAGGAAATGGAGAAAAACTTCCAGGAGATCAGGGAGAAAGTGGACAAGCAGATGGACGAAAGGGAGAACCATGTAGAGGGACAGATAGCAGAACTGAAAAGGGTGGCTCAAGACCAATCCACCATGATACAATACTGGCAGATGGCGTCCGCGATCAGGTTTAGAGGCTGGAAAGAGGAACCAAACGAAGCCCAAGGAGACCTGCTTGGAACCTTTGTAGAGGCCCTGGCAACATTTCTGGGAAAGAGCACCACAGAGATCGTTGGGCAATTCGACAGAATATACAGAGTGGGCGCATGGAAGGCAACAGACAGACGTCGGCCAAGGGACGTGGTTATCCACTTTATGACGCAGGGATTCCGGAACCTCATCTCAGCCACATCTTACAACAAGAGATTATACATAGAGGGGCAGGAAGTGAAAGTACTGAAAGAGATCCTCCCAACGATGCTGCGAGACAGAAAGGACTACCAATTTTTGGTCGACGAACTGAGATCACGCGCCATGAGATTTCGATGGGAAGCCCCAATGGGGATGTCACTTTTCTATAAGAATAAAAGATGCTACCTGAACTCGGTCCAGAAAGCCAGAGAATTCCTTGCAAAGGAACTGACGGCAGGTGGGCCTCAACACATCACGAGAGAAGAAGCAGAAGGGTCACGGGGACGTGGAAGAGACCGAGAACAACGAGCAAACCACCCAGAAATACAGACCGACGCAGCAGCAAGAGAAAGGAAAGGACCAACTCGAGACACGACGACACAGAGAACAGAAAGCAACAACAACAAGGAAACAGGACAGATGGCGGATATCAGAGTACTACGATCCACTACCAAACGCACGGAGCAGCAAGGCACGGCCCCTCTACACAACATGAGCACCAACCTAGATACCATGGGAACGAGACCAAAGAAGAACACAAGAGATAAAACAGAAGCGGTCTCGGAAGAGTATCCTGAAACCGACAATGGCAACTAATTACTTGACGTGGAACGTTAACGGACTAAATTCCCCACAGAAAAGGAGAAAGATATTTCATTATCTGTTTCAAGGAAGAAACGACATAATTTGCCTACAAGAAACACACATCAGAGCAGCGGACCAGAAATACTTAATCAACAACAGACTAGGTATACATTTTGTTGCAGCGGCGCCACGAAAGAAGAACGGGATTGTTATATACGTGAAGAAACATGTAATAGCCAAGCTAATAGAGTCGGACTCCCAGGGTAGATACCTAGCAATCGAAGTGACACAGGATGACAAGAAAATTCTAGTGATGGGCATATATGCACCAAATCAACAACAAGGAAAATTCTACAAAAAGATGCACAAGAAGTTAACACAACTCAACTACAAATCATGTATTATTCTGGGAGATTGGAACGGGGTCATAGAGATTGCCCTAGACAAGAAGAAAACAAAACCTAACCCACAGAAGCACTCCAAGTTGCCTAAATCTTTCTTCGACATGAAGGAAGACCTTGCACTGACAGACGTCTGGAGGGAACGGCACGGCAAAGAGCAAGAATTCACCTTCTTCTCCGACAGACATCAGTCATTCTCCAGAATTGACTTTATATTAACATCAAGCGACCTGTTAGTTTGTCTAAACGCGGTGAAAATCCTGCCCAAAGTGCTAACAGATCACAATCCGGTGAAGATGGAACTAAGACACGGTGTGAGACAGAAGAGATCCTGGAGAATTAATGAAAACCTGTTTAGACATGGAGAAAAGGTGGCGGAATGCAAAAATGCCATGAAGGAATTCTTCAGCATAAATATGAACAACGAAACACCGATAGAAATGATCTGGGACACCAGCAAGGCGTACATGCGGGGGATTCTTATGGACATGAATAAAAGGCACCGTCGCCAACAAGAACGAAAAAGAAAAGAGCTAGAAGAGGAGATAAGCAAGAAAGAGAGGCTATTAATAAAAAGACCAGAAGACAAAATCACCAAAGAAGGAATTAAGATCTTAAGAAAGCAGTTTGACATGTTGATGGCAGACCAAGTTGCGAGGAACATACAATATGCAAAACACAAGACATTCTGCAAGGCCAACAAACCGGGTCGATGGCTGGCCTACATCCTAAGAAAGAAACAGAAATCCCGCATAATTGAAAAGATAGAATATAAAGGCAAGGAGGAATTTCGACAAGTAACCATTAAGAAAGCCTTCACAGAATTCTACTCGAAGCTATACACCGAGGAGAAGACACAGGACAAAGAGACAGAAACTTTTCTACAAAACGAAAAGATACAGGCAATCACCGATACACAGAGAGAGGCCCTGAATGCCGCAGTCACAAAGGAGGAAATACACTCAGCGATCAAACAGCTGAAACCAGGAAAATCGCCAGGGACGGATGGGATAACAGCGACTTATTACAAGTGTCTCCAGGAAGAGATGTTAGAACCCCTTAGACAGCTATTTGTCAATATACAAGAAGGAGGCCAAGTTCCACCATCCTGGAAAACAGCCTATATTTCATTAATCCCCAAGGAGGGGAAAGATACTACACAACCCGCAAACTACAGACCCATCTCACTACTTAACACGGATTACAAAATATTCACAAAAATTCTGGCCGATAGACTAATGACTGTACTACAAAAAACAATACACCCGGACCAAAGGGGATTTATTCAAGGACGCCAGATGAAAACCAATGTGAGACAGCTGTTGAACATAATAGAGTACTTGGACAGGCACAAACAGGTACCAGCCGCCCTTATGTTTGTGGACGCAGAAAAAGCCTTCGACAGACTGAATTGGCCATTCCTGACGAACCTGATCCAGAAGATGAAAATGGGAGCACAGTTTCTCAACTCCATAAGGGCAATTTACCAGAAACAAACAGGCCAGATCATTGTGAACGGAGAGCTAACAGACCCATTCAACATAGAGAGAGGCACGAGACAGGGGTGCCCGCTGTCACCCCTGCTATTTGTCCTAACACTGGAAATTTTACTGAACAGAATAAGAGCGGCAGAGGACGTACAGGGCATACAGATTAAACAGCAAGACTACAAACTATGTGCCTTTGCGGATGACCTGCTGGTGACAATGTCGCAACCAGCACAGTCAGCAAGGAAATTGATGGAGATAATGGAGGACTATGGTAGGGTGTCAGGCTTCAAAGTAAATATATCAAAAACAAAGATGCTAGTCAAAAACCTAGACAACAAAGCAAAACGGAACCTGGAAAGAATAACGGGTTGTGAAATAGTCAAGAAAGTCAAATACTTAGGAGTGGAGATAGAATCAACAAATGCGAAATTATACAAGAATAACTACGAGGTCCTGTGGAATAAGATACAAACAGACCTGGAAAGGTGGAAATCACTACGTCTGTCCCTGCTGGGCAGGATAGCGGCAGTAAAGATGAACATCTTACCCAGATTTTTATTTCTCTTTCAAATGCTACCCATACTCAAGAAGGATGCGGACTTAGACAACTGGCAGAAGGGCATCAACAGATTTATTTGGGACGGCAAGAGACCGAGGGTGAAACTAAAAATCATCCAAGAAGCAAGGGAGAGAGGGGGACTCAAAATGCCTAATCTAAAGCTATACTACTATGCAGCGACGTTGGTGGCGGTGAGCGACTGGATCAACATGACAAATGATAGAATTCTGAATGTTGAGGGGCATGGTCTACTATTCGGCTGGCACGCATACTTAGTATACGACAAAAAGGCAGACAGGAACTTCAAGGAGAACCCACTACGAATCCCATTGTTATGGGTCTGGAAGAAATATAAGCACCTCCTACACGACAAGATTCCCATCTGGACGATTCCCGGACACGCAACAGGGGATATGAACACATCCCAAGGGCAAGAAGTGGTGCCCTACAGTGAACTTGTACTGGGAGAAGAAAATAGGTTCCTCTTGCTACCACAAGCAACGCTAGCAAACAAAAGAATAGGAAGTACCTGGCTATCATATATGCAACTGCAATCAAGGTGGCGTAAAGATAAGAAGAAGGGCTTCTCCCAGACCGACGAGAATCTAATTAAACAGATTAGAGAACAGGGGATCAAGCACATCAAACGAGTGTACAGCATTCTGATAGAAATGGACTCTGAAACCGAGCTAGTCAAGAACTGTATGATAAGGTGGGCACAAGACTTCGGACACTCTATCACCATGGACACGTGGGAGAAAGTCTGGGTGAGGAATGTAGAATTCACGAAATTGCAACACTTAAGGGAAAACTTCTACAAGATGTTCTATAGATGGCACCTAGACCCGAAAAAAATATCACTCATCTACCCGGACTCCCAGCCCAAATGCTGGAGGTGCGGGGACGGGGAGGCTACTTACTTCCACATATGGTGGACATGCAGAAAAATCAAAGCATTCTGGAGGAAGATATGGTGGACACTCCAAACCATTTTCAAAAAGCGTATAGAATTTCTACCTCAGGCTTTTCTGTTAGGGATCACAAAGGATTTCACTACCTCAGAGACAAATTTATTTTTGAACTTAATTACAGCAGCAAGATTGTTGGTGGGACAATACTGGAAGAATCCGGAAATACCGCCTATTGAAGAATGGACTGTGAAAGTAACAAATTTGGCGGAAATGGCGAAAATATCAGCATACTTGAAAAATCGCTCCAATGAACAATTTTTGACAGACTGGAAACAGTGGATAGACTATATCCAAGAGAGACACCAATCAAACAGAATGCAGCTGGCGTTTAGCTGAGGCTCGATGAGAGGAGGGAAGAAGGGTTAACAAATCAAATGTTTACAAAAACTAACACCCAATGTTGAATGTATATGTTATGTAACTAATGCCTCTTAACATAACCTTATGACTAATGTTGTTTGCTTTAATACTGTTAAAGCGGACTGAATCTCTACCTCAGGATATGAAACTTTTACCTCAGGATCTCTGGTTAGGGACTATAAAAGATTGCACTAGTAATGGGATGAAGTCAATTCAGAAGCACAAACGAACAATATGCGATAGACTAGATACAGTAGATAGACCATATATAAGAGAAACACCAATCAAACAAAATGTATTCGGAGTATACTTGAAGATGTAAGGGAGGAGGGAAGAACGTTTACTAAAACAGATGTTTACAAAGATTAATACCTAATGTTGTATGCTATGTTCTAGGATGATTGCTTAGCAATAGGATCTTATGTTTAATGTTGATCACATTAATATTGAACCAGATAAGAGAAACACCAATCAAATAAAATGTAACAGGAGTTTAGTTGAGGCTAGACGCGAGGAGTGGAAAAAGGCTTACTAATTCAGACGTTTTCAAAGACTAATACTTAGTATTGTATACCAGGTGTCATGATGATTGCTGCATAATATGTTTTTATGTTCAATGTTGATTGTTTTAATAAAAGAATTTTTATACTGGAAAAAAAAAGAAGAGATTGGACAACTGTTGGTGTGAAATGGTCTAGGGTCTCCTGCTTGAGCAGGGGGTTGGACTAGAAGACCTCCAAGGTCCCTTCCAACTCTGATATACTGTCACCTGTTAGGGATCTGCTGGCATTATCTAATGAAAATAAAAATCAATATTCTACTGGGTTAAAAAAAAAAAAGAAAATGTTCAATATTTCCTCTTCGGTTGGAGTATCTTTCTCTTTCCATTTTTGAGCGAAGGCTATTCGTGCATCTGTTACTATATGCAGTAGTAAATAATTTGTGTCTTTCTTATATTTTCTTTCTATAATTCCCAATAAGAAAAATTCCGGTTTGGCTTCTATATCTATTTGCAAAATTTCTTCCAACCACTTCTTTAATAAGTTCTAAAATTTTTGTGCCTTTGGGCATTGCCACCACATGTGGTAGTAATTCCCAACAGTCTCTTCACACTTCCAGCATATTGAGGATTTCCCCTTGTTCATTTGTGCTAATCTTGTGGGAGGGAGGTGCCACCTATAAAACATCTTATAGAGGTTTTCCTTATAGGAGGTTGCTAGAATAATTTTTAGATTTTTTCCCCATAAACTTTGCCAAATATCCAAATCAATATTATGCCCAAAATATTTACAGCAAATTATCATAGTTTCTTTCACCTGTTCCTCAATCATTTCTTGCTCTAATAAATATCGATATAATTTACTTATAGTCTTGCCTTCCCTGCTAAAGATTTTATCTAATTCTGAGGAGTCTTGCTTTATGCCCTGTTCCTTTTTCTGAAACACAGTTGTTCCTTCACTCGCTGAAGACACTATTTTGAGTTGCTTGTTAGAAACAACCAGAAAGCAGAAATGTGAACCAATGTATCTCTGGAAATTCGTTGCTAAGATGCTTGTAAAACTCTTTTCACCTTGCCCAGCTGTTTTGGCTCCAACTTCTGATGAAGTGGTTTTTGAGTTGCAGACATGTCTTTAAATAGACTAGCAATTATTATTCTTCAGAAGCAGAAAACTTGTCTCACAAGAGTATCACCTGGCAGAGAGGCAGACAGAATAACAATAAGAGTGGGAAGGGACCCTGGAGGTCTTCTAGTCCAATCCCCTGCACAAGTAGAAAACCCTATACCATTCTAGACAAATGGCTGTCCAATCTCTTCTTAAGAACTTCCAGTGTTGGAGCATTCACCGCTTCTGGAGGCAAGTCATCCCACTGATTAATCTTTCTAACTGTCAGGAAATTACTCCTTAATTTTAGGTTGCTTCTCTCCTTGATTAGTTTCCATCCGTTGCTTCTTGTTCTGCCTTCAGGCGCTTTGGAGAATAGCTTGACTCCCTCTCCTTTGTGACAACCCTTGAGATATTGGAACACTGGTATCATATCACCCCTCATCCTTCTCTTCATTAAACTTCTTGTTAGTTGCGAAGTCATGTCCAACCCATCGTGACCCCATGGACAATGTTCCTCTAGGCCGTCCTGTCCTCTACCATCTTCTGGAGTCCATTTAAGCTCACACCTACTGCTTCAGTGACTCCATCCAGCCACCTCATTCTCTGTCGTCCCCTTCTTCTTCTATTGCCCTCCATCTTTCCCAGCATTAGGCTCTTCTCCAGTGAGTCCTTCCTTCTCATTAGGTGGTCAAAGTATTAGAGTTTCAACTTCAGGATCTGGCCTTCTAAAGAGCAATCAGGGTTGATCTCCTCTAGGACTGACCGGTTTGATCGCCTTGCAGTCCAGGGGACTCGCAGGAGTCTTCTCCAGCACCATAGTTCAAAGGTCTCAATTCTTTGGCGCTCAGCCTTTCTTATGATCCAACTTTCACAGCCATACATTGCAACTGGGAAAACCATGGCTTTGACTATATGTACTTTTGTTGGCAGGGTGATGTCTCTGCTTTTTAGTATGCTGTCTAGATTTGCCATAGTTTTCCTCCCCAGGAGCAAGTGTCTTTTAATTCCTTGGCTGCAGTCCTCATCTGTGGTGATCTTGGAGCCCAGGAAGATAAAATCTGTCACTACCTCCATTTCTTCCCCATCTATTTGCCAGAAATTGAGAAGACCGGATGCCATGATCTTGGTTTTCTTAATGCTGAGTTTCAAGCCAACTTTTGCACTATCCTTCACCCACATCAAGAGGCTCTTTAGTTCTTCTTCACTTTCTGCCATTAGAATGGTATCATCTGCATATCTTAGGTTGTTGATATTTCTCCCGGCATTCTTAATTCCAATTTTTGATTTGTCTAGTCCTGCCTTTCTCATGATGTGCTCTGCATATAAGTTAAATAAACTAGTTAATTAAACTAGACATACCCAATTCCTGCAATGGTTCTTCATATGTTTTAGCCCCCAGTCCCCTAATCATCTTTGTGATTCTTCTCTGACAGTCATCGTAACCCCAGAAAATTCTTCCTAGAAGCGATAATACCAATATACAAAAGAGTCATTACAGATTTCGAGCTTCACACCAGCCAATATTATGCTTCAAAAGTAGAAGAAAGGAAATTTATTTACTTATAATTATTAAACTTCTATGCTGCCCATCTTTCCAAGACGACTAGGCAGCTTACAGTCATACAATTAAAATGCCATATAAAACACTAAAACTATAAATAAGAACCATACATTTAATGAAGCAATTAGTGAAGTAAAACTGCTGTAGAATACAACATAAAAAGGATTAAAAATCTGGAAGACATAAACACAATTTTTTTAAAAAAAAAGAGACTGAAAACTTGCCAAAAGGAATTGGCTTACATTCAAAATCAAGCTTGTCATAAAAATTGAGAGTGCTGGGTTTCTCTAAATTTGGATGAGCATCTCTTATTATATGGAGAAATGTTTCCAGAAGTTCCAATTGGAATATGGAGATCTGCTAGAAACAGTTTATCAAGTGCCAGCCAGGTTAAATCTATTTGCAGACTGAGCCCATTTTTTTTCAGAATGTTTTGCAGTTATCCAAGAAGACAATTACTCAATATAAAGGGGGGAAATAAGAATATTTCCTAACTAGCTTTAAGGCTGAAAAATAAGAAAAGAATTTAATCTGTCTTCCCTATCAGAAAGAGAAAGCAGGGTTAAGTTGCAGGTCCCATCTGTTAGGGATATACAACAAAGTCTTCTTGGTGGTGGCCCCTTCATTATGGAACACCATTTCCCCGAAGGTATGATTGACCCCCATTTTGTTCCTTTTTCAAAAGGCCCTGAAGACATGATTTTGTCACTGGGCCTGGGGACCCCATATGCAAATGGACCTGATCAAATGGTTGGTTGGATTGTGTTGCTGCCACCATGGGGGTGAGTGTTGAGTGGATATTTATGTTTTTTTTTATGTTGTGGATTTTATGTTGCAAGCTGTCTGGAGTCACCCATTTGTGAGTTGGCCATATAAATTTGTTAAATGAACAAACAAACAAACAAACAAACTGATCTGGCTAGAACTTATATTGGAGACCACTGAGAAATGTAGGCTTGGCTACAGAGGAGAAGAACACCACTAACAAACACTTTTTTTTCTTTTAACAATCCTGTAATTCCTTGCATGGGGGTGAATTTGGGGCAACTGAGCAGAGCCCAAGTGTTTACTGGCTGGATGCCCTTCCTGACACCTACGCGGAGTTTGCAGCAGACAATAACTCATTGCACTCACAGAGAGAAATACAGTAGCAACATTAGCAAAAACATTGGCTAGGAGAAATGCTGTGGACATAGTATGCTTGGACGTCAGTAAGGCATTTGCCAAAGCAGTTCACACCCTACTTCTCGGTAAGATAGAATAAGGTGGGATAGACAGTACCACCACTAGATTGATTTGCAACTGGCTGGCTAACCACACTGAGCATGCAATCCTCAATGGAATTGCACTGACATGGAGGGAAGCCTGCAATGGGCTGCCCCAAGGTTCTGTCTTAGGCCCAGTACTCTTCAATATCTTCATAAATGATTTAGATGAGGGGATAGAAGGGGAGCTTATCAAAGTTACAGATGACACCAAGCTTGCTAGCCCTTTGGAAGATAGACTGAAGATTCAGAAGGATCTTGACCAACTTGAACACGGGGCCTTCTACAAATAAAATAATCAGTGGTGAGAAAATCGAAAAAACATATGCATGGGTATGGAATAGGTGCAGTGGTGGGATTCAGCTGGTTCGCACCACTTCGACAGAACTGGTAGCTAATTTTTTTGTTGCCCAGGCCCAGAATGGACTTCCGGAAGCGTTATCCACACAGAGAACCGGTTGTTCACATATTTGAACCCCACCACTGAATAGGTGGTACCTGGCTCAACAGGAGCAATTGTGAGAAGGATCTAAATTCTAGGTTCTAAATCCTAAACTTCTGACATGAAAACTGCAGGAAGCTTTTGTGAAGCCAGCAAAACATAGTTTGACTCGGAACAGAAAGTGGTTTTATAGCTTTCTCTTTGCAACCTATATCCTACACAATTAAAATGAAATAAAATCAGATCATTGGAAGAGAGACTTTATCTTCCATTTCTCTGAAAGTCTGGAAACCTTACCTGAACTTTTTGCTGAAGGAAGAAACAAACGAAACACTGATTTATGGATCTGAAGATTGAAAAAGATGTGAGTTAAATAAAGGGGTTGAAAGGATTTATGGACCATCCAAGGAGGTAGGAAAAATAAAAAGTTTATAAAAATCTATTGAAAAGAAGTTCAAAAGTAATTTATTTCTTGACTTTTTTTTTCTGTCTTTCATTTTTTCTTGTATTTTTTCCTCTTTCCTCTTTTTCTTTTTTATTGTTATGCAAAGCAGACCTTTCTTTCTTTCTTTCTTTCTTTCTTTCTTTCTTTCTTTCTTTCTTTCTTTTTCTTTCTTTTTCTTTCTTTTTTTCTTTTTTTCTTTCTTTCTTTCTTTCTTTCTTTCTTTCTTTCTTTCTTTCTTTCTTTCTTTCTTTCCTTCCTTCCTTCCTTCCTTCCTTATCTTTCCTTCTTTTTTCTTTCCTTCTTTTCTTTCCTTCTTTCTTTCTTTCTTTTGATGTTGCACAACTCTGTGACATCACCTAGAAAAGGTGCCCTTTGAAGACTTAAAAATGGATTGAAGCAAGGTGGGTCATCCTGCAGATTATTTGTTCTTAAGCATGGATAGCTATTATTGTTGTTACTGGCTTTGGGCTGAAGCACAGATAGCTATTATTTCTATCATTGGCTTATGTTAGAACTCTTATATTTTTAGCAAGAAAGGAACTCAGTGATTGACAGATATGAACTTGGAGAACAATCATATAAAGACACAGCATGGAAGGAAAAATTGGGGCAGTAGAGGAAGAAAAAAACCAAACAAACTCAGGTGGTAGTTTTTAAGGAGCAATTCAGAAACACAACCAGCTGGGATAAAAGCAGTTCAAGTAGTCCCATAAAGTAGCCATAGAGATGACACTAATGGAGAGTCCAAAATGAATTATTTCTCTGCCAGGAAGATGAAATAGCCCTGCTGTTCATCTCTTCTCTTCCTGGATTGCATGAGACAGCCCTAGCTGACCAGTGCTGAACAGACTTTTGCAACCTACATCTTGTAGTTGTGGATGTCAATCAAGAAACTAGATGAGGATGATGACCAAGACTCATAGCAGGGTTGACTGCTTGATCAGTGTTTCTCAACCTTGGCAACTTGAAGATGTGTGGACTTCAACTCCCAGAATTCCACAGCCAGCATGTGCAGCATGTCTAGTGCAGGGGTAGGCAACTTTGGCTCTTTTATGACTTGTGGACTTCAACTCCCAGAATTCCTGAGCCAGCTGGTCCACGAGTCATAAAAGAGCCAAGGTTGCCTACCCCTGCACTAGACAATGTTTCTCAACCTTGGCAATTTGAAGATGTGTGGACTTCAACTCCCAGAAATCTCATGCTGGCTGTTGAATTCTGGGAGTTGAAGTCCACAAGTCATAAAAGAGCCAAGGTTGCCTACCCCTGCTCTAATGAAAAGAAGAACTAGAGGGGAGACATGATAGCCGTGTTTCAATATTGGAGGGGCTGCCACAAAGAAGAGGGTGTCAAGCTATTTTCCAAAGCACCTGAAAGCAGGACAAGAAGCAACGGATGGAAGCTAATCAAAGAAAGAACCAACTTAGAACTAAGGAGAAATTTCCCAACAGTGAGAACAATTAATCAGTGGAATGGCTTACCTTCAGAAGCTGTGGGTGCTCCATCACTGGGGGCTTTTAAGAAGAGACTGGACAGCCCTTGCCTAAAATGGTATAGGGCAGGGGTAGGCTCAGGAATTCTGGGAGTTGAAGTCCACAAGTCATAAAAGAGCCCAGGTTGATTGAGCAGGGTAGTGGACTAAAAGACCTCCAAAGTCCCTTCCAACTCTTGTCATGCTGTCTTAGACTGATTGGACGGAGTAGTCTCAGATACAGGCTAATCACCAAAAGCAAAGCCATCCCTTGTCAATTACACATCAAGAATTACCCGGGATTAATTACTAGTAATTGCTAGTTACAGTGGCTATAGCCATTTCACTGGTTATTAAATTACTCAACCACACAGTACATCAAATCAGGAAAAGGACCCTGCTTTTTAAGCCCCCAAATCCCAAACTAATGAACAAACAGGGTCTTCAATTTATATGAATGCAGCCACTTTTTTCCCAAGGGAGGGCTTTGTATTTTTAATACGTGTATATATACATAAACAATGTAAATACATATTTATAGTAGCACTTCATTATTTATGTCTGTAGTACTTCAGGTTGCCGATAGGTGGTGCTATCAGCCCAGTTATCAAAAGCAAGTATGCTCTCTACATCCTTGCTGAATAAGCTACAGCTTTCCAAAAACCGAAGAGAAAGATGTGCTGCTGGAGGGGAAAAAAACCTCAAATTATTCCTATATGGAAGGGATAGCCAACCTTGTAGCATTTGGAGGCTATACTTAAGAGTTGTGAAATGCTATGGAGAATAGGATGTGAGGCATAATGGCTGAGGCCACCTCACACACACAGGACTGGGCCTCTAATTTTCCAGCTCTTCCTTTTCTGAGTTGAGGAAGCTGGAAAGCTATGTCTTAATTTTTTTATTTTAAAATAGCACTAATTTTATCTAGGAATTGGTGAATATCCATCACAAAATGGCAAGAAACAGGGATTTGGCCCTTTATGGTGATTAGAAATTGGGAAGACTATGTAGAAAGCTTGACATTGTAAGGGAAAGGTCTTTGTGAGGATGACCCTGAAAGAATACAGAATAACAGAGTTGGAAGGGACCGTGGAGGTCTTCTAGTCCAACCCCCTCGCCAAGCAGGAGACGCTTTGCCATTTGGATAAGTGGCTGTTAAGTCTCTTCTTGAAAGCCTCCAGTGATGAAATATCCACAGCTTCTGGAGGCAAGTTGTTCCGCTGGTTAATTGTTCTTACTGCCAGGAGATTTTCTCTTTAGTTCTGAGTTCTGAGTTGGAAAGAAAAACTCAGCAGAAAATCTTCTCTTTTTAGCAGACCTGATTGCTAGATTTCCCAACCTTGGCAACCTTAAAATGTTTGGACTTCAGCTCACAGAGTGTGACCTGGGAACTGATGTCCACACATCTTGAAGATGCCTACATCGAGAAAGAAGATTGCTATGCCCTTTGTTTGTTTAACAGGCTTAACTGATGGAGATGAGGAAAAAAAAGTGCTCTGGTTATGCTAAAAGGTGATTTCCATTGTTGAAAGAAAAATCAGGTCCAATTCCAAGCGGGGGGGGGGGGGAGAAGACTGTCTGCTTAGGAAAGAAGATTCTAGTTTATTGAGAAGAACGAGCAACAGCATGCAGTTCTGGGACAGCTGACAAAATGGCTGAGTGAGTGGATGGATTTTTATGGGGCTCGGAGACTTTGAAGTGTTAATGTTTCTGGGCTTTGCAATAAGGTAGGCTTTTGGGTCTTTTGCTAGTCTGAAGAGTGTGTTGGGTTAATCCTAATATGTCTTAAAGGTCCTGTCCTTAGCTTTTGGGTGGGGTTCTTAATCTGATCAGCTGTGGGGGCTGAAGGCGTTTTGTTTATGAATAGATTGGCCCAGTCTTTCTGAATGTATTAGAAAATCTGCATTCCTAAAGGCCAGCCTCTTCAGGTTTCTTAATTTGAAGCTGTTTTCCTGGGGATGCTTTCTGCCTTTGTTAAGATTTTTTCTCCATTTCTCCTTCAGAGGAAATATTCTCTCCTGCCTCTTTTTAATAAGAATAAAGAATATTTTAATTGGGGGGGCTTCCTACTCCACCAACCTCCTCATTTTCTTGAATTGCTTCCATTTGGCCATCAAAATAATAGCATTTAGGTTTATATTCTGAGCAATAGTGCTTTACAGCACTCTTTGGATGGTTTACAGTGTAAGCATCATTTGCATATTGCCCCAAACAATCTGGATGCTCATATTATTGACCTCAGAAGGATGGAAGGCCGAGTTAATATAAAAAATAATTATTGTTGATAATCACTAATTGAATTGTTTTTTTCCCCACCTTTCCCCTTCTTATCTTTTTAAAGTGTATATCCCAAGCCCAGTCTACAAATTTTATGTGTACGATGTAAAGCCAGCTAATTTAAAACAGGATGATCACAAACTTTATTCATATAGAAGTTTAGATTATTTTCAGAATTTCTACAGTGTTACTTGTGTATTCCCCCCCACATTTTTTTTAGAAAAAGACTTTTAAAATAAATATTATTATTATTTACTACTTTTACTATTTACTGTGTGATTTACTATTTTTTTTTACAGGCAAGGCATTCTGGGGATCAGAGAACAGAATATCAACATGTATTAATAAATACATGTTGAAAAGAAGATGTGGGTTCAAATGAAATTTCCTTCCCCCCCTTTTTTTTTGGCCGAACAATTAAGCTAAAATGCAAATGTCAGCTTGTTTGGAAGAGAAGGGCTTTTTTTTATGACAATGATTGTATTTTCCCAACATGTTTGACTTGGTTACCGAATTAATAAAACGTTCGAATTTGCATAATGGTTTGAATCTTCAGGCTATCAAGTGTATTAAATTTACACATCAAGTTAAGCCATAAAATAAATATCCAAGGTTAATTTGTGGAGCAAAAGCAGTTGCAAGATCTTTTACTAAACCAGTTAAGCATGTTATATAAATCCAGCCATGGATTGGCCAACACAAACTTTTTCTCATCCGAATACACATAAGGAGGTTTTAAGGAATAGAATAGAATAGAATAGAATAGAATAGAATAGAATAGAATAGAATAGAATAGAATAGAATAGAATAGAATAGAATAGAATAGAATAGAATAGAGCTGGAAGGGACCTTGGAGGTCTTCTAGTCCAGCCTCTGCTCAAGCAGGAGGACTATACCATCTCAGACAGGTGATTGTCCAGTCTCTTTTTAAAAACTTCCAGCGATGGACCACCCACGATTTCTGAGGGTAAGCTGTTCCATTGGTTGATTGTCTTCACTGTCAGAAAGTTTCTGCTTAATTCCAGGTTGCTTCTCTCTTTGATCAGCTTCCAACCATTGTTTATCGTCCTTAACCTCTGGAGCAGGCATGTCAAACTCGCGATGTCATGTGACGTTGCGTGACATATCACGACTTTTCCCCCATTGCTGGAAGTTTAGAATAATAAGGTTGGAAGAGACCTTATGTAGGCCTTCTAGTCACCTCCCCGATCATGCAGGAAATCCTATATCATTGCAGACAAATGGCTATCCAACCTCTTCTTTAAAACCTCCAGTGATGGAACACCACACCTTCAGAAGGCAAGCCATTCCATTGATTGTTTTCACTGTCAGGAAATTTCTCCTAGCTTCTAGGTTGGACTTCTCTTTAATGATCTTCCACCCATTACTTCTCCCCTTACATGCTTTGGAGAATAGGTTGGCCCTTCTTCTCTGTGAGAGATCCTCAATTACAAGGGCTATCACTTTCATACATCACTGGAGGTTTTCAAGAAGAGACTGGACAGCCATTTGTCCAAAATGGTATCTGATCTTCTGTTTTAGCAGAGGCTTGGATTAGAAGATCTCCAAGGTCCCTTCCAACTTTGTAATACTGTTACTATTAAATTGATGAAAAGAAAATGTCTCTCTAAGAAACATTCTCTCTCACAAGGCAGAAAGTATAAAATTCAGATTAGGGTGAATGTCCACCATCCTAATGTGAGAAGAATCCAGAGAAAGAAATAGTTCGGGAAATATTAAAAAGGTAGAATATATTTCCCCAAAGGAATAATGGAGAAGATTTTTTAAAAAAAGACAGAAACCAGTCCCCAGAAATCAGCCCCAGCCCCTAGGCAGGGGCCAGCTTTTAGAAATGCAAATTTAATAATCCATTCAGGAAGGTTGGAGCCAGGAAGCTAGAAATTAGGAAGACAAAGACACCTAAAATCTACCACCCAAATTCTAAGGACATAATAGGATTAACCCAGCAATACCAAAAGGACACACTGAGACACAGGAAATACAAAGCCTCAAACAGGAACAGGAAACAACCTCAAGCACCCCAGAAGGTATAAAAGCCCACCACTCTGCTCCATGTGGTCAATTTTTCCAGAGCCGTCTGTTTGTCTGGCTCTTTCTAAAGCACTCTCCATTTTGATTATTCCCGGCTTGGACTGGACCCTGGTGAAGATTTTATCTTCAACACTAAATTGGTTATATTCTTTTTTTTTTTAATTTTTTTTATTATTAAAGCAATCAACATTAAACATAAGATCATATTAAGAAGCAATCATCATAGAACATAAAATACAACAGTAAGTATTAGTCTTTGTAAACGTCTGATTTGGTAAACATTCCTCACTCCTCACGTCAAGCCTCAACTATACGCCAGATACATTTTATTTGATTGGTGTTTCTCTTGTATATAGTCTATCCACTGTTTCCAGTCTGTCAAATATTGTTCATTTGAGCGATCCTTCAAATATGCTGATATTTTCGCCATTTCTGCCAAATTTATTACTTTCAAAGTCCATTCTTCAATAGGTGGAATTTCTGGCTTCTTCCAGTATTGTCCCACCAGCAGTCTAGCTGCTGTGATCAAGTTCAGAATTAAGTTCGTCTCTGAGGTAGTGCAATCTTTTATGATCCCTATATTCTTAATGAACTACAATCTACTCCAAAGCAGTGATACCTTTCATTTTTTTGCCTCCCATTCTCGTATGGTTCTTTGTTGCAATGATACCTTGCTTTATCAAGAAACATGAGAAATAATCCACCTGCTACTGTTTCACTCTCTAGGGCAGCGGTTCTCAACCTGTGGTTCGCGACCCCTTGGGGGTCAAATGACCCTTTCACAGGGGTCGCCTAAGACCATCAGAAAACACATATTTCCGATGATCTTAGGAACCGATTGGCACAGCTCGAGCCTGATTTTTGAAACACACTCAAATCAAAGGCGGCAATGTCATGAAAGCAAAGGCGGCGGGGGGGGAGAGGAAGAGCCAGCGAGCCCCAGCCAGCGAGTAAGCCGATCCAGCCAGCCAGCCAGCCGGGCTGAAAAGAAAGAGGCGGGGCCTCCCAAACCCTGACTTTTCCCCCCTCCCCTCCTTTCATTTGCAACTTGCAATGGAAAGGGACCCCCCAGACTGAAGCCCGGGAAGGCTGGAGAGTTTTGCGTGGGGTCCGGATTCCCCTTTGCTCCACCACCAGCATCGCTGCCAGACCAGCCAGCTGCTGGGGGGAATTTCCCTTTTTCCCCCCTTCCCTCTCCCTCTTTTTTAGTGCAAAAAAAAAAGTCCTAGTCTCTTTTTATTTCTTTTCTTTCCCTCTTCTTGGCTTTTTAGTTGAGGCTTGATGTGAAGAGTGAGGAATGTTTACTAAACCAGACGTTCACAAAAACTGATCCTTAGAGTTGTATTGCAGGATATATGATGATTGCTTTTTAATATGAACTTATGTTTGATGTTGATGGTTTTAATAAAATAATTAAAAAAAAAAATAGCAGCCGGGGGAATCTTCAAGCCAATAGTTGTTGCTAGGGCATTAAAAAAAAAAAAAGTCCTTCCCAGGCGGGGAATCTTTCTGCACTACTTTGGCTTTTCTGAGCCGGGGGAGGGGAGAGCTGATGGGGGGGTCCTAGGAAGAAGGGAAAGACCCACCGGAGAGGTTCGGCTGCTTTTCTGCTCAAGCAGCCGGCAAGGAAAAAGCCCTGGAGGGTCGGGTGTCTGGGTTTTTCAATCCCTTATTAAATAGGCAAAGGTTTGGCTGTTTAATAGTTTGCTCAAACTTTTTAACCTCCCAGGTTTATTATCTTCAAATATCAACGAATAAATGGCATATTAAAAAAAGAAAGAAAGAAGTAAATCATAGGAAGAGCCCACTTAGTATTGTATATCAGGTGCCATGATGATTGCTGCACAATATGTTTTTATGTCCAATGTTGATTGTTTTAATAAAAGAATTTTATATTAAAAAAAAAAAAAAAGAGGAGAAGATCGGGTGAATTTGATGCCCCCTAACAGAAGGTGGGAGAGAAATGTTGGAGAGCAGCTTGTTTTATTTGCTCAAAATGCTTTTCAAAGGCTCCAATATGCAAAAGAGGGGAGGGGGGGGTTGTCAAAAGAAAGCAGCATACCCAGACTTCTGCCAGATTCAGACTGTGTGATCCCCTCGTTTTTTCCAGTCCAGGCTCTCCCCGCCTTACTTTTTCTGCAGAGAAAAACCAACCCTACTTATTTTAGAAAATAGTTTCTTTCCATCAGGAAGAGAATGTAAAATGAGAAAAAGATCTCACGAGTTTCAGGAAAAAACCCTTTGGAGAGGTCTGAGGGTTTAAGATTGGGAGGTTTTCGTTGAAATTCTCCACCCACCCCCCAGCCAAATCTATCCCACCTGGAGACCTATACCTAAGGCAGAATCTCTTTATCCTTGAGGATTCCCTGGTAAAAACTGTATTTCACATTAACCCAGTTGGTCTCCATCCAAGAAAGGATCCTGCTGACTCTATTTGTCTTATTTACTAAAGTTATTGGCCATCATTTTAGGCTTCGGTTTTTCTTTCTTTTGCAGGGAGGGGATTAGATCCCGTGCAAAGCCAGCCCCCTCCCCTGCTTTAGTTTACTGCTGGAAGCATTAAACCAGCGGTTCTCAACCTGTGGGTTGGCTTTTTACGCATACTGTCGGAAAATGTAGCAATGTAGTTTACTGTTGTTATATTAAGACTGTTTCCCATGCTACACCATGCTTCAAGGCAAAATTTCATTTATTTGTAATTAGAAATAAATATTTCACAATATATAATTACATATTGTTTTTGTGATTAATCACTATGCTTTAATTATGTTCAATTTGTAACAATGAAAATACATCCTGCATATCAGATATTTACATTACGATTTATAACAGTAGCAAAATTACAGTTATGAAGTAGCAACAAAAATAATTTTATGGTTGGGGGTCACCACAACATGAGGAACTGTATTAAAGGGTCGCGGCATTAGGAAGGTTGCGAACCACTGCTCTAGGGAATAAAAGACCACACTAAATAACAGCCCTCAAGACTCCGTCTAATAAATAGATGGAAACATTTTTCTGGCACGGCGGGAAAGTAATGGAACAATCATCTTTTCATTGCTGTGCTACCTTTTGTTAAGAGAGCTCCTTTGAAAGTTAATCTATTTGGAATATAATCGGCCTGTTTACTGCTAGAGGGTGACAAACCATCAAATATTATTTCACGATACTGAAAAAGTGTAACCTGCTCTAAAGTAGGAGCCAGCTTTTGAAATGGAAAGGTATTAATTAATTGAATGTTAATTTCTGTGTGCTAATAGACAAAACAAGCAGAGGTTTTATCGAGTCTGACAGTGGGAAAGAGGTTTACTAAGCTGGCTGATCACATATCTTGTTGCAGAGAAGAAGGTGTTAAAAAGAGCAAGGAATTGTATGGGAAGTAAATAAAAGCACATTCTCATCTGCATACATAAATCATTTCCATGAAGCAGGAAATCTGATTTTTTTTTCTGGAAGGAGTAAGAGAAGGATGCTCTTAGCTGACAACTATAGAACATAGAATATTAGAGTTTGAAGGGAACTTGGAGGTCTTCCAGTCCAATCCCCTATTCAAGCAGGAGACCCTATACAGTTTCAGACAAATGGCTGTCCTGTCTCTTTTTAAAAACCTCCAATGATGGAGCACCCACAACTTCTGGAGGCAAGCTATTCCATTGGTGTCAGCCCTGCCTGATCTCTTAGGAAAGCAAGACTCTGGACTCCAGTTGTAGGGGAAAGCCAAGTGGTTACAGGAGAACAAAGGCAGAACTGAGATTTTGCACGTGAAAGCATCCCAGTTAATTTTCCCTGGCTCGTTCCACCCCGCTGTTATCTCTCACTTCTCCACTCACATTCAAAGAAGTTGTTTTGGTGACTGTCTCAGCAAAGGCAGGCTGGATCATGAGCTGTTACATTTCAGTTCCCAACTCCAGGACCTTGGAATGATGAGCCGATGTCTTGGAACTTTTAAATGTCTTCTACATGGGGCTACTCTTGAAAAGTATCATGGCAAATGTAACACCTCTAGTGTGCGAGCTGCATTGGGTGCCAGTTTGTTTCCAGGTCCAATTCAAGCTGTTATGACTGTTAAAGCCCTACATGGCATGACACCACATTTCCTGTGGAACTGTCAGGTGTAAATAATCAGGACCTCACATTAAGTCCTAGTTAATAAGGTGATTTATTGCTCATGTGCATAGACAAGAATCAGCACTAAATTGGTGCTGGGTAAAAGTTAATGGAATTCAAGAGGGGTTGGGCTTAGACCACTGGTGAGAAGGTAAAGACTCCAGGCTGATTCCTTTTTTGACTCCACTCCCAGGCTGTGCCTCCAGTGGAATGGCTTGTCTTCAGAAGTTGTGGATGCTCCATCACTTTAAGAAGAAACTGGATAGTCACTTATCTGGAATGGTATAGGCAAGGTCTCCTGCTTGAGCAGGGGGTTGGACTAGAAGACCTCCAAGGTTCCTTCCAACTATGTTTTTATGTTATCTGTTGTCTTTCTCTTACAGGAACCACCTTCTCTGCATTACATCGGCCCATCTCACCTGGTCAGGCAGGGAAGGTATACTGCGGATCCCGTCAATTAAAGAATTTCAAGTGATGGTGTCCAGGAAGAGAGCCTTCTTTGCGGTTACCCCCCCATCTTTTGGAACATTGTCCCACCAGAGGTGAGGCAGGCCCCCCCACTCTCCTGGCCTTTCATAAATGCTTGAAGACTTGTCTCTAGTGACCCACTTGAGTCTCCTACAGGAGCATGCAGCCTTGGCGCTGGCTCGTGTCCTGAAGCCCTACTACGCCTTTTAAATCTTGAGATTCTTTATTCCGGTGTTTAAATTGTTTTTATTATAATACTTCTATATAGTTTTTATATCTCATGACTATTTGCACGCTGCCCAAAGTTGCCTTGTGAGAGAACTGGGCAGTTTTTAGATGTGGCAAATAAGCAAATAAATAAATAAATAAATAAATAAATAAATAAATAAATAAATAAATAAATTAATAAATAAATAAATAAATAAATAAATACAAATTTAAGAGGTTTAAAAGGCTTGATGTAGGCTGCTGATCATGTATCTTTTAATATGCCAGTTTTAAACTGAAGTTCAGAAGCCCTTGGCTCTGGCTGGGTTAGGTTACTTTTTTAAAACAACGCACAGTACAGAAAGGTGTACTTTGTTGGGCTAAAGGAATTTCAAACCAGCATGCAACATGGCAGTTTCTTTCCTTTTCTGCTCACTAGAAAATATTAGCAGATTTTGGAAAGCCAAGTGCTACTTTGACTTATGAATCTTGACGTGAGATTTGGTGGAAACCAGGCTGAATTTATGTACATATAAATAAATATATAGATCCTTCTTTTCTTCCTCTCTCCTTTCCTCTCTTTCTTTAATCCATCCTTACATAATTGTTTAAACGTCAAAATATGATTTTTTTCATCTATGGGTTTGCCATTAAGAGTTTTTAATGTCCAAAGTGAGGAGTGAGACCACACTTGGAATACTGCATCTAGTTCTGGTCACCACAACACAGAGAAGATGTTGAGACCCTGGAAAGAAAGCAGAGAAGAGCAACAAAGATGATTAGAGGACTGGAGGTTAAACCACCCAATGAATAATTGAGAGAACTAGGTATGGCTAGTCTAATGAAGAGGAGGACTAGGGGTAACATGATAGATGTCTTCCAGTACTTGAGAGGCTATCACAGAGAAGGGGAGATAGACCTATTTCCCAAAGCACCTGAGGTAGGACAAAAAGTAATGGGTGGAAGCTTATCAAAGAGAGATCTGACCTAGAATTAAGGAGAAATTTTGTATCGGTGAAAACAATTAATTAGTGGAATGGCTTACTTCTGGCAGCTATGGGTGCTCCATCACTGGAGATTTTCAAGAAGAGATTGGCCAGCTATTTGTCTGGAATGGAGTGTCAGATTCAAGCAGGGGGTTGGACTAGAACAGTGGTTCTCAACCTGTGGGTCGCGACCCCATTTGGGGTCGAACGACCATTTCACGGGGGTCGCCAAACAACGCAGTCCGCCATTTTTTCCCCTTTTTCCTTAGCTGTGCTACTCCCTCTTATTCTATTGGCTTTTGAAAGCCAATAGAATAGACTCTCTTGAATAGAGTCTAATTCTATTGGCTTTCAAAAGCCAATAGGAATTGTCCAGGCTGTCTCCACCCTGCTGAGCCTGCCAAAAGTCCCAGTCTGCAAACGGTGCTGCAAGTTGTCTGCAGCGAAGGCGAGCTCTCTGGAAGTTTCCACCCCTCCCTGCTGAGCAACTACTAAAACTGTAAGTAAAAGAGGGCCAGGGGTGGGAGTTGGGAGGCCAGCAGGCGCAGGGAGGGCTTTTGGCGCGCGTGGGGCCCGGCGGGTTTTTTTACCTCCCTTGGGCTGGGCCAGCTGGTGGCCCAGCCCGTGGTCACCCTGCACCTTTGCCGCTGCGGCCGCCCAGGAGCACCTGAGCACCTGGGCCTGCCTGCTGCCACCCCGAACGGGCAGCGGCCTACGCCTCAGCCGGCGCAGGGGGCAGCACCACGCATGCATGGCGCAGGGGGCAGCACCATGCATGTGCGGCGCAGGGGGCAGCACCATGCATGCGCGGCGCAGGGGGTAGCACCACACATGCGCGGCGCAGGTTGAGGTTGCGGCCTGAAAAAGGTTGAGAACCGCTGGACTAGAAGACCTCCAAGGTCCTTTTCAATTCTATTATCCTACGTTCTGTGTTCTATGTTGTAGTCCACAATGACTACAATGACTCAAAGGCACCAAAAATGAATAAATGAAAAATCCCAATGCCTTGGAAGAAGATTATAGTGGATATTTCTTTGATGTTATCATATACCAGAAAAACAACATGTAAAAAGTGTTCGGAATGCTTAAATTTTGAAGTTTTTAAAATATTTAAAGGATTTTATGTCCTGTTAATAAGAGAAATGTTAATATTTGAATTCCACAAGATCAGAGAGGAATTTTAGGACTTTTTGATCTAAACCAGATAGAAAAGGCATGTGAGGTTTTGAAAGATCTCCCCCCCCCCCGTTATTCAAGTGCTCTTGGAAAAGCAAGTCTTGAAATGATTTTGTGAAACCCCCGGGGTCTTTTATATCCACATTATGAAATTTCAACTTCCCAATTGCCACAAGTTGGCCATTGTTAGGTTTCACATCAATCAATCAATCAATCAATCAATCAATCAATCGAAGTCTCCAAATAAAAATGTTTTTTACCCGCATTTTGCATCATTGTCTCACCTTTATTTGTCTGAGCACCAAAGAATTGAGGCCTTTGAACTCTGGTGCTGGAGAAGACTCCTGCGAGTCCCCTGGACTGCAAGGCGATCAAACCGGTCAGTCCTAGAGGAGATCAACCCTGATTGCTCTTTAGAAGGTCAGATCCTGAAGTTGAAACTCAAGGACTTTGGCCACCTAATGAGAAGGAAGGACTCACTGGAGAAGAGCCTAATGCTGGGAAAGATTGAGGGCAACAGAAGGAGGGGACGACAGAGAATGAGATGGCTGGATGGAGTCACTGAAGCAGTAGGCATGAGCTTAAATGGACTCCAGAAGATGGTAGGGGACAGGAAGACCTGGAGGAACGGTGTTCATGGGGTCGCAATGGGTTGGACACGACTTTGCAACTAATAACAATCCCTGCCTATCTGGACGTGGGCTGCTGGAGATGATACTTTCTACCCTTTTTCTTCCTTCTTCTTTATTTTAGTGTTGTGTAAATGTGGTTTATCTCTATGTGTCTACTGATGTATTTGAGTACCAACATTCCAAGATTTCTCTAGAGTTTTTGAATTTAGCTTGGTTTAGGATGCTCACAGTTTCCCAGCTGAAATTACAATTTAGTCATCCATCTGTTGTGAGATTAAGCATGTCTTCACTTTCTTTTCCTTAAATTTCCCTACATTGGTGGGATATGACAATTGACAAAACTGATTCCCCTCGTTCAAAAGATTACATGTCCTAGCAATGGTCATGCTGAGGAAACCATAGGTTTGAAAGGTTAATAATAGGAAAAGGGTTTCACAAGACTCATGTTGGTGCCGTGAGAATAAGAAAATGTCAAACTGTAGAAATTAGAGCTCCCAAAACTATTCCCAGAATACAGGAGAAAAAGGACTCCTAATCAGTGACAAGACTGAAGCTGTAGAGACAACAGAGGTGGAATTTATAAGTAGGATAAGATGGGAAGGACAAAGTGCAGGAAGACATGATGAATAGCAATGGTTGCTACTCATGGTGAACACCAATCCCTGACAATCAAACCCTGACAGTGAGAACAATTAGTCAGGGGAACAGTTCACCTCTGGAACTTTGGATGCTCCATCACTGGAGGAGGTTTTCAAGAAGAGACTGGACAGACATTTGTCCAGAATGATATAGGGTCTGTCTGCTTGAGCAGGGAGGGTTGGACTAGAAGACCTTCAAGATCCCTTCCAATCCTATTATTCTATCTTCTATCTCCTTTCTTTCCTTCACCTTTGCCTGCTTTCTGAAGTCCCAAGTCAGAGGACATTCTTGAATCTGAGTAAGGCTCAACAGCCCTAAAGGAAACTTGTAACAACGCTGAGAAAGATGAGGCAATTAAAAACACGTGAAGAATTAGGGACCCATCTTTCCTAAGATGGATATCTTTTTGTTTTCTTTCTTCCCTTTTTCATTCAGTTCCCTGCTTTAGAATAGAATGAAATAATGTGTAAACAGTAACCAAGTTTATAGCATGAAACAAAGGTAGTTTAGAAGAGCACCTGGACTGATAATTAACCCTTATTCCCAGATTTCCCTTAAGAGAAGGGTGTGATTAATCAGGCTATCTATATCCCAGACTTATTGGTTGATTGATTTGAGAATAACAACTGATGTATTCTAGAGCAGAGGCCTCAGTTTCACTATACAGTCCTCTGAATCAGTTTCTGTTTTTAAGGCATATGTACCCTGTTTCCCCGATAGTAAGACACCCCCGAGGTAGCAAGTTATTCCACTGATTAATTGTTCTGTCAGGAAGTTTCTCCTTAGTTTTAGGTTGCTTCTCTCTTTGATTAGTTTCCATCCATTGCTTCTTGTCCTGCCTTCAGTTGTGTCAAACTGCCAGCCTGTGGGCTGGACGCGTCACCAGGAAACTGTGCCCACCCCATTGCTGGCAATGGGAAAAAAAGTTCTGATACATTGCACGACGTCACAAGACGTCACAAATTTGACATGTCTGCTTTAGAGAACAGTTTGACTCCCTCTTCTTTGTGGCAGCCCCTGTGATATTGGAAAACTGCTATCGTGTCACCCCTCGTCCTTCTCTTCATTAAACTAGACATACCCAATTCCAGCAACCATTCCTTATATGTTTTAGCCTCCAGTCTCAACATCCTTTTTACATTGTGTTGACCAAAACTGGATTCAGTATTCCACGTGTGGCCTTACCAAGGCATTGTAAAGTGGTATTAACACTTCACGTGTTAATAAGTTGTCACTAGTTGCTAAATTTCATTTAGAAAAGCAGGGAATGCAAGAAGATTAAATCTTTTTATGTCTTATGAGCAGTGGTGGGATTCAGCTAGAACTGGTAGCTAACTTTTTGTTGACTTCGGCGATGCCCTAGCTCTTTTTCGCAAGGCCCAGAACGGACCGCTGGAAGTGCATGGATGCCACTTCCGGAAGTCCATTCTGGGCCCGGGAGGCCTCCCTAGCTCAGAATGGACTTCTGGAAGTGGTGTCCATGCAGGGAACCAGTTGTTCAGGTATTTGAATCCCACCACTGCTTATGAGCAACTGCCTGTAACTGGTAAAAAAAACAAACACCCTCAAGATGGTGTTTGCAGCCATGCCATTGAATGGATGTCATATGCATCTGCGCACATTCCCTATGCCACATATAATATCTTAGTCTGGTTCCCCCTCACCTGTCTTCTTTCCAAATCCTGAATGCAGTAACTTTTTCTAGAACCTGATAGATTGTTTTTGTACTGCTTGCTCAGTCATATTTAAACCGTAGCTTAAATCCTAGCACATTTACAGACTCTGTCTATCTGTCTGTCTCTCACATCTACCTTGTCTAAAAATGAACTAAAACATTTTAAATAAACAAATACAGCTAAAATGGAGGGGAGTTGAGGACATAATGGTAGATTTCACAAAAGTTACTCTATCAAGCTGTGTGGTCACTTCCTGGCTGAGAATATCGGTTGTTTGTGGCAGCCCCCTTAAAATGACAGGGTGAAAAAGATTTCTTAAATAAACTCATTAATGCAGTTAGTAATGCCAGCGACAGATGCCAAACAAAGAATACATACACATTTAAACAGGAAAAAACAAAAACTGCCGTCTCACAATATGACACCAATTTTACACCTGAGAGTTCACATTTCCTGCAAAACAGTGACATTTCCCGAGATAGAAGCTCATATATGATTTTATTATGGAAAAGTCCAGGATGCAAGAAAGATGTTAAATACGAGCCCACTTGAGAATCCTCAGATCTGAGGAACAAGAGAAAAACAGCGAGACAGGTTTATTTTTAATCCCAATCTCCCTTGCCTGGTCAGCAATAAGCCTTGAAAAGTTAGGTAAATTGTGGCAGACTTGACATCCTGATGCTACTCTGATTAAGGGTGGCAGCTTTGTCAAAATGTCACTCTAGATCTAGCCGCTTTTGAAATGTGGATTTTGTCCTACAAGTTGGGAAGTGACAAGGAGATAAAGAAAGCAGCAGCTCGTAACCGAAGTGCTGAGCACCACTTCCTTCCAGAAAGGCCTGCAGCAGCATTTGATTTTATTTTTGCAGGGAGAATAAATGAGTGGTGAGAAGTTGGAAGAAATGTTGGCCTTTGTAGAACATTCCCCCTTTCTTTTTCCCCCTTCCCTTTTTCCCCTGTCTGAGAGGTGCCATTTCAGAATCATGCATTCACGTGTGGGTGTGCTGGGGCGTGCATAGATATTAAGATCTTGCAAAGCCTATATGTGAAGTAGAATCAATCAATCAGAAGACAGCTGGAAGGGACCTTGGAGGTCTTCTAGTTGAACCCCTTGCTCAAACAGGAGACCCTATAACACCATTTCAAACAACGGGACTGTCCAGTCTTTTCTTAAAAACCTCCAGTGATGATGCACTCACAACTTCTGATGGCAAGCTGTTCCACTGGTTAATTGTCCTCACTATTAGGAAGTTTCTCCTTGATTGCTTCTTTTCTTACGCTAATTTCCTTCCATTGTTTCTTGTCCTGCCGTCTGGTGCTTTGGAAAATAAGTTGACCTCCCCGCTTTTTGTGGCAACCTCTCAAATACTGGAATACTGCTATTATATTCCCCCTAGTCCTTCTTTTTTCTAGATTAGCCAAACCCAAATCCTGCAACCGTTCTTCATACGTTTTCGTTTCCAGGCTTTTAGTCATCTTAGTTTCTCTTCTTTGCACTTTCCCCCCCAAAGTCTCAACATCTTTTTTGTAATGTGGTGACTAAAAGTGGATGCAGTGTTCCAGGTGTGGCCTTACTAAGGCTTTATAAAGCAGTACTAATACTTCGTGTGATTTTGACTCTATGCCTCTGTTTATACAACCAAGGATTGTATTAGCTTTTTTGGCTGCTGGCTCATGTTTAAGTGATCATGCACTAGGACTCCAATGTCCCTCTCATAGTTACTGTTTTTGAGCCAGATTTCACCTAATCTGTACTCGTACCTTTGGTTTTTCCTGCCTAGGTGTAAAACCTTGCTTTTCTCCACATTAAATTTCATGTTGTTGGATATGGCCTATTGTTTTGTCAAGATCGGTTTGGATCCTGAGCTTGTCTTCTGTGGTGTTGGCTATTCCTGCCGGCTTAGCATCATCTGCAAATTTGATGAATTTCCTCTCTATTCCCTCATCTATGTCATTTATGAAGATATTGAAGAGTACTGGTCCTTAAGATGGAACCTTGTGGTACCCTACTGCTTACTTCCCTCCATGTAGATGTAATAACATTAAGGACAACGCAGTGGATAGACTATATCCAAGAGAGACACCAATCAAACAGAATGCAGCTGGCGTTCAGCTAAGGATCGATGGGAGGAGGGATGAAGGGCTAACAAATCAGATGTTTACAAAAACTAACACCCAACGTTGAATGTATATGTTCTATAACCAATGCCTCTTAACATAACCCTATGACTAACGTTGTTTGCTTTAATATTGTTAAAGTAGACTGAATCTCTACCTCAGGATATGAAACTTTTACCTCAGGATCTCGGGTTGGGGACCATAAAAGATTGCACTAGTAATGGGATGAAGTCAACTCAGAAGCGCAAACGCACAATATGCGATAGACTAGATACAGTAGATAGACCATATATAGGAGAAACACCAATCAAACAAAATGTACTCGGAGTATACTTGAAGATGTAAGGGAGGAGGGAAGAACGTTTACTAAAACAGATGTTTACAAAGATTAATACCTAATGTTGTATGCTATGTTCTAGGATGATTGCTTAGCAATAGGATCTTATGTTTAATGTTGATCACATTAATATTGAAACGGATAGGGGAAACACCAATCAAAATAAAATGTAACAGGAGTATAGTTGAGGCTAGACACGAGGAGTGGGGGGAAAAAGCTTACTAACTCAGACTTTTTCAAAGACTAATACTTAGTATTGTATACCAGGTGTCATGATGATTGCTGCATAATATGCTTTTATGTTCAATGTTAATTGTTTTAATAAAAGAATTTTTATAATAATAAAAAAAAAGATACCCAGAAAAAAAAAACATTAAGGACAACGTGTTGAGTATGGTTTGTTCGCCAGTTACAAATCCATCTGATGGTGATGCTGTCTATCCCACATTTTTTTAGCTTACCAAGAGTAGGTTGTGGTCTACTTTGTCAAATGCCTTTTGGAAAAAGCACCTTTGGGACAACAATGACCTGGATGATTGAGAATCTCCATAAACAGTGTGAAAACTAATATTCCCTTCTCCACTCTTGATTGAATTGAAGATTTTCAGTGTTAAACTTGGGAACTCCTGCATGTAAGTTGGTGTTTGTCCACTTCCAAGGAAGGTGTTCACCTTCAAGTGTACTACTATTTTTTAAACGTCCTTCTTAGCATATCTGAGCATACTTTCAGGCCAATATCGTTATGAGGATTTTAGGATATTAGTAAACTTATGTATCTATTAGATTGTTCTTAAGAAATGCTTCATTTCCCCCCATATGGTTATTTACTGGAACCTTGGTGGCACAGTGGCTAGAATGCAGTATTGTAGGCTAACTCTGCCCACAGTCTGGAGTTTGATCTTGACTGGCCCAATGACAATGTAGCCTTCCATCCTTCCAAGGTTGGTAAAATGAAGACCCACATTGTTGGGGGCAATATGCTGACTCTCTAAAACCACTTAGAGAGGGCTGTAAAGGACTGTGGGGCAGAATATAAGTCTAAGTGCTATTGGTATTTCACAATAGCTTGCCCACTTGCCCCTTTGGAAGGGAAGAATAAAGTTCTGAAAAAGACAATTATACGCTAACATGCCCAAGGGAGATGTTTTCTCTTGACCTCAACAGTTAGAGCCTGGCTTCTGTTTTGAAGCTCAAAGGTTTATATTCCTTATAAAATGGTTATCTTACCTAATGGATCCCAGTGCTCCTTTACTCCCTGAAATACTTGGGGTCCCATTCCACAAACTATTTATATGTAGAACTGTTCGTTAGCATAATACAAAAACCTGAATGGTACATATTGCATTCTGTTGTCCTTTTCTTCAGTAAAATTCCTCGGATTGTACTGGTTCTAGTTCATTATTTGCTGAAATACTGCTAGTAGAATTTAAGAAAGAGTTATGGAATACCAGCAGACACTAAGAACTTTCTTCACCTGCCTTGGCACACATTTGCCCTGGCCACCTGTATTTTTCTGCTTGACCCTCATGATGCACCTGTCATTTCATCCCCAGCCCCCAGAAGAGACTGGACAGCCACTAAGGTCATCTTTAGCTATACTGGTGTTAAAGCAATCTTTAGTCATTTACTGTATTCTGACAGAGTTCAAGGTCAGCAATAAGGCTGTAGAGTTTATTACCACTTCTTGTTTGCTAGCAAGTATCAGAGAAAAAAGGCAGTAGAGGCAAGGTAGAAATCAGTAACGAGAAGACATTTCATCCTGGGATAATTCTCCACCACCTCAAGGATCAGTGGATAATGTTTCAGATCAAGAATAGAAAAGAATAGAGCTGGAAGGGACTTTGGAGGTCTTCTAGTCCAGCCCCCTGATCAAGCAGGAGAACCTATACCCTTTCAGACAAATGGTGGTCTAGTCTCTTCTTAAAAGCTTCCTGTGTTGGAGCATTCATAACTTCTGGAGGCAAGTTGTTGTATTGATTAATTGTTCTAACTTCTAACTGTCATGAATTCTTTTCTAAGTTCTAGATTGCTTCTCTCCTTGATTAGTTTCCATCTGGAAGCAAGAAGGACAGAAAAACAAATTTGAATATCAGCTTCATGGTAGACATATATTTAAGAAGAACATAAGAACATAAGAAGAGCCATGCTGAATCAGGCCAAAGCCCATCGAGTCCAGCATTCTGTGTCACACAGTTGCCCACCAATTGTATATGGGGATCTTGAGCATAAAGAGAAGGCAAAACCCTCCCTTTCCCTTGACCCCCAACAAATGGTTTATGTGGGGTTGTCATTTCCATATGGCATTTAAACAGTTTTCTTAGCAAGGTGTTCACAACTGGTTTCTCATTTGGCTCCTCCTGACATGGTAGAGATGGGTTCAGCCTTGAATGCTTCCCTTTTTTGCTTCTTTCTCAAAGCAACATGGGTTTTAGGTTTTAGAAAGACTAGTGGTCAGATTATCAACAGAACAGATTGGGTTGGCTTAGATGAGTAGTAGGCAGTATATATTCCTGAGGTATTTCTTTCTATTTTTCCATGCTCAAAAACCTGTTTCCAGACACATGAGTTTCTCTAGTTCCTATCCTGTCCTGTCCTGTCCTATCCTATCCTATCCTATCCTATCCTATCCTATCCTATCCTATCCTATCCTATCCTATCCTATCCTATCCTATCCTATCCTATCCTATCCTATCCTATCCTATCCTATCCTATTATTAGAACAGTACAGTACAGTACAGTACAGTACAGAACAGAACAGAACAGAATACAGCCGGAAGGGACCTTGGAGGTCTTCTAGTCCAGCCCCCCACTTAAGCAGGAGAACCTCAGACAAGTGACTGTCTAGCCACTTAAAAACCTCCAGTGATGGAGCGCCCACGATTTCTGAAGGCAAACTGTTCCACTGGTTAATTCTCCTCACTGTCAGGAAGTTTCTCCTTAATTCCAGCTTGCTTCTCTCTTTGGTCAGTTTCCAACCATTATTTCTTGTCCTGTCCTCTGGTGCTCTGGAGAATAATTTGACACCCTCTTCTTTGTGGCAGCCCTTCAAATACTGGAATACTGCTAACATGTTTTTTTTTTAACTTAAGGGTTTTTTTTTTAACTTAAGGGTTTTTTATATGTATATAATGTAATTTCTATCATGCTGTGAGCCGCCCTGAGTTCTCCGGAATAGGGCGGCATAGAAATTAAATAAATAAATAAATAAGTAAATAAATAAATAAGTAAATAAATAAATAAATAAATAAATAAATAAATAAATAAATGTCACCCCCGTTTCTTCTTTTCTTTAGACTAGCCAAACCCAAGTCCTGCAGCTGTTCTTCATATGTTTTAGTCTCCAGGCCTTTGATCATTTTAGTTGATCAACTAAGAACAACAAAATCTGCTCGAACTGGATCACATCACTAAGATAACCCCCATTGGTTCAGCCTTAAAAAGAAATGCAGTGTGATTTAATGGCATAGAGGGTTGGGCTTAAATTTAGGAGAAATGCTTGTTCAGCTTTTAAGGTCACTTAGGGATTTGGTCTAGTCCGGGGGTGTCCAAACTTGGCAACTTTAAGATGTATGAACTTCAACTCTCAGAATTCCCCAGCTAGCATGGTCGGTTGGGGAATTCTGGGAGTTGAAGTCCACTCATCTTAAAGTTGCCAAGGTTGGACACCCCTGGTCTATAGTTCATCCCTGGTCTATAGTATAGTTCATTCAGCCTAACTTAATTCACAAAATTGTGGCAATTAGATAGGGCAACAGTTCCCCTTCAGTATAACCTGTGGTAGGATTCAAATATGTGAACAACCAGTTCTCTGCATGGATGCCACTTCCGGAAGTCCATTCTGGGCATGGGCAATAAAAAATTAGCTATCAGTTCTGCTGAACTGGTGTGAACCGGCTGAATCCCCTCACTGAGTATAACCTCCTTGACGTCTACCGAGGAAAAACGAGATTAAAACAAAATAACATTGGGATGAACCCTTAGTGGAGAAAATTAAATCATTTGTCCTTAATGTTCAAATTGCACCCTTAGGTTTGGGGAAGGTTGGAACGAGATGATACAAATCTAATCACGGTAACCATTTAGGAAAAATAGGCCTTGCAATCCATCTGGGTTTTGTTTTTTTTTGTTTTTCCATGACAAAACAAGAGATCATGATATGAGCTGGAATATGTTTGGCTTTCTGTCTCCCACTGGTACTTTAACCTTGTCCCTTAACATTCTTCCTGTTTATCCTCTGGTCTTGCATCTTTGCCCTGGGTGACACAGAGAATGAGTTGTTTTAATACCAAGGCTCTCCGCAGGGAGAAATCAAAGATTCTTCTAAGCTTTGGGAGGAATACTATCTAAAACCCAGAGACAGAAAAAGAGAGACAAAGGCAACATTGGTAGAACTCTAGCGGTGATGAGTGCTTTATATTCTCTTGTCACTGCATACCTGGAGGTAGATACTTCATTTACTATGTCTAGGAAAAAGACTTAAAAAAAAAAAAAAGTAAGGGATGAAATGCCTGTCCTTCAACCCTCTTTTCTTGTCATTTTAATTGAATCGTGTCATCTTGCTTTGCTTTGATAAGGGAGGAGGGAGGAGGAGAAAAAAGAGAGAGGAAATTCATAATGGAGAGTTAATTAGCAGTTTGCAGAGTCTGTGGGATGAGAAGGGAGCCTGCCAGACATTACAGGGAGATCTCGTGTCAATTTTCATAAATGCTGTAGCAGCAGGCTGCCTTCTTTAGCACAACTGCGGGAAGAGCGGGTGGGCGGGATAAAAAATAATAAATAATACTCTCTAATAATCTGATATGCAGATACGATGGTGCCCAGGGAGGTCAGTTGGTGGTTAGGAAACTGTAGCCGACAGCATATTAATTTTTCCTGCTGGTTTTCTCATTTTGCTGAAGAAAGGATGGAGTGAGCCTCTTAGGGAGCTTGAAACAAAATAATGGCCTTAAATTCCTTGTTCCCACCTTCAAGCATAAAACAAAACTGTGTCTGGGCTAAAACAGTACGCTGGAATAAATCACATTTTGCCCAAATGTCTGCCTTTCCGCCAATAAATTCAAAAGAATATGTATTGTTCTTGTTTATTTATTACATTAAAAATACAGATCCACACATAATAACACCCCCCTCCCAATATCTACAGGAGATTGATAGTTGCTTAATTTATTACCGATTCTTGGGGTCCCTGGAAGAAAGAACCTCAATTAACAAGGCAGCTACATCTGGCAAATGTTATTTTATTATTGCCTCGTTATAATCATAAAATGTGCTCATCAAAAGAAGAAGTGTGGAAGAATCATCCTTCCCAAATTTTTTTTCCTCCAGAGACCTCCCACTTCTCCCAAATGATAATCACTAAAAAGGCAGAGAAGTGACTGCCAAGAGGGAACATTTATCATTTTTACATTAAAGCAGACTGCCTGATCTTAGCCAAGCATTTGGGGGGTGGGGGTGAAAATGAGACAATGAAAGCATAACCATGGGCCCAGCCTGGTTATATATATATAAAAAACAACCCCTTGACTCCATTTCAAAAACCAGAATGAAACCAGGATGAAGATTGGATTTTGAATCTGTTTCCTTTTGTCAAGTCATGGATGGCATTTAGAGTCAAGAGGGAAGAGCTAACAGTTTCCCTTCTGGTGATGGATGGAAGAAGCCTCAAAAAAGGAGAATATTTGTACTTCAGGGTTGAAATGAGGGATCCTTGGTGCTCTCTAAGCTTGGTTGTTTTCTTGCAGACGTTTCATTACCCAACTAGGTAACATCATCAGTGCCAGAAGGGAGGGTGTTTGGGAGGAGGAGGAGGAGGAGGAGGAGGAGGATGACTGTGGGGTCCTTAGTGGTCTCTGAGTTTGGTTGTTTTCTTGCAGACGTTTCATTACCCAATCTAGGTAATATTTGTGGGAAATCAGCTCCCCCCAGAGAAGAAAATATTAAAAGGGCAGAAAAATATATTTCCCCAAAGGATCTTAAAAAGGCAGAAAAGCATGCCCAATTTTTCTTCATAGCCCCAAGTCTCCCTCTCCCAAGCAGAAACCAGCTCTGTAGAAATGCAGATGTAAACTATTCAGGAAGGTTGGAAGCTCCCAGCTAGAAGATTAAGAAGACAAAGACACCTAAAATCTACATACCCCACTCAAACTCTAAGACAGGACATAATAGGATTAACCCAGAGATGCCAAAGGGGCACACTCAGACTCAGGTCAAAAGTACATGGCACAGGAAATACAAAACCTCAAATAGGAACAGGAAACAACCTCAAGAGCCCCAGAGGATATAAAAACCCGCTCCCTACATGTGCTCTCTCTTTTCTTCCAGAGCCATCTTTCTATCTAGCTCTCCTCTTCAATAAACTGCAACCTTCTTTCTAAAGCAGTCGCCATGTTGTTTATTCCCAGCTTGGACTGAACCATGATGAAGACTTTTCCTTCAACATATCATCAGTGCTAAACTGATGTTTCTGCATCATCAGTGCAGAAATATCTGCAAGAAAAAAAACAAGCTCAAGGGCACCAAGGAAGTGAGATGCCTTTGGCAACTGTGCTACAATCACTAATTTCAGAGGTATACAATCTGAAGAGAAACAGAGTATCCTTATGAATGAAGGCAAATATATGTGTCCCAGGATAATGTTGCAAGACCCAACCTGGGCGGGTCATCAGGACCAGAGGTTTAGCTTTCGGGCTCATGCTGAGCCCATCCTCAAGGAAGTTCTCTCTACTGGGCTATTCTAGGCATTGTATTTATGTGGTGCCTTCCTATTGATTGGTGTGTTGATGATAGCCAGTGATTGGCTGTTGTTTCCTTGTGCTGCTAAGTCCTTGACTTCTAAATACCTGATAAGCTGGTGATAAATCAGCATTCCTGTCGACTAACAAGGGGCCCATTTCCCAGGCTTCAATCATTTCTCTGGCTGTCTTTGTACCTGCTTGGCCAACAATCTTAATAGCTGTGAATAGCTTAATAGCTCCTTGTTCATTGCAATATGAGTATCCTTCCCTCAAATATTTTTTTGAGCAGTCAAACTCTTCCTTTTTAAGCAGTGACATATCACACAATTGTCCCCAAATCCGAAGGGCATTAACCTTAGCACTGTGCAAGCATTAGCCATGGCAGTTTTGGGGGGCCGATACAAAAATATACCACATGAGGGGAGATTGTGCCCCTGTGGACAATGGAGCCATTGAAACTACAGCTCATTTCATATCACCTCACCTAATTAAATACCTGAGAAAAAACTTTTATGTACAACTTATGTACAAGTATGAAGTAGTTTCTTTGAATGTGGCCAATGTTTATTATACTGCACGCAAAATTAGACGGACTCTAACTGCCCACTGATAGTTCACCACTAATCGTAATATATTATTTTGTCTGTATTTATTTATTTATATTATTATTGTTTTTAATGCTTTTATTTGTAATGCCGATCTGTGACTATAAAAAAATTGAATTGAATCTTGGTGATATTAATGGAGGCAGTGACATCAATGAATTGGGTATGTCTAGTTTAATGAAGAGAAGGACGAGGGGGGACATGATAGCAATGTTCCAGTATCTCAGGGGCTGCCACAAAGAAGAGGGAGTCAAGCTATTCTCCAAAGGGCCTGAAGGCAGGACAAGACGCAACAGATGGAAACTTATCAAGGAGAGAAGCAACCTAGAACTAAGGAGAAACTTCCTGACAGACAGAACAATTAGTCAGTAGAACAACCTGCCTCCAGAAGTTGTTGGTGCTACAACACTGGAGGTTTTCAAGAAGAGACTGGACAACGATTTGTCTGAAATGGTATAAGGTTTCCTGCTTGAGCAGGAAGTCTGCAAAGCAAGGTCTCATTTTCACTCACTCTGCAAGGAAGGGATATATAGGGGAAAGGGTCTTTTTTGATCCAGTGATGGTGAGAGATGCCCAGAAAGCAGAATAGCAGAGTTGGAAGGAACCTTGGAGGTCTTCTAGTCCAACAAGACCTCCAAGATTCCTTCCAACTCTGCTATTCTGCTTTCTGAGCATCTCTCACCATCTCTGGATTCAAAAAGATCCTTTCCCCTATATATCCTTTCCTTTTAGAGGGAGTGAAAATGAGCCCTTGCTTCCCAGACCATCCCTTTCATAGTGCATCAATCCTGCCCAGGTGTCTTCTGGGTTGGGAGTTGTTACTTTTCAAGCCACTCAACAAGATTTCTAGGGCAGGAGCAATTCGAAGTACACTTGTCAACAAAAGCAGAGTTGGCTTACTTGATGCAGTTAGAAGAGCTAGCAGGAGAAGGGGAGAAGCAAGCATCCTGTTGTTATTTGGAAGATGGATATCAAGTGTTAGGCTGCTTGGCACAGCTTTGGGATCACTCCTCTGAAGATGAAGTCTGGCTGCCCAAACCACAAACCGTCTGTTACAAAATCAAGTGGGGCTTCTTAGTGCAGTTGACAGTCATCCTGCCGACCCAAATCTCTGCGCGCTTTGGCACACTGATGAATTTCTGAGCAGAGTACTTCTGCATCATTTCAAGTGTGTGTTTATCTATCTCTTTCCCTCTGGTGTTCCAGTTCTCTTCAAAATGATCAGATTTTATACTCTTGTGACAGAAACTTCTAAGGCTTTCTAGCTAGTTGGTGAATAAGATACAGGAACATGAAATAGAATAGAATAGAATAGAATAGAATAGAATAGAATAGAATAGAATAGAATAGAATAGAATAGAATAGAATAGAATAGAACCCTGGAGGTCTTATAGTCCAGTCCCCTGCTCAAGCAGGAGACCTCTAAGCCATTTCAGACAAGTGACTGTCCAGTCTATTCTTAAAAACCTTCAGTGGTGAAGCACCATAATATCTGAAGGGAAAGCTGTTCCACTGGTTAATTGTCCTCACTGTTAAGAAGTTTCTCCTTAATTCCTGCTTGCTTCTCTCTTTGTTCAGTTTCCAACCATTGTTTCTTTTCCTTCCCCCTCGTGCTTTGGAGAATAATTTGACCCCCTCTTATTTGTGGCAGCCCCTCAAATACTGGAACCCTGCTATCATGTCATCCCTATTTCTTCTTTTCTTTAGACTAGCCCAGCGGTTCTCAACCTGTGGGTCGGGACCCCATTTGGGGTCGAACGACCATTTCACTGGGGTCGCCAAACAATGCAGTCCGCCATTTTTTCCCCCTTTTCCTTAGCTGTGCTACTCCCTCTTATTCTATTGGCTTTTGAAAGCCAATAGAACGGACTCTCTTGAATAGAGTCTAATTCTATTGGCTTTCAAAAGCCAATAGGAATTGTCCAGGCTGTCTCTGCTCTGCTGAGCCCGCCAAAAGTCCCAGTCTGCAAACGGTGCTGCAAGTTGTCTGCAGCGAAGGCGAGCTCTCCGGAAGTTTCCACCCCTCCCTGCTGAGCAACTACTAAAACTGTAAGTCAAAGAGGGCCAGGGGTGGGAGGTGGGAGGCCGGTGGGCGCAGGGAGGGTTTTTGGCGTGCGTGGGGCCCGGTGGGTGTCTTACCTCCCTTGGGCTGGGCCAGCTGGTGGCCCAGCCCGTGGTCGCCCTGCGCCGTCGCTGCCCCTTGCCAGCTATGCCTCGGCTGGCGCAAGGGGCGGCACCACGCATGTGCGGCGCTCCCTGGCAGGGAAAGTCCTCGACTTACGACCGGTTGGGAAGTCCTCAACTTACGACCGGTTGGGGTCACGGCATTAAAAAGGTTGAGAACCACTGGACTAGCCAAACCCAAGTCCTGCAGCTGTTCTTCATATGTTTTAGTCTCCAGGCCTTGGATCATCTTAGCTGCTCTTCTCTGAAATTTTCCCAAACTCTCAACATCTTTTTTGTGATATGGTGACCAAAACTGGCTGCAGTATTCCAGGTGTGGTCTTATTAGGGTTTTATAAAGCGGTGCTATTACTTTGCATGATCTTGATTCTATGCCTCTGTTTATACAACATTGTTTCTACAACTATCTTTTTTTCTAAAAAAAAAAAAAGTGCTGGAACTCACACTCGTCATACAATCCGCCTTGCCTACCTTACAAGGTTCCATCCCAAAAAGGTGCCGGAACTCCGTTCTGGGTGTTCTATGAGAAAAAAAAAGCCCTGTATTTATCTATCTATCTATCTATCTATCTATCTATCTATCTATCTATCTATCTATCTATCTATCTATCTATCTATCTATCTATCTATCTATCTATCTATCTATCATTGATCTATCTGTCATCAACTTTTTAACTACCCATCTCCCTCACAGAGAGGCTCTGAAAGGTATACAATTTAATCAATACAATAAGACATTTCCAGGACAACTGCATAGGTGCATGTGCATAAATTCACTAGGAGTTCAGCTTGACTCAAAGGAAACTCTTCTTTGTTTTTAGAAGTGGGCTGCATTCTTACCAAATGCTTCACTTCTTTACCAAATTAATCAATGTTTTAAGTTGATATATTCCATTAGGGACCATTAAAAACAACACAGATTAACATTCACTAGGCTTAGCAGGTTGTACAGCTGCAGCCATTTCTTTTTTAAATGTTGTAACATTCAGATATTAAGATTCTGGAGCTGGAGGCAGTGGCTTCTGAATTCTAAGTGACCACATTGGATCCAGATCAGGAATGGTAGTTCATAAGATGCGCTAGGCCGCACGAGTGCCAGAAAGTTGATGAGAAACTTGGAGGATATCTCTGTGGCACAGGGCTAAATTTATCCACAAGCTACTTTTGAACACAGACTAACTTCCTATCTATGGTTGCAGAATCAATACCCCCACATTCATTGTCACCTTTGGATGTGCCATCTTTTCTGTTATTAGCACTCACCATTTGACAATCTAATTAAGGTCACCAATAAGCAAAAGCCTACTAAGAGAGCTATTTTGGGGGGCCTTCATTAACCAGCAGAACTAATATCTTGTTAAGTTGCCAAAAAGCCCTTCATTAGATGTTTCCCTCTGGCAATGCTTTGTGACCCAGAAAACAGTCAGAAGATAAATAGACTTTTATCACAATGAAGAGGGTCTAAATGCCAGGAAATGTGGTTTCTCTTCAAATTAGCAGATGTCAGTGCCCTCTGTACTTACAAACCACTAGAAAGTATCACTAGGCAGTATTCAGAATTCCTCCATTATCCATTGCTTTATTATCTCAAAACCCTTTTTGTTGAAGTCGAGATACGTTCTAGATCAGGGGTGTCAAACTCAATTTCACTGAGGGCCGCATCAGCATTGCGGTTGCCCTTGGGGGGCCAGGTGGGTGTGGCCAGAGTGGGTGCAGCCTACTGGGTGGGCGTGGATGGAGCGGGTGTGGCCTACTGTGTAGGCGTGGCCAGTTCTACATCATTCGCATCAAGGGTGCCTATGAGGGCCTGGACAGGAGTGGGACAGATGTGAGGGTCTCTGGCAGAAGGGGATGGGACCGGGGCAAGTGCCAAGGCATGGTCCACTGGGGCAAGTGCCAAGATGGCCACCACAAAATTGTACATTGGCTCCTGGCCGGTCTGGGCCAGGGCCAAGGCAGCGGGGGCCGTTCCCTCACTGTTTCCAGGATGGCTTTGAGGGCCACATGAAACCACTTCGCAGGCCGCATCCGGTCCCGGGCCTTGTGTTGGATATGTCTGTTCTAGATCTATATGTTGGTATATGAAAGAACTTTAAGCAGTGTTAAGCAGAAGAAAACTGATAATGTTCCACTGCAGTTTTGATTAAAGGGTGAGTAAAGAGAAGAAGAAGAACATAAATAAGAAATGGCAGAATACTGGAGCACCTTTATGTCTTGTCTAAACCAAGTGACTTCCCAGAGAACTGTTGGAGGAGGCCACATCCAGAGGTATCTTAGAATAGTAAAATAACAGAGCTGGAAGGGACCTTGTAGGACTTCTGCTCCAACCCCCTGCTCAAACAGGAGAACCTATATCATTCTGGAGAAATGATTGTCCAATCTCTTCTTACAAATCTCCAGTGTTGGAGCATTTACAACTTCCAGAGGCAAGCCATTCCACTGATCAATTGTTCTAACTGTCAGAAAATTTCTCCTTGGTTCTAGGTTGGTTCTCTCCTTGATTATTTTCCATCCATTGCTTCTTGTCCTGCCTTCAGGTGCTTTTGAGAATAAGTTGACCCTCTCTTCTTTGTAGCAACTCCAGGACTTCTGGTTCATCAGATCTCCAGGTTGTTTAGTTCATCAGAATTATGAAAACAGCACTGTGTTAGGAAACACGCAAGCTCTGTCCCTTTCATATGTCCATGTGACATCATCATGCTCGTACAAATGGGATGAAGCCTGTGATGATGCAATATTTCTTTTATCATTTGCCCTCTGATGACCTCCCCCAATCCTCTGGGCCATATGCTCCTTCTTTTTTTTTTTTTTTTTTTTTTGTACTTAGGATGCAGAATTTTTTTTTTTATTATAAAAATTCTTTTATTAAAACAATTAACATTGAACATAAAAACATATTATGCAGCAATCATCATGACACCTGGTATACAATACTAAGTATTAGTCTTTGATAACGTCTGGGTTAGTAAGCCTTTTTCCCCCACTCCTCGTGTCTAGCCTCAACTATACTCCTGTTACATTTTATTTTGATTGGTGATTCCCCTATCCGTTTCAATATTAATGTGATCAACATATGCTCCTTCTTTTGTGTGATGGAGAGAGAAGGGTGAATTTTGATGGATGGTCAGAATAATCAGCTTAACTACCCACCACGTTTGGTAGTAATAGAGCAACTGTAGGAGAAAGCATGGTGTCAAATGGGAGGACGGCTTCCTGATGTACCTTACAATGTCTCCATTGGGGGCTTCCAGATAGTAGCAATCTGACCCTTCCTGGAATGCAGATATACCCAAACTTAACAGAAGATTCAAGGACAAAGCTTGATGCATCAATAAGCTTATTGCAGATTTATATAATCTTTGTGTGATTAAAAAACTGAGACATCAAATGCTCTGAAGTACACATCTTACCAATGATCTAAGGGCAAATATGCTTAGAGAACAGAGCAATTGACCAAGTTGAGAAGAGACGAAGTAGAACGCTTGTTTTGTTACAGATACAGCCCTGTGCTCATATTCCTCAAACAATTTTCAGCTTGAATTGCCTCCTAAACCTACAAATTTCTGGACTCCCCTTGGCCTGTGCCTGGTCATCTCTTCATAGAGATTTTCATGTATATGTTTAGCCCATTGCTGCTTACCTAATATGGATTGGAGCACCACAAGGAAGCTGGCTTTCTCTTAAAAACAGCTACTGCTCTAGAGGAAAATGTTGACATGTTCTCTACCTCTTTGAGTTTCAGCTAGAAGAACACTTGGCCAACCTCTTGAACCGACTTTTTATTTGATGCAGTCAAATATCAGGGGATCATTTGATTCAAAGACAAGGGTTATTGTTCTACTTTTCCCATTGACAACTCCTGAATATATTTCTATCAAGGGTTGGCTTTGCTCACAATTTCCTATCCTCTGGAGCTCCTACTTAGGAACCAAATGTGTATGGGGTGGAAATGTTGAATAAAACATGAATAAAACAAGTGCCAATTACTTTCTGCTTTCCCCTCTAAGTACATGGGGGAAGCTAGCAGACAAAGGATGAGAGTCTGATTCATGCATATTTAAATTATCACTACCCCTAACCAATCACACCTTACTGTTTTGTGATAAGGACACTGATGAGATTATGTTTTAGACCTTTTGCTCAATGGAAAAAAGAGAACATTGTTGATTTATTCACGGGTATTGGACCAGAAACCACAATACTGCCGAGTACAGGCTGTCCTCAACTTACAACCACAACCGAAGCCCAAAATTTAGGTTGCTAAGTGAGAAATTTGTTAACTGAATTTTGCCCCGTTTTACGATTTTTCTTGCCACATTTGTTAAGTAAATCACAGCAGTGGTTAAATTAGTAGCACCGTTGTTAAGTGAATCTGGCTTCCCCCTTGACTTTTCTGGTCAGAAGGTCGCAAAAGCATGAGCACAAGATAGTGCAACTGTCATAAATGTGAGTCAGTTGTCAAGCATCCAAATGAAAATCACATGACCACGGGGAATGCTGCAATGGTCATATAAGTGAGAAAAACAGTTGTAAGTCACTTTTTCCAGTGCTGTTGTAACTTCCAATGGTCACTGTATGAATTGTTGTAGAGGACTTCCTATATCGTGGGTGCTCTATCACTGGAGATTTTTAAGAAGAGACTAGGCAGTCCCTTATCTGAAATGGTATAGGTTCTCCTGCTTCAGCAGGGGGTTGGACTAGAAGACCCCCAGGGCCCCTTCCAGCCCTATCCTACCCTACCCTACCCTACCCTACCCTATCCTATCCTTATTCTATTCTATCCTATCCTATCCTATCCTATCCTGTCCTGTCCTGTCCTGTCCTGTCCTGTCCTATCCTATCCTATCCTATCCTATCCTTTCCTATCCTATCCTATCCTATCCTATCCTATCCTATCCTATCCTATCCTATCCTATCCTATCCTTATTCTGTCCTATCCTATCCTATCCTTATCCTTATCCTATCCTTATCCTGTCCTGTCCTATCCTATCCTATCCTATCCTATCCTATCCTATCCTATCCTATCCTATCCTATCCTATCCTATCCTATCCTTATTCTATTCTATTCTATTCTATTCTATTCTATTCTATTCTATTCTATTCTATTCTATTCTATTCTATTCTATTCTATTCTATATTCTATTCTATTCTATCCTATCCTTATTCTATCCTATCCTATCCTATCCTATCCTATCCTATCCTATCCTTATCCTTATCCTATCCTATCCTATCCTATCCTATCCTATCCTATCCTATCCTATCCTATCCTATCCTATCCTATCCTATCCTTATTCTATCCTATCCTAGAACCTCATCTTCTCAACTTAGAGCTTCTGATGGCAAAATTCAGCATGAAGCTTTGAACAGCTTACTACATTCAGATTTCCAATAGTCTGTAATTGCAAACTTACAACAAATTAAAGGTAGTACTTCTTACCTGGACTACCTCACAAGGCTGGCAGTTTGGTGAGACTTATTCTCAAATGAATAGGCATAGAACTGCAACCTGACTGTAGAATAGTATGTTCCTGAACCAAACAGGTTGTTTAGGTTATTTCTGGGGCTTCATCACAGGAAATTGCATGGCTTCAATTCTTCAGACTGAATCAGAACTGTCATAAGACTTTACGGCAGAAAGACAGATCCAATATCTGAAACAACTGCTACGTTTCCATTTCAATTTTTCAGGAAATTAATAGAGTGTAGCTAGAAAGAGGAAACGATGTGGAAAGTGATTGACAGGTCAAATATCTAATTGTGAGAAGCAGTTCATTATAGTCTCTCTGAACACAGTGGTTTGGGAGAGTAATCTTAACATTCCTGTGCTTTCAACTAGCCATTCAACACCCCTGATTTTTCCTTAATAAAAAAAAAGACCGTATTCTTTTGGCAATAAGGCAGGTCTCTTACAAAGACAAGTTATGATTTCTGTTTTTTTTTCATAATCCCAGATAGCAGGGCTTAATTCAAAGGTTTAACAATTCTGCATTGTATCCTCCCAAATCTTTACATGCTTCCATTGCACAAAACATCTGTTGTCTTTAAAACGGGTTAAAGTACCTCTCTACCTCAGGGTAAATGTGATTCAGTGCTATCTAAAAAATGAAACAAAATAAAAGCTGTTATAGACACGTCTATTTCCTTTAAAATAAGAAGCTAAACAATGCTAATTCAAAATACTTCTGTATTTTTGTTTTTTTTCGGGCAGGGTAGACTTTACTATCTGGTATGGTATGGTATGGTATGGTATGGTATGGTATGGTATGGCATGGCATGGCATGGCATGGCATGGTATGGGATGGTATGGGATGGTATGGGATGGTATGGTATGGTATGGGATGGTATGGTATGGGACAGGACGGGATGGGATGGGATGGGATGGGATGGTATGGTACGGGATGGTATGGTATGGTATGGGATGGGATGGGATGGGTTAGACTAGGACAGGACAGGACAGAAAAAAGAGGGAAAGGAAAGGAAATAGAGAAGAAGGGAAGTTAAGGAAAAGGGAGGAAAGGGAGTAGAGAAGAAGGAAAGGAAAGGAGAAAGGAAAGGAAAGGAAGGGAAGGGAAGGGAAGGGAAGGGAAGGAAAAGGATAGGATAGGATAGGATAGGATAGGATAGGATAGGATAGGATAGGATAGGAGAGGAGAGGAGAGGAGAGGAAGGGAAGGGAAGGGAAGGGAAGGGAAGGGAAGAGAAGGGAAGGGAAGGGAAAGGAAAGGAAAGTCCATGTTAATTAATGGCAGTGCAATGTTTTGGATATCTAAATCGGACTTGGTCTTTTGAGTCTAATTGGATAAGCCCTGATTAAATTTAAAACAAAGCAGCTTGTTTCTTAAATATTTGAATTAGAGTTGACCACAGGTGGTATTTCAAACTGTTCGGCAAATTTACAGACAGTGTAATTGGATAGATAATTTTTCCCAAACTGCTCACAGAGAATGGATTTTTCAACAGTATCTCTGAATTCCCTAGTGGCAATGATGGTGACACCAGTTTTTTAAAAAGACCCGTGGGAATGATTCTGGGCGAGTTTCTATGACAAGACTAGATGTCTCCAAAGAAACAAAATAGCACTGTGATAGTGAACTGTGGTCAGCAGTGGATGGAAAATAAACAAGGAGGGAAGCAACCTAGAATTAAGGAGAAACTTCCTAACAGTGAGAACAATTAACCACAGAATGGTCTGCCTTCAGAAGTTGTGGGTGTTACATCACTGGAATTTTTTAAGAAGAGACTGGACATCCACTTATCTGAAATGGTATAGGATCTCCTGCTTGAATAGGCAGTTGGCTAGATGACCACCAAGGTCCCTTCCAATTCTGTTATTCTGTTATACTGGCAAGTTTTTAATCAAGGAGGGAAGCAACCTGGAATTAAGGAGAAACTTCTGAACAGTGAGAAAAATTAACTAGTGGAACAGCTTGCCTTCACAGGTTGTGGATATCAAACAGAGATGCAGACTCTTCTTCAACTCCCTACTTCCTGGAAAGTGTCACATAAAATTGGACCTGTTCTTTCTGGTTGCAAAGACCCCATTTTTTATTTTTATTTTTTTGCTTCTGTGCCTTTGCTTCAACAGATGTCTTGGGTTTGTGCTAGTGTCTGAAATTACTACGCCCCCAAAAAAAAATATCTCACAAAAAACTTGTCAGAGCTACTCAACAGGATCATAACAAAGTGCTGATTACGCTTCCTGTTGTCTTCCTCCTACCAGAATTGAAGCACTAGAAGATTCAAGGGAAAACAGACAGAGATGACAAATTCTAAACCTCCCACCCACTCCCCATCCTCCTTTCCCCATTTTTTCATCCCTCAGTTTTGATTTCAGCGATTGTTTTTGGCCACTGGGCTGATACAGCATACCCTTTCAGAGAAGCTTCTTGTAGTAACATTAGGTACCTTAAGACCTGGCAGAAGGAACTTCTCAAAGATTCCGAGATTCAGCCTGGCAGAGGATGTATTTTTCTCAACAGGAGACCTGCTAGGAACTCGTGTCTGGAATCTGAGGATGTGCTGGCATTGTTTCCCCTGCACACTAGTCTCTTCCTGACTGTCAGCCTCTCCTGCGGTGCACCGTGGGACAGCTTTGGTGCCACGCTAAGCCCCTCAGCGCTACATCAACATGCCGGTGAAACAATGAAGCTCATTATCGTGTCACCGTTTGCAGTGGGTAGAGCCATCAGTTGCTAGTTTTCATGACAACTGAATGGAATAACTAACTTTTGCAAACAGGCTGAAGTTCAACCAGCTTTATTCTAGGCCTGCATATTTGAAGTAGATTTCTTTCTTTCTTTACTAGAATTATTTTCCAGGTAATTAGCCCACAAGCAACTGGAGAGTAGATTCTTCTCTTTTTCATCTTTACTTTTATCTATCCTCCCTCCCTCCCTCCCTCCCTCTCTCTCTCTCTCTCTCTCTCTCTCCCTCTCCCTCTCCCTCCCTCCCCCCTCTCTCTCTCACACACACACACCTTTATTATTTTTATAAATAACTCAAGGCAATCAACATAGGTAGTATTTCTTTCTCCTGTTATTTTCCCACAGCAAATTGGTTCTCTGGACCAATTTGTCTGAGCCCTTCTGTAGTGGGATGGGGCAATGCAGTGGCTCAGTGGTTAAGATGTTGGGCTTGTTGGCTGGAAAGCTGGCAGCCTGGGTTCAACACCCGAGTGCCACATGATGGGGTGAGCTCCCATCCTTGCCTCAGTTCCTGCCAATCTAGCAGCTCAAAGCATGCAAATGTGAGTAGATAAATAGATACCACTTCAGTGGGAAAGAAATAGCACTCTGGCCACGGAAATGTCCCCGGACAGTTCTGGCTCAATGGCCTTGAAACAGAGATGAGCACCCTCCCCTAAAGTTGTCAACAACTAATGGGTAAAAACTGCAGGGACTCCTTTACCTTTACTTTACCTTTTAGTTTAATGCCAGATTAGACAGTGATTAGACACTCAAGGTAGAGTTTGTCTATGGAGATTCTCAGTCATCCAGGTCATAGTTATCTTAAAGGTACTTTTCACAAGGCAACTGGACTTTCTTGTTTTTCTTTGAAAACATTTCACCCCTCATCCAAGAGCTTCTTGGAACTGTTGAAAGCTCCACATCCATTTACACTACTCAGGTGACCCTGACATCACAGGTGGCCTCAATGACTCTCTAAAAGAATGCAAATGACCAGCTGTCTGCAAGAAGTATAAATCCTTCCATTCCCCACCATCCAGTCAGAGCTGAAGAAGCTTCTTGGATAAGAAGCAAAATGTCTTGGATGAGAAGCAAAAACAAAGAAGTCCAGTTGTGAAAAAGTATCTTTGGGTCATAGTGGCATTTGACCAAAGCTCAATAACGTGGAATGGTTCCTTCCCATAATTTGGAAATTATACTTCTGTACATGTAGGCTAAACACACATTTGTCTTATTTTGCAACCTCTGCACACTATTAGCTCATCGTTGGCTTGCAAGCAATTACTATTCCAAGATAGTATTTATTAATAGCTTTACTAACTCAGATGCTTGTTCTACTCCTAGGCATTTGATTTTTTTTTGTCTTCTAAACGAAAGCTTTGCTTTCATTTTTAATACATTTCATTTTGTTATGTTAAGTCCTTGACTCCAATCTATCAACATTATTTTGAATTTTATTTATATCTTTTAGAATGTTAGCATTTCTGCCCAATTTTGTATTGGTTACAGAAATGAAGAGCCTTCCCTCCATCTAATCCTTAATGAGAATATTGAAGAAGAAAGGACTCAGAATTGATTATTGGTGCATCTCACTGAATCTTTACAATTTGATGAGGTTTTATTGAACATTATTTGAGTACAGTTTGCAAGCCAGCTATAGATCCAATTAGCTGTCATGCTAACTAGCCTATGCAATAGAGCAAAGTATTTGTAAAAGAGTTACTTTCTGATATATTGGGACTGAAGCCACACAATTGACAGATTCACATTTGCCCAGAAAATTCTATTCTAATTGAATTGATAGCATCTTGCAGCACAACACAACTTCCTAGGAACAAACACAGGCCAATCCTTTCTTGTTCTGCTTCTGATTGCTAGCAGAAATCTTGTGGAAAGCAAAATACTTCTTTTTTTTAATATAAATATAAATCTTTTCAAGGCTAACTCTTTAAAAATGTAGGGATGATGAAATACATCATATTCAAACCCTGTAGGAATTTAAAAGGAAAAGAAGAAAGGTGAACTGTACCCCCAAAAGTAAATGTTGTATCTCACCTCAATTTCTCGGTCTTTGACAACTTTTGATGAGATCCATCCTTTGGAAAGAAGCACAGCTATCTACGACCACAATTGAGCCCAAAATTTCAGTTGCTAAGTGAGACAGTTGTTGAGTGAGTTTTGCCCCATTTTATGACCTTTCTTGTCACAGTTGTTAAGTGAATCACTGCAGTTAGTAACACTTTTGTCAAGCGAATCCGGCTTCCCCATTGACTTTGCTTGTCAGAAGGTCATAAAAGGCTGCAGCCACCGTAAACTGAGTCAGTTGCCAAGCGTCTGAATTTTAATCACATGACCATGGGGATGCTGCAATGGTCATAATTGTGAAAAATGGTCGCACGTTACTTTTTTCAGTGCCGTTGTAACTTTGAACGGTCACTAGATAAACTGTTATAAGTCAAAGACTACCTGTACTTTGCAAGAAATATGAGACTTGTACATTGTTACTACAATCTTTACATTTTCCTTCGGTCTTTCTACAAAATAATTCTATAAAGTTGGAACACCACAATCCTAAAATTTTCTTAGGAACAGATGGTGCTGTTTTGGTTGTCTGTGTATTTGTATTCAAGGAAGTGACATTGTTATAGCGACATACGATTATTTTTTTCCCCAGTTTGATACGATATGATGAGATTACAGCATTCAGAATTCCAATTTAGTATTGCTCATAATTGTGTTGACTGGGAATTTTGAACCATTGAAGTGTAACGTATCTGGGAGGTATCTTCTGGGCATACATGTGAATATGGACAGGTAGATTATATTTTCCATCCTGAGGCTGGCAATTGTCAACAGTTGCCAGCAAAACCAGTAGCCTTCTACTCTGATCACTTGGCAAGAGCTGTGTGTCCTCTGCAAGGCATTGGACAAGAATTGTGTTTGAGAGAGAGGAATGTCACAAGTTCAATGTCTCCTGCTCATGAAAATAAGCACTTCTGCATTTATAAAACAGCAGGAGATATCATGACCCCACGATAAGGTCCTATTTCGTGGATGTTATCTCTTGAATTAGATTTTGCTGTTTAGATTAAGAAGTAAAAGGACAGCTGGACACTCTAAAGTGATAGTATCTCTTGTGCATTCTGTAGTATTTACTAACTAGAATATGTTAGCAATGGCTGAAAGAAATAGCAGCTACTAAAAAGAAAGAAATCAAGAAGAGGACATAAATAGCCAGCAGATGCAAAGATGTTTCGGTATGTTCCCAGCAGAGATTATTGGCCAAATGCAAATTTTGTTTAATAGACCTATTTGCAGATGAAAGTTCTGTTGCTACGATACAACATGGTATAACTTCCAAATCGAAACGCCTCCATAGCCTGGACTTTCTTATGTCTCTTGGCCTAAAAATAAGGTCGAGGAGTTCCTTATTCAGTATGTTGTGGGACCCTAGCCAGGATTTTAGCATGTTGCTTGAGCCAGGGCATCACATTAAGATATCTTTGAGAATTGATCCAGCCAACATAAAAGAAACTGCTTACAGTATCCCAGTTCTGTGAAGTGGGGGGTGTTGGGCTGAGCTCATTTTTGGAACAGCAGGGTCCTTACTGAAATGAGGCTGGCTCTCTTCTTAATGTCATAAGGAAGATGCTGTACACCAAACTCTTTGCAAGACTGTTTATAGATGGAAATGTGCTTTAATATGGATTTAACAGAATAACAGAGTTGGAAGGAATCTTGGAGGTCTTCTAGTCCAAGGGCTCAAGCAGGAGACCCTATGCCATTTCAGACAAATGGTTGTCCAATCTCTTATTAAAAATCTCCAGTGTTGGAACACCTTAATCTCTGGTAGGCAAGACTTTCCACTGACTAATTGTTCTAACTATCAGGAAGTTCTAGGTTGGTTCTCTCCTTGATTAGTTTCCATCCATTGCGTCTTGATATGCCTTCAGGTGCTTTGGAGAATAGGTTGACCCTGTCTTCTTTGTGGCAGTCCCTGAGATATTAGAACACTATCATGTCACCCCCTAGTCCTTCTTGGATATGTGCCTTTAATCATCACCATCTCATCCTTGTCATCACCACTACCACCATCTAATTTATTTAAATTTATATCCCACCTTTATTATTTTTATAAACAACTCAGGACTTTGAACATATCTAATACTTCATCTTCCTTCTATTTTCTCCACAATGAAAATCCTGTGAAGTGGCTTGGGCTGAGAGAGAGTATCTGGCCCCAAAACATGCAGCCTGCTTTCATGCCTAAGGTGAGACTAGAACTCACTTTCCTACTGATTGAGCCAAAGTCACCCAGTTGGCTTTCAGGTCTAAGGTAAGGCTATAACTCACTATCTCCTGGTGATTGGCCCAAAATCAACCAGTCAACTTTCATACTTAAGGCAGGACTAGAACTCTCAGTCTCCTAGTGATTGGCTCAAAACCACCCAACTGGCTTTCATGGCTAAGGCTGAACTTGAACTCCTGGTCTCCCAGTTTCTATCCTTAATCTCTAGACCAAACTGGGTCTCTCTTGTTGGTTGGCCTAGGCTGCCTTTCAGTGCAAGAACTTGTTTCTAACCGTTAGCTCTGATTATTATCCATAATGTTAGCTCCAGCCTAGCAGTGCCAAAAGGACAGGAGAGGTGTTTTTGTTACCAATTATTATGGTTCCATCTCTCCTCTGAATTTCACAGCAAAATTTGGAGCTCATTTTCAAGGAGAAATTCTACTACTACTACTACTACTACTACTACTACTACTACATTTGGAAGGGACCTTTGGATGTCATCTAGTCCATCCCCTTGCTCAGGCAGGAAACCCTATACCATTTTAGACAAATGGCTGTCCAGTTTCTTCTTAAAAACTTCCAGTGTTGGAGCATTCACCGCTTCTGGTGGCAGGTTGTTCCACTGGTTAATTGTTCTAACTGTCAGGAAGTTTCTCCTTAGTTCTAGGTTGATTCTCTCCTTGATTAGTTTCCATCCGTTGCTTATTGTCCTGCCTTCAGATGCTTTGGAGAAGAGCTTGACTCCCTCTTCTTTGGGGTAGCCTCTGAGATATTGGAAGACTACTATCATGTCCCCCCATGTCCTTCCCTTCGTTAAACTAGACATACCCAATTCTAGCAACCTTTCCTTTTATGTTTTGGCCTCCAGTCCCCTGATCATCTTTGTTGCTCTTCTCTGCACTCTTTCTAGAGTCTCAACATCTTTTTTACACTGTGGTGACCAAAACTGGATGCAGTATTCCAAGTGTGGCCTTACCAAGTCATTGTAAAGTGGTATTAACACTTCACGTGACTTCCTAGTGGCTACATAAAGCAACCCATTTTAAAGTAAGGTTGGTCTGAATGCCTACTTTCTTCACTGAATAGGGGCAGGAGTACCTTTTTTGCTTCTCCTAGCTTGAAATATGTGTAATGCACCGCCATGTCTGGCTCCTGCATCGATTTATGGAAGGCCAAAGATATTGCAGTGTGTTCAAATATGAAGGGTTAGAACAGATTTAGTGCCAATATTTTCAGGTCAATGGGACATTTCAGTGAGTTCATTATGATCCTATCCTATAATTTGAAGTTTACCTAGAAATTATGGATGAAGCATTCTACATGAATGTGACATGAGACATAAGAATGGCTTCCTCTAAAATTTACTTCGCTCGTGGAAGAGCATCTACTTTATTTTATATCTTGATCTTTGGGGTGCTGTATAGAACAGAGAATCCTGGAAATGCAGGAATGGGGAAACCACCTATCTGGGGTGATGCCAAGAGATTATGGGATACACCATAAACCAAACTAAATTACTCTAATGTCAATGTTTTCTCACATGGATAGTAGATAGTGATTTGGTAGCTGTAACTTCAATTTTTGGGGGGGCGGGGGAGATCCATGGGATTTAGGGTTGGAGGGCAATGTATCATCACCATGACTGAGTAATAAACTGGATGGAACCAGGTTTGTTTCCCTGTCTCCCCTGATCTTTGTGATCTGATTCTATTGACTTTGGCTCTACTGCCTTTCAGATGTTCCCTCACTAGTTGATCTGTGGCTGAAGTTTCTTCCAAACTTCTCTTCACTGGTTGACCTGCCAGGTCAGCCTCTTCCTTTCCTCCTGGTTGGCCTCTGGATCGCACACTAATGCTGGTTGGCTTCAAAGGGCTATTGCTGCTCTATATATACTCTATATTTTCCAGAGCACCTAAAGGCAGGATAAGAAGCAATGGATGGAAACTAATCAAGGAGAGAAGCAACCTAGAACTAAGGAGAAATTTCCTAACAGTGAGAACAATTAACCAGTGGAACAGCTTGCCTTCAGAAGTTGTGGGTGCTCCATCACTGGAGGTTTTTAAGAAGAGACTCGACAGTCACTTGTGGATCTCCTGCTTGATCAGGGGATTGGACTAGAAAACTTCCAAGGTCCCTATTGTTCTATTATTCTGTCATTTGAATTACCATCAGCCAATTTGTTGGCTGATATTGTCATCTCCCTGCATCTGATTCCTAACCATCACTTATGAGCCGTGGTTAGCCAAACTTCTAGCTAAACTTCATACATTGGTATTAGCCTAGCACTAACTCTTTTGGAGTTTAATCAATTAATCAGTCAGTCAGTCAATCAATCAATCAATCTTGAGCTATCAAAGTGTGATTCTGTTTTAATTTAAATTAAGGATTGTATTTCTTATAGCTTTACTATTTAGGTTATACCTGTTGTGTTGTGGATGCTTTTATTGGTGGAAATCACCAAGCGTCACAAGATTACAGTGGTTTAAACAAGCATCTTTCCTTTCTTGGTCTTCTTCTGGGATGTTGGAATTCAGTAGTACTGATAAATGCACCAGTTTGGTGTGGCGGTTAAGATGCTGGCCTAGAAACTAGGAACCTGTGAGTTCTAGTTCCACCTTTGGCATGAAAACTGGCTGGATGACTTTGGGCCCATCACTTTCTGTCAGTCGAACTCACCTCACAAGCCTGTTGTGGGGAAAATGGGAGGAGGAAGGAGCACAGGATTAGATATATTCATTGCCTTGAGTTATTTATTCAGTGATAAAAGTGAATCTAATCAATAAGTGGACGATGTCTCCAGCAATTTTCTACCTGTCCATAGTTGTAATATCTCCACTCATGTCCTTTTGAGCCCCTCTTGTTGCTATGCACATTACCCTCAACACTCAAGTGTACATGTAGAACATGGGTAATACACTCGACTGTGAGAGGAACATCACAGTTCACCATCTAAGCATCCTCTCACATTTCTGTTCTGAATATTTCCACTCTACTTTTCTGCTAAAAAGCATTCTATGTGCCTAACCAAAATAAAAAAACAAGCTTTAAAAGGACCATAAGCATTATGAACACAAGGAAGAACACAAGTGAGCGGTCAGATGAGGAGACTCAAACTCATGGGTAGCCTCACACTGCAATGAACAAGGACATACATTCAATTTAGCAACTATGAAGATTGTTGGGCGAGCAGGCACAAAAACAGCTAGGGAAGTGATTGAAGCCTAGGAAACACGCCCCTCATCAGCTAACAGGAGTGCTGATTTACCAACAGCTTATCAAGTACTTAGGAGGTGAGGGTTTGGCAGCACAAGCCAACAACAGCCAATGACTTAATAGCCAGCCATCAATACCCCAATCAACATCTAAAAAGCCACATACAATAGGAGCCATATAAATACCACGCACAGGACAGCCCAAAGCAAAAACTATGCTAGAAAGAAGTTCCCTGAAGATGGGCTCCAGCATGAGCTTCCGAAAGCTCAGAACCCATGGACTGACTCAGATTGGATCCTGCATAGTAGTAGTAGTAGTAGTAGTAGTAGTAGTAGTAGTAACTACTACTACTACTACTACTACTACTACTACTACTACTAATAATAATAATAATAAAGTTGGAAGGGACCTTGGAGGTCATCTAGTCCAACCCCCTGCTCAGGCAGGAAACCCTACACCATTTCAGACAAATGGCTGTCCAGTCTCTTCTTAAAAACTTCCAGTGTTGGAGCATTCACTGCTTCTGGTGGCAGGTTGTTCCACTGGTTAATTGTTCTAACTGTCAGAAAATTTCTCCTTAGTTCTAGGTTGCTTCTCTCTTTGGTTAGTTTCCATCTGTTGCTTCTTGTCCTGCCTTCAGGCACTTTGGAGAATAGCTTGACTCCCTTTTCTTTGTGGCAGCCCCTGAGATACTGGAACACTGCTATCATGTCCCCCCCTCATCTTTCTCTTCGTTAAACTAGACATACCCAGTTCCAGCAACCGTTCTTCATATATTTTAGCCTCCAGTCCTCTAATCATCTTTGTTGCTCTTCTCTGTACTCTTTCTAGAGTCTCAACATCTTTTTTACATCGTGGTGACCAAAACTGGATGCAGTATTCCAATCTTAACAGCATCTTAGAAGGATGAGTGCAAGGGATTCTTTTGTGTGTGTGTGTGTGTGTGTGTGTGTGTGTGTGTGTGTGTGTGTGTGTGTGTTCTCAGCCTTAGAAGGGTTTGAATCATAGCATCCCTTGCAGAGACAGAAATCTACCCAAGTCTAACCTGCTTCAGAGCCTGGGGGAATTTAGTTGAGCGCTGAGAATCATCCTGCTATTAAAAATTTCCAGTGAAGGACTATAGTTGAGGAATGAATGAGAATGGCCTTAGGGCAGAGGTAGAAATAATGAACGCTCCATGAACCACGAGTCATCCTAGCCGGGGTGTGTGTGTGTGTGGGGGGGGTGTTGAGCTGGCAGCCTGCCGCTTTCTTTTGTCCTCTTTTTGCCAAAGCAAATTGCTGAGATATCTTTGAGACAATGGGGCCCTGCTGCTTCACTGAACTCAATCCAAGTTAAGTCAAAAGGCTTTTTCTCTATTCCTCCCTCCTGTTTTGGAATGCTCCGCCACCATCTGGAGCAGATTTGGCAAGGGGGGGGGGGAAGCAGGTAGTTGACCACAGGGGAGATGAGGAATTTAATGTGCCTATTGTGTCTTCTTCTTCTTCTTTTTTTTTGGATGGTGGGAGAATTACTGTGAATCATCCACTTCATGCTTCTTAAGGGCCTCAAATGCGCAGAGAATTGTACGGAAAGGAAGTGCACATAATTGCCGTCTGTTAGCACCGGGAGGAATCGTTTGTTGCAAAAACAGAAAGGGGAGCAAAGTTGCCATCTAATTAATATGTAATGGACACTTTGAACTCATACAGCACAATTGCCTGCACAGCAGGGGAGCGCTAATTAGGAACCTATCTGGAAGATACCAATCTTTTGCTGGCAGATCTTCAAGAATGGAGCCGGCATCTTCTCCATCACTGCACAGTTCCTCTTCTCAGCAGCTGAGAGAGTATGTCTTGATTTCTGTTTCATTGTCAAGTTGGGGACTATAGCTACAAGAAGGAAACATGAGACCATCGGATGAGGGGTTCATTCCCTCCCAGGCACCCCTCTTTGATGTGGTCCTATTATAACAACACCTGAAACAGACTAATTATTATGTCCAACTTGAGTAATTTAGGATGCAGAGACTAACACAGCTTTCATTGCTTCATTACACCATTATTGAAAGGATGCAACGTCTGACTTCACCATAGTTATTGTGGCACAGTGATGATTGGGTGTTATAAATAGCTGGAAATGACCTCAGACCTGGGGAAGAATTAAATGTTGGGAAGAAAAGTGCAGAGTGGGAGCAAATATCGCATTTCTTATTCAGGGAACAGGATCTGGATCTGAATTAGATCCCACTCCCTTACCCCAATAGAGTCCTATAAGGATGCGGCCCGCGAAGTGGTTTCATGTGGCCCGCGAAGCCATCCTGGAAACAGTGAGGGAACGGCCCCCACTGCCTTGGCCCTGGCCCAGGCCATCCAGGAGCCAATGTACAATTTTGTAGTGGCCATCTATGCTGAAACGCATTCAGTCTTAGCTCCACAAGGCCGTTTAGAAACAGCGAGGAACCAGCCCCTGCTGTGTTGGCCCCGGCCTCTGGGTGCATGCTGGGAGGTGTCATCCTTTGTGAGGAATGAAGTAATGGACCATGCCTTGGCGCTTGCCCTGGTCCCACCCCCTTCTGCCAGAGACCCTCAGATCTGTCCCACTCCTGCCCAGGCCCCCACAGGTCCCCTTGATGCAAACGATGTAGAGCTAGCCATGCCCACCCAGTAGGCCACCCCCACTCCATCCACACCCACCCAGTAGGCTGCACCCACCCTGGCCACACCCACCTGACCCCCGAGGACAATCACAATGCTGTTGCAGCACTCAATGAAATTGAGTTTGACATTCCTTGTTCTGAACCGTATAGCTCTATGTAACCTCGTATAGCTCTATGTAACCCTGACTAGAGAGCATGTATCAGTATGTTAGAATATTTGGCAGTTATTGGGTTAAATGCTGGTTTTGTTGATGGGTCAGTGGGAGGAGTTTCTAAAGGGCATTGGGAGACTTCCTGGACACAAGCCTGAGGGGAATGCCTTTGTTCATCCAGCCTCATGGCCCCTAGCCACATGGCTTGGAGATCTTATGCTTATGCCAACATGTGATGCTTATGCAGAAGAAGAGGGGAAAATCCATTATCAATTTACCTATGGAAATGAACAGAGAGATGTAATATACAGAAGCAATCACAACGTAAAAGCAAGCATTCCTCTGAATAAACATTTATCTGTTTTATAATCATTTCTATTGAGTTATCTATCTGTACTAGATTGAACTCGGAAGCAGTCTGTTCTGTCTGGAACAGAATACCCCTGCTATAAGGACTCTATTGCTCATGATTCTGAACCGATAGCTTAGCTTCTGGATCAGGATCTGGATTTGAATTAGATTCCACTCCTTCTGCCTCTAGCAATAGCACGAGCACTTAAACTTATAAATGGTTCCATAGTGCTTTACATCCCTCTCTAAGTGGTTTACAGAATAAGCATATTGTCCCCCAAAATCTGGGTCCTCATTTTATTGATCTCAGAAGGATGGAAGGCTGAGTCGACCTTTAGCAAATCAGGATTGAGCTCTTGGCAGTGAGCTGAGTTAGCCTGCAATACCGCATTCTAACCACTGTGCCACCATGGCAATAGAATAGAATAGAATAGAAATAGCAATATACTGCTTCATAGTGCTTTACAGCACTCTCTAAATGGTTTTCAGAGTCAGTATATTGCCCCCACCAATCTGGGTCCTCATTTTATCAACCTTGGAAAGATGAAAGACTGAGTTGACATTGGGCCAGTCAGGATTGAACTCCTGGCAGTGAGCAGTGAGTTAGCCTGCAATACTGCATTCTAACCACTACACCATCACAGCTCTTGGACTCTATTGCTCATGATTCTGAACCAATGGCTTAGCTTCTGGATCAGGTTCTGGATTTGATTTAGATTCAATTCCTTCTGCCTCAAAGGACTTTTACTGCTCATGATTCTGAACCAATGGTTTAGTTTTTGGATCAGGATTAGGATCAGGATCTGAATTAGATTCCATTCCTTCTGCCTGTATGGATTCTACTGCTCATGATTCTGAACTAACAGCTTAGCTTCTGATTCCCTAGTAGTGTTGATACCACCTGGTAGAAGGTCCACATTTTGAGAAATGTAGGGATGCTCAAGCAGGAGAACGTACACCGTCTCAGACAGGTGAATGTCCAGTTTCTTCTTAAAAACCTCCAGTGATGGAGCGCCCACGATTTCTGGGGGTAAGCTGTTCCACTGGTTGATTGTCCTCAGTGTCAGGAAGTTTCTCCTTAGTTCCAGGTTGCTATTCTTTCTTTGATCAGTTTCCAACCATTGTTTCTCGTCCTTCCCTCTGGTGCTCTGGTGAACAACCTGACCCCCTCTGCCTTGTGGCAGCCCCTCAGATACAGGAATACTGCTATCATGTCTCCCCTATTTCTTCTTTTCTTCACACTAGCCAAAACCCAAGTCCTGCAGCCGTTCTTCATATGTTTTAGCCTCCAGGCCTTTGTAGTACAATGCTGTGAACACAAGTACAAAAAGGCCAGAGTTTGCATTGTGATGGTACAACACATGTTTTGCCATTTTTATATTGTTGTGGTTTGCCTTGGACATGAATATTTGTAGTTCAGATTTCTGAACTGTCACCGGCATGCTCAGCTATAAGGTGAGTTCAATCACCTTTTAGTTCGGAGATCTGATAATTCTGGATTTGATTTAGATCACTCCTTGGCCTGCTGGGAGTGTTAGTTCCTACATTGTCAGTGAAAAACATGACAGCAAGTCTGAAAGTAGAGAAGCAAAAGACAGATAGAGATGGAGAAGGACCATCTCACCTCAAAGAGGGGGATGCCAATACATTGAGAGAGAAGGAGCAATACACACCAGAGTCTTTGAAACCATGGCTCCAGCTTCCCAATTTTCTGCAAAATATAATTCATCAGAAGTACTTTCATTTTTTTGTGAGTTTGATTAAGTCATTCAGTCTTGTGAGGTAAAGCCTGACACCTAGTGACTTTCTGTGTACAGACATAGTTATTGATCTTACAGCCTTAAAATTCCCTTGTGCTCCACATGAATCTATGAAGAAGAACAGAATAACCGGGTTTGAAGCTTTGTTTATCCTAGTAGTCCGTACTTTGAAACCCTCTTAGATGGACTCAGGATTTAAATACAAAGGCTCTGGAGCTCCTTGCAGACTCAGTTACAGCTAGGGCTGGACCTTGTATACTGGGACATACAAGATAATGTCCTTTGCCACATTTTGACCTCTCTATTCTTGCTGTAGCAGACAATTGCTGCAATGCCCTTGGTCAAGAAATGAGCTATGCTGAATCAGATCAGAAACTGATAATTCTTGCATTGGGTTCCTTCAATTGCCAGCCAGTGGACTGTTAGAAACCAACAAATGTATTATCACATTTACTTTCTCCTCGTTGTGTCTATGAAGATTCTCAGTCATCCAGGTCACAGGTATCCCAAAGGTGTTTTCTTTCAGAAGGCAACTGGGCTTTCTAGCTTCTTAGAACATGTTTTGCTTCTCATCCAAGAAGCTTCTTCAGTTCTGACTGTATGGTGGAGAATACAAATCTCTCTGTTCTCCACCATTCAGACGGAACTTCTTGGATGAGAAGCGAATCCTCTTCTAGAAAAACAAGACAGCCCAGTTGCCTTTTGAAGAACCGTCAGGTTCTCCTCTTTGTGTTTCCTTGTACCTGAACCCAAATCCTAAAGTAACTCATTTTCTGGATTCACATCATTTCATGCAATATATGAATTCACGTGAAAAGAAATGCTAGCCGCAGGTTAACCAACCCATTACTACAACAAGAATGGAATGGCGATGGGGCATTTAGAAATGATAATTTTGACAGGAAGATCATCCTACATTCTCCTGCTTTCCCTGCAAAAGGGAGAGAGTGGGACTATTGACCTATTTTGCATTCCTGTTGCAAAACTGCGCAATGGGCTTGGAAAAATGTTGAATTTTGTTAGCTGGCTCAACCTAAACTCTCTTGCTTTGCCCCAGAAGCCAAAAGGTGTAGCAGTCTTCGGAGAGGAGCGGCATACAAATCCGAATAAAATAAATAAATAAAATAAATATTAAACCCGGCTAGTGCTTGTCTTGGTTAGTAGTTTTGTAGCATGGAATGATGAGCAAATTTCCCCAGTTTCTGTTCTGTACAAATGAATCTTGAAAATAGGTTACTTGTGTAATCATATTAAATGAGTTTAATGAATAAGTCAGTGGATGACTACCATTCCTTGTGAGATAATAGAATAATAGAATAATAGAGTTGGAAGGGACCTTGGAGGTCTTCTAGTCCAACCCCTGTTCAAGCAGGACATTCTATGCCATTTCAGACAAATGACTGTCCAATCTCTTTTTAAAAACCTCCAGTGCACCCACAACTTCTGGAGGCAAGTCGTCCCACTGATTAATTGTGCTGTCAGGAAATTTCTCCTTAGTTCTAGGTTGGTTCTCTGCTTGATTAGTTTCCATCCCTTGCTTCTTGTACTGCCTTCAGGTGCTTTGGTAAATAGGTTGACCCTCTCTTCTCTGTGGCAGCCCCTCCAATATTGGAACTTCAGGAGCTTAATATTTTAAAATGAAACGTGACTCTAGAAAGGTTTCTTACGGTTTCAACACAACTTCGTGTGAGTTACATTCAGATAGAGAGTTAGCCAGGCATCTCTTGGGAATGCTTTCATTTTGATCTCTTCGCTGAGCAGAAGATTGGGCTGGAGGACCTCAACTGACACATCTGTGTCTCCCATTTCTTTCTGTAAATGAATCTCAGTCAATTCTTTGTCTCATAGAATGAAAAGCCAATGGATGACTAGATCGGTAATCTGATTAATACCAGTATTTTTGTGACTCGAAGTAAAACTCTTAAACCCATTGCTTTGGTGATAATGTGGATTCTTCCCTTATGTGAAGGCTTCTGTAACAAAGTGCTCTTTGTTTTGTTTATGATTTAAATAATGTTTTTTTTAAGGTATCGACATTCCAGGTATACAAAAAAAATGGTTTTGCAATTGAGAACCTTAGACACCTCTGACAAAAAAGAAAATTGAGTGGGTAGGCAACTTATGGACGCAATTTTGTTGAGGTCTCAACTGCACCTTGTTAAGGAATCTATTTGTAGAAATAAAAAGAAAGTGTTACAGTCTAGGATCTGGAGTATATAATTCATAACTGGTTCTTGATAACAAAAGACTCTCCAACAATTTTCATTGTGCTGTGGAAAGTCAGCCCCCCTCAGAGAAAGAAATATTTTGGGGGATATTAAAAAGGCAGAATATATTTCTCCAAAGGAACAATGGGGAAGATCTTCTCCCTCTCCCCAGCCAAAAACTCAGCAGAAACTAGGTCTGTAGAAATGCAAATTCAATAATCTTTTCAGAAAGGTTGGAGTCAGGAAGCTAAAGTTGATGAAATTAGAAAGACAAAACCCCCTAAATCTACATACCCCACCCAAACTCTAAAAACATGACCTTTAGGACATAATAGGATTAACCCACCAGTACCAAAAAGGACACACTCAAAAGCTCAGGTCAAAGTTCATGCCACAGGAACAGGAAACAACCTCAAAAGCCCAAGAAGGTATAAAAACCCACCACTCCCAACTACATGTGGTCAGCTTTTCACAGAGCCACATTTCTGTCTGGCTCTGCTCTTCAATAAACTACAACCTTCCTTCTAAAGCAGTCTCCATTTTGTTTATTCCCGGCTTGGACTGGACCCTGATTAAGATTTTTTATTCAACAGTGCTATTTCATATCCACATTTTTTTTAAAAGTCCCACATTCCACAATCAACCACAGGGACTGTGAGAAGGGATGTGTTCTGTTGAGATCCACAGCTGTTAAGAAAGTAGAATAAACAGTTCCAGGCCTCATGGTTTAAAGACATATCTAGAAGGGGTTTGGGGATGAATAATTCCAGATGTTTATCAGTTGTGACGGAGGAGGGGGGGATTGGAAGGATAATCACAACTGATGAAGTTTCTTGGATGAGAAGCAAAATGTTTTGTTCTTCTTCCTCAAGGAAAAAACAGTCTAGCTGCCTTTGTAAAAAGCACCTTTGAGACAACTATGATCCGTATGACTGAGAATCTCCACAGAATCTCAGAAGTTTTCTTCCACATTAAACTTCAGAGCCTCCATACTCTTCCTATTCTGCTTTTTTAAAGTCCAACTTTTGCTTCCATCGAAGGAGGTACTCCTCACAAGGAGTACCATTGTTTGTACAATTCTGATTTTTGGAGGTATAGACACATAACTGCATTTTAATATATTTCCCAAAGCCTTCATGGCTGCTTTTACCAAATGTCTGGTGTATTTCTTGACTGTTTATTTATTTACTGTTGATGACTGATCCTAAAAGGCAGAAGTTATCCATCTCTTCAATATCTTCATTCTCTTTCTGTTAGGAACTTCATACAGTGAAAGGTAGCTTACAGTACATTTAAGTTTAGCTCACCTTTTTTCTTCCTTATGTACCATTACTATTCAGCTACCTTTATATGTGATGATTCAGAGAAAAGTATCCATTTTGATGGAAGATATTGTATAACTATTCGGTTTCTTACGTTCTGGGATGCTGCAGTGCAGGGCATATATAAGTATATTCTTTCTATTAATGTGATTTTATTCTTATAGTTTCAGCACCACTTAACAAAAAAAATCATGTTAATCAAATGGTAATCCTAAAAATATTATTTTTTTCTTTTGTTCATTCATCTCAAGTTCTCAGAGACTGCCTGGAAATACAGGAAATCCTTGACTTACAACATTTTGCTTAGTGACCATTCAAAGTGTGGGAAGTCAGCCCTCCTCCCCAGAGAAAGAAATATTTTTGGAAATATTTAAAAGACAGACTATATTTTCCTAAAGGATTTAAAGGCAGAAACCAACCCCACCCCCAAGTTTCTCTGTCCCAAACAGAAACCAAGTCTGCAGAATTGCAGATGTGATAATCTTGTCAGAAAGACTGGAGCCAGAAAACTGGAATTAGGAAGAAAGATCCCTAGAATCAGCAACCCCTCACACCAAAAATCTAAGAGTCATCAGCCACAGCTCCAGGGAAGCAGGATATGACCTTTGGTACATAATAGGATTAACCCACCACCATCAGAATACCAGAAAGGCACACTCAGACTCAGGTCAAAGTAAATGCCACAGGAACAACTCCAAACAAAAGGCTCCAGAGGGTATAAAAACCCATTCCCTACATGTGCTCGCTCTCTTTTCTTCCAGAGCCACATTTCTGTCTGACTCTCCTCTTCAATAAACTGCAACCTTCTTTCTAAAGCAGTCGCCATGTTGTTTATTCCCGGCTTGGGCTGAACCATGATGAAGACTTTTCCTTCAACGAAAGTTACAATGGCACTTTAAAAAGTGACATGACTGTTTTTCACACTTATGACCGTTGCAGCATTCCCATGGTCATGTGATCAAAATTCAGACGCTTGGCAACTGGCTCATATTTATGATGCTTACAGTGTCCCGGGGTCATGTGATCCTGTTTTGTGACCATCTGACAGTGGGGGGATCCAGATTCACTTAACAACGGGGTTACTAACTTAACAATTGTAGTGATTCACTTAACACCTGTGGGGAAAAAAGGTCATAAAATGGGGCAAAGCTCACTTAAAAATGTTTCACTTACTAACAGAAATTTTGGGCTCAATCATGGTCGTAAGTCAAGAACTTCCTGTATTCCTGCAGTTTTCCTGGCAAGGTTTTTTTTTAGAATTAGTTTGCTATTGCCTTCCTAGGGCTGAGATAAAATGACTAGCTCAAGGTCACCCACCTGCCTTCGTCTCTGAAGCAGAATTAGAACTCACAATCTCCCAGTTTGTAGCCTGATGCCTTAACCACTATACTCAACAGGAATGGACCACATTTGTCTTTTTAAAAGCTGACCAGGACTGTGTGCTGGTGTTTAAATATAACGGGATAATTTTAATAACAGATATACATTTATTTATTTTTTTAAAAAGGAGCTCTGCTCTGCTAGAATAGCATTCTGTGCTATGTACAGTAGATGTAATATTCCGGTGAGAATGAACAAGCCCATATATTTTCAGTGTTGCTCTTTTTCTCTATCCCTGTTCATAATTGCTAAAAGTGCATGATCTCTTTTTACAAAGTGCTTGTATCATGAATAACCCTTAGAAAACCTTTTGAGCAGCTACCTTTGATATATGCTTGGCTGACAGTAGTGGATTCCCATTACGAATCCTTTCCATTAATCTCCTGTGCCATATTTTAAAGATGCTGAAATTAAACACTCATCTCTTCTTCTCTTCCATTAAGTAGAAGAATAACCTGGCAACACGATTGGTAATGAGATTTTGTTTTAGCTGTAATGGAAAACATTTTGAAGAAATAAAATTTTCAAGAGTAACACCTTGATTTGTATTACTGTGACAAGAGAAACCAAAGGCCACTTTCACCCAAGGTGATAGTTAATGTACTTGTAGTTAATGAACATGTGTACATTTGTGTAAAATATAGAGGTACCAATTTACATTATACTGTAGCATTAGCAACATTACACATGTTAAATTTATGTTTTATTATCTAGTGAAAGGGAAAAAGAAAACAAAAGCTACCAAACAGAGAGAGAGAGAGAGCAAGGGACAGGTCAGATCAAAATGCCACTAAAACATCACACTTAAAAGATGAAGATGTTATCATAGACTCAAGATACAGAAGGATCTTAGAATAGAATAGAGCTGGAAGGGACCTTGGAGGTCTTCTAGTCCAGCCCCCCGCTCCAGTAGGAGAACCTATACCAGAGACATCTTAACAGACTTGAACACTGGGCCCTATCTAACAAAATGAAATTCAACGGTACAATAAGTAAGGTTCTACACTTAGGCAAGGAAAACCAATGCCCGAGTATAAAATAAATGCTACCTTGCTCAATAGTAGTAACTGTGAGAGGGATCTTGGAGTCCTAGTGGATAATCACTTAAATATAAGCCAGCAATGTGCTGCAGCTTCCCAAAAAGCCAACACAGTCCTAGGTTGCATTAACAGAGGGATAGGACACAATTGTTAAGTGAATCACAACAGTTGTCAAGTTAGTAACACGGTTGTTAAGTGAATCTAGCTTCCTGATTGACTTCGCTTGTCAGAAGGTCTCAAAAGGGGATCACATGACCTTGGGAGATTGCAACTGTCATTAGGTACATGCCAGTTGCAAAGCCTCTGAATTTTGATCACCTCACCATGGGGATGCTGTAATGGTTGTAAGTGTGAAAAACGACCATAAATCTCTTTTTTCATGCCCTTGTAACTTTGAACGGCCACTAAATGAATGGTTGTAAGTCAGGGACTACCCATATCATTAAATGGGAGTGGAAATGTGACAGAGCAAGGTGTAGCCATGTGGCTACTAAAGAGTGCTAATATTAGACAGTAATGATACACGTGGAGAAGATGACTCGAATAGACAAGGACTTTTTTTTTTTAGTAATCCATGAAAATATTGTGGCCCCAGCCAAGTATTCTTTGCAAGCTCATTTCCCCTTCTTGTATAACCCCCCCAAAAAAACTTAATTCTGAAATGCTTGCAGTTGTTGCTATATATTCTACTTTAACTAACTTGTCCATCTGTTTTAAGCCAGCCATGATTCTTTTGGCCTTGAAAGCAATAACAAAATCCTTCCTTTTGGAGAAAGCAGCCTGGAAACATTTACCTCCAATTTTCAGGATGTGGACCACTTTTAGTGAGTAGAGCTGGCGGATTCCAAAGGTTAATGCAGATGGAAATAATGGCCAAATTATACTTCCTCCCACTTCTTTTTTCAGGATTCTCTAAGCCAGCACCTGTTGTTTGCCAGGAAATGTTCCTTGCAAAAATACAGAACAAATGCAAAAATCCCAATCCAAAATGAAACATAATCCAAATGAGAAAGGAGAGCTGAACCCATTTTATGGGGCAAATTCTCAGAAGTTTGATTTGGGACCAGGTTTTTATTGTTTTTAATGCTTTTAATGTGTTTGGTTTACTATACAGTACTAGCATGGCTGGGTGGGGAATTCTGGAAGTTTAAGATACCACATATCTTAAAACTGCCAAGGTTGAGAAAAACTCAGTTAGGGCCATTGAAAATAAGTAGGAAAATCTGTAGTGTTGTGACACATTGAGATTATAATATAAGCACAGAAGGAAGGAAGGAAGGAAGGAAGGAAGGAAGGAAGGAAGGAAGGAAGGAAGGAAGGAAGGAAGGAAGGCACAAAATTTACTCAGAAGATTCCCCCCACCCAAAAAATCCTGAGATTACTAGGAAAATATGAATATGGAACATCACCGGAAAGCAACAGAAGATCATAGCTACGGGAATTAGCATGGATTCTAAAATTAATTTGCTTTATTAGAAGGTGAGAGATTCTACAAAAATTATTCATTAACCTTAAGAATGAAAAGTTTCACAACTGGATGCAGACTGTGAAATAACTCTCTATTTGATAGTATTGATTGGATTCTTGCTATTTTTTAATTTGCTGCATCTTTTTATATATAATTATTGTAATTCTTTTCTTTTAAAAGTCAAAATAATTACATGTTTAATTCAGGTAACTTTATGGTGTTTTATTTTTACGTAAGGACACTGCAAAAGGAGGAACAGATTTTGTCTAAACTATTACTGTGGAACTTAAATTCTTAAGTTATTGTACAAGACTGATATAAAACACAAAGGATTTCCCAAGACACTTGCCAAACTCTACATATGCAGCTGCTAGTCAACATTCTAAATGAGAAGCAAAACCAATCCAGATGTGAGATCAGATGTTTGGTATTATCAAGATCAAGAATGAGTCCCTGGTTTTTGGAAAATGGTCAGGGTATTGCAAAAGAGATCGATTTCATGGTATTTAGGGCTTGCAAGTACTCTCTCCTCTCCTCTCCTCTCCTCTCCTCTCCTCTCCTCTCCTCTCTCCTCTCCTCTCCTCTCCTCTCCTCTTCTCTCCTCTCCTCTCTTTTCTTCTCTTCTCTCCTCTCCTCTCCCCTCACCTCTCTTCCCCTCCCCTCTTCTCTTCTCTTCTCTTCTCTCCTCTCCCCTCTTCTCTTTTCTTCTCTCCTCTCCTCTCCCCTCCCCTCCCCTCCCCTCCTCTCTTCTCTTCTCTTCTCTCCCCTCCCCTCCCATTCTTCTCTTCTCTTCTCTTCTCTTCTCTTCTCTTCTCTTCTCTTCTCTTCTCTTCTCTTCTCTTCTCTCCTCTCCTCTCCTCTCCCCTCCCCTCCCCTCCCCTTTCCTCCTCTCCTCTCCTCTCCTCTCCTCTCCCCTCTCTTCTCTTCTCTCCCCTCCCCTCCCTTCCCTTCCCCTTTCCTCTTCTCTCCCCTCCCCTCCCCTCTTCTCTTCTCTTCTCTTCCCTCCTCTCCTTCTCTCCCCTTCTCTCCTCTCCCCTCCCCTTCCCTATTCCCTTCCCTATTCCCTTCCCTTCCCCTCATCATCTTTCTTCCTTTCTACTTTTGAGCTACCCAATATTGGCAATTCTCTGAGTACTACAGCTTCCTTTTTCCTCTTGAGAAGTAAAATGAACTTGGGAAACATAATTTAAATCAGGGGTGTTCAACCTTGGCAACTTTAAGATGTGTGGATCTTAAGTTTCAGAATTTCTCGGCCAGCATGGCTGGCCGGGAAATTCTAAGAACTAATGTCCACAAGTCTTAAAGTTGCCAAGGTTGGATACCGCTGATTTAACTAGAAAGCCTGGGAGAAGCCATTGTTTCACTTCATACTTAATTTTGAAAAAAAAAAAAAGACATGGAATCATAGTTGGAAGGGACTTTTTTAAGAATTCTATTTTAACTTTCTGCTTGGTCCAGGATCTGCTAAAACAGTTTGGACAGATGATTATTCAGCATCTGTTTGAAAATGTTCAGAGGGGGAATATACTGTAGCACTTCATGTGGAAATCTATTCTACTGCTTGACAGCTCTCATCATCAAAAAATAGCTTTTAATAAGTATCCTAAATCTGTTCCCCGCTGTTCCAATCCACTAGTTGTGCTCCTATTCTCCAGGGCAACAGAATTCACTCTCTATTTTTTATTACAATCCTTTAAATGTCTATTACGGTGTCTCATTTTAATCTTCCCTTCTGCAGGCTAAACATTCTTAGTTCCTTTAACTGTTCCTCACACATTTATTTCCCAAAGCCTTTTAATAACTCCAAATACTGATGTTCTAAAACATCAGTATTTATAACTGTTTTTTAATATAGTATTGTTTTATTTATGCTGTATTATCACAATTATAATTTCTGCTGTTGAACTTGTCTTACCATGCTTTTTTTGGTACATCTGATTTTTTTTGTACAGTTTAAGGAAAGGAAAGGAAGGGAAGGGAAGGGAAGGGAAGGAAAGGAAAGGAAAGGAAAGGAAAGGAAAGGAAGGAAAGGAAAGGAAAGGAAAGGAAAGGAAAGGAAGGGGAAAGAAGGAAAGGAAAATAAATAGAAGGGCTAGGCCAGGCAGGCAAGGGAAGAGAAAGGAACAGAAGGGAAGGGAAGGGAAGGGAAGATAAGGGAAGGGAAGGGAAGACAAGGAAGGGAAGGGAAGAGAAGGGAAGGTAATAGAGAAGAAGGAAAGGAAAGGAAAACAGAGGAAGAGAGGAAGAAAGAAAAATAGTATAAATAACTAGTTTGGAACAGAATGTGACTTGGCTTTCTGGTTGACCTGATTGTCCATTAATCAGCATTGATCTGACCAGGATAGAGTTATAAGAGTGTCACCTTATCCCTGAGTCCTGGAAGATAGATTAGCAGGTGATTCCTCAAAAGCCGTGATTTCTAATGAACAAGTTTGTCAACTCCCATCCATTTGGTCAGTGACAGGCATTTTTCCAACTTCTCTCATGCAGATGCCTCCTGCAGCTCTGTTGACTTATTGCTCTCAGAGTAAAATAACGTTCTCTGTCAAGAGCTGGCACCTGGTTTCTAAAGTGCTGGTGTGCTTAATTCAGCTCAATTTTATTTGGAAAAGAGAGCCAGAATGTTATCCATCTCCGGCTTTGCTTTCTAATCTGTTTGTCTATATCTCCTGAAGGAAACCTTCACACTTTTTAACAGGCTTGTCTCCTTTTACTTTCTCTTCTCAAACTTCTTCAGCTTTTGAAACATCTGTTTTCACAGTTCATGTGAAGCCCCCCACTGTCTGTGCCAATTCTGATGGATGGATGGAGAGTGAGGTTTCTTTGCCCAATGACAGTTCATTGATGGCGGGTTAATGAGACACTTTTTCACCTACACTGAGAACATCTCTGAGCGATATTGGTGTAGAGCAGGCGTGTCCAATCTTTTGCCTTGCCTTGGGCAAAGATTGAGTGAAGAGGAATTATTTTGGGCTACATGTAACAGAACAACAGAATAATGTATGGATGGAAGGAAACTTGGAGATCTTTTAGTCCAACCCTCTGCTCAAGCATGAGATCCTATAACCATTTCAGACAAGTGGTTGTCCAGTCTCTTCTTTAAAACCTCCAGTGTTGGAGCATCCACAACTTCAGGGGTCAAGTCTTTCCCCTAATTAATTGTTCTCACTGCCAGGAAATTTCTCCTTAGTTCTAGGTTGCTTGTCTCCTTTGATTAGTTTACATCCATTTCTTCTTGTCCTGCCTTCAGATGCTTTGGAGAATAGCTTGACCCCCATCCCTTCTTTGTGGCAGCTCCTGAGATATTGCAACACTGCTATCATGTCACCCCTAGTCCTATATAAAATATAGTTAATGTATATAAATAACAAATTTCCTTTATTTTTTTACAATCTTTTGGGGCTGCATTACTAGCTATCCAGAGCCTCAAATGACCTGCAGACCACAGGTTGAACTTGCCGGGTGTAGAGTCTATCAGACAATCTTGGCATGTTGTTGCATGCTCCCTTAGTGTACAATAGCAGTTTGTGGGTTTTATGGTGAAAAGCTGACTAACTTCTAAGTAAGTGAGCAAATGATTGATGAATAGAAAACAAAACAAAAAAAGATTTTTTTTCCTTTTCAAACTCTTCTTCATATCCAGTGCTGGGAGATGGGAGGAATCAGAGGGGATGTGAAATTCTGGTGATGGTGTTGTCAGTCTTTACAAGCCCCCATTCCTTCACTGAATCCCTCAAAGGTTTTCTATGTGAAAACTCCTGAAGTTTGGATTTGATACTCTAAAACAAGAATGTAAAATCCAAAGCACTGGAATTTATAATATTGTATTGTGGTATACAATGTTATGGAAGTTCCTTGTGTAAATTAGCAGTGTGTTACAGAGGCTAAAAAAAGCGAATGTAGTCCTAGACTGCATCAACAGAGGGATAGTGTCAAGATCATGTGAAATGTTAGTACCGCTTTGTACTGCATTGGAAAGACCACACTCGGAATACTGCATCTAGTTTTGGTCACCACAATAGAAAAAATATGTTGAGACTATAGAAAGAGTGCAGAGAAGAACAATAAAGATGATTAGGGGACTGGAGGATAAAACATATGATGAATGGATTGCAGGAACTGGGTATGTCTAGTCTAAACGAAGAGAAGGCCTAGGGATGACACGATAGCAGCCTTCCAATATATAAAGGGGTTGCCACAGAGACGACATGGTCAACCTATTCTCCAAAGGGCAGAACAAGAGGTAATGATTGAAAACTTATCAGAGAGAGATGCAGCCTAGAACTACAGAGATATTTCCTCTCAGAATAATTAATCAGTGGAATGGGTTGCCTCCAGAAGTTATGGGTGCTCCATTTCTGGAGGTTTTTAAGAAGAAATTGGACAGCCATATTTCTGGAATGGTGTAGTAAGGTCTTCTGCTTGATCAGGTGGTTGGACTAGAAGACCCCCAAGATCCCTTCCAACTATATTATACTGTTAGTGTTAAATTGATGAAAAGAAAATGTCCCTTCAAGTAACAGGCTATCCCACAAGACAGAAAGCACGAACTCTTCTAGCTACTTATGACGATTTTTGCTTTGTGCAACACAATGTTTTAATCACTTTGAGATATTATAGAATTAGACTCTAAAGAATCAGAAGAAGGGGCAGAATATAGAACCACATTTACTTTCCGTCTCAGTTTAGCAATGCAATTCATGCTGAAACATTTTCCAAATACATGGCTTCCTCTGAGAGAAATTTAAGCGTGTTCTTGAATCCAGCTGTTGATGTCTATGGAGTTTCAAAAGCTTAAAGTACTCAGGCTTCCTATGCATTAAATACATTGATGGGATGTCAATACTACTTTGCCGATTTTCAAATAAAGTGTTCATATGTGGAGTACATTTTGCTGGAGGCCAGCAGCCAGAGAATACTGACTTTCAAGAGAGGGGAAAGAACTTATTTATTAACTATAGGAATCCTAGAAGTAACAGATAGTTATCAACAACATTATGTTTAAGTACAACTGCTCAGCTGTGAATTATATTGATTCGGTGGACTCTACTTCTACCGGTAGGTAGCATCTGGCCTGCAAGTTAAAAAGAACCCAACAAGATTTCTCATCAAGCAAAATTCTAGATTTTTTCCCTAGGCTAAGGAAATCTGCAGATGTTCAGATTCAGTTGGATCTACGTTCAGAGTGTAAGACTGGCAAATCAGCCAATTAACTTGCATTGATTTGGTTTGGATTATAATCATCCACCTCAATCAACCACAGGAAAATGAGATAGATTTCAGTGGAACAAAAATTAGGCCTTAAAAAAAAAAGAATATGACCAAATGAAGGTTATGTACATTTAATTTCTTCAGCAGGCAAAGTAAATATTGCTCACTGAAATATGTTTTTATCTACAATTTTTAATTCCTTCCCTATCTTCCAAGCCCACAGGGAATGTATATGTACAGATACAGTATTGTTGTTGCTGTATTAATAAGGTTGAGATATTGTTGTATTTTGGAATCTGATTTTTGGTTGTATGAAATAGCACTGGCAAACTTTTTTTTTAGCTTCCTCTCTATGGAGTGCAACAAAACCAGTTCCTGTACACTGTTCTGGATTCCTGAGGAGGGTGAGGACATCTCATAGCTAGTCTTCAAGTGCTCTGGAACCATGAAGTTGAGCATGTCCACAATCAATGGATCTACAGCCATCTCTGCCAAAATGCAAATATGACCTGGATGCTGTGTTTGATAGTGCAAGATGGCGTTCGTCGATCTGAAAAGCGGAACCTACCCGAGGGAATAACATTAGGGAGATAATTATGTGATTTCATGGTGCATCTTGCCATAACCATGAAATTTGGCTGGGTGACTCTGGGCCAATCACCAGGAGACCGTGAGTTCTAGTTCCATCTTAGGCATGAAAGCCAGTTGGGTGATTTGGGCCAACCATCAGGAGACCATGAGTTCTACTCCTACCTTAGGCATGAAAGCCAGCTGGATTACTTTGGGATAATCACCAGGAGACGGTGAGTTCTTGTCCCGCCCTCAGGCATGAAAGCCAACTGGGTCAGTAACTTACTGGGTCAGTAACTCACTCAATTCACCTCATAGGGTTGTTCTGAGGAAAAATGGAGGAGGGAGGTGTACTGGATATGTTAATCACCTTGAGCTATTTGTAAAAATAATTAAAGGTGGGATTCAAACAAACAAGTAAATAAATGTATCTCTTTCCAATCTCTTCCCAGTAATGGGTGATAAAGCATTCTCAGATTTTTTTTCCTGGCTTGAAGCAACTTGGCAGTTTAACAATTGAGGGTAACGCACGCAATTTGAACCCTGGTACAGCTGAGGAAGGCTTCACAGTGGGCTAGAGATGAGATGAAAGCAACAACAACAAAAATTCCAAGACATGATTGTGCCCAAGTTGGATGCAAAGGATGAAAAGATCCTTTTATATGATTTTTGTATTCTGTAAGGCAGCAAGGGAAACCCTGTGTGCAAATAATGGCAAGAATACCTCAAAAGTGTTAAATTGGTTAGATTTGCACTAAAGAAATTGAACAAATGGTGTATGGTGTAAAGTTTAAGAAAGTGGACTTGGACTAGGAAAACCCAAGTTCAAGTCTGTCCTCAGTCAAAGAGGACCCCTTGATGGCTCTGGAGCAGGGGCTTTTTTTCAGCCCCCACAGGATGTTGTCTTGTGGATCAAACAAAAGGTGATTCTTTGCAGCTCTTGGGAAAACAGTGGGGAATAACCTAATAAAATTATCACAATACAATTGCAAGATGACTTTTCACGTTTGACAAAGGTTATTTTTTTCTGCGGTGGTCTATCCTTTTTTAATCTGTGTATTTCATCAAATTACCTGGATAAATAAACCCAGTTGATAGATAGCCAATAAAGACAGTCAACAGACAACTGTTTAATCATCTCTGGATTAGCTTTCCCAGTGCATCTAATTGGCTACTAAGGGAAATCAGATGATGGAGGAACGGTACTAGGGTATCTGAATATTCATGGCAGAGGTTCCATCCAGATGCAAGCCACTTCCTGATAGAAGTGAACAATTCAGATGCCATTTTTTTGAAACCAGTTTGGATGTTGAAATTGAACATAAAATATAGAGTAACAGGGTTGGAAGGGATCTTAGAGACCAACCCCCTACTCATGCAATAGATTATTCAAGACAAACGGTTGGCCAGTCTCCTCTTGAAACCCTCCAGTGATGGGGCACTCACGACTTCGGGGGGGGGTATTAAGCCATTCCATTGATTGTTCTCACTGTTAGGAAATTTCTAGGTTGGATCTCTAATGTTCTTCCCTCCTTTACTTCTTGTCTTGCCTCAGGTGCTTACAAGGGGTGCAGTGGCCTAATGGTTAAGATTGTGAACTGGAGAGTTGGCAGTTCGAGGCCCAAGTACTGCATGATGGGGTGATATCCTATTCTTGCCCCAGCTCCTGTCAACTTAGCAGTTTGAAAGTATGCAAAGTCAAGTGGATAAATAGGTACCACTTCAGTGGGAAGGTAGCATCTAGTCACACTGGCCACATGATCACGGAAGTGTTTTTGGACAAGCTGACTCCTTTGGCCAAGAAAGGGAGATGAGCACTGCCCCATAGAGTTGGACATGACTGGACATTACCTTTATTGATGCTTTGGAGGATAGATTGAACCCCTCTTCTCTGTGACAGCCCCCTAGTCTTCGAAGACTGCTATCATGTCCTCTCTAGTCCTTCTCTTCATTAGACTGGACATACTTAGTTCCCTCAATCATTCATTATATGGTTTAACTTCCAAACCCTTCATCATTTTTGTTGCTCTTCTCTGTAGACTTTCTAGGGTCTCAACACCGTTGTTGTTTTTTTGGTATCATGGTGACCAGAACTGGACATATTATTCCAAATGTGGCCTCACCAGTGCAGCATAAAGCAGTACTATGACTGTATATATCTGTGTCTGTATCTATCTCCACCTCCATCTCTATATTTCTACTATCACTATCTCTATCTCCATCTCTATATTTCTACTATCTCTATCTGTCTATCTCTATCTCTATCATCACTATCTCTATCTCTATCTCTAATCTATATCTATATCTCTCTATCTATTCTATATCTATCTATATCTATATATCCATAAACTATCTCTATATCTGTCTCCGTCTGTATCTATGGCTTTTTGCAGTGACCCAAAATCATGTGACCACATTTTTTGACAATTTTTGTCAGTTTCCATAGTTTATCTCCAGTTTCTGGCAAAAAAAAGAGAAGCCCATTGGGTAAAATGGATTTGCTCAATGACCACCACGTTCACTTAACAACTGTGGCATGCACTTAAAAACCATTGTAAAATCAGATGGGGTCATGTAGTGATGTGCTTAATGGCCCCAATGACTTATATCCATCAATTCCAGTTGTAATTTGAGAACTAGCTGTAGATTGCATCTGATTTTCATATATGGAAATGGATGGATGAGATGGGAGCCAGCATTGTCTGATAAAGACTGTGTGTGTGGAGAAAGAGAGAGAGAAGGAGAGAGTGTGAGGGAGGGAGGGAGGGAGGAGAGAGAGAGAGAGAGAGAGAGAGAGAGAGAGAGAGAGAGAGAGAGAGAGAGAGAGAGAGAGAGAGAGAGAGAGAGAGAGAGAGAGAGAGATGACCAAAACAGGGCTATTTAAAAGGAGAATTTTATTTATTACACAAGCTTGGTGCCAATGCACCAATTCAGCTTTGATACACATATAAATCAGCAAAGCTGTTATTCATTTCTGAACCATGATCTGCACTCAAAACACATTGAAAACATCAACTTGCTTCCCCTTAATGATGTTTTTGTTTACCTCTCTCTATTTTTCTGTTGTTTTGTATTGGTACAAAAATGGTACAAAGAACACTACAAAGGAGTTGTGCTGTTTTGATGGGTACAAAAAAGAAGGTTTGAGCTCTGTTTAACTTGTGCACACACTCCTCTTTCTTTCTTTGTGCTTTTGGATCCCATCCCCTTGTCAAATTAGCACGGTCATCCTGCTAAACTGGAAATGAAAGAATAATGTGTAAGGAAACGACTCCTCTCTCAAAATAACCACAACCATGCACCCTTTTCCCTATTAGAAAACATGCAAATAAAATAAGAATAAAGTATCCTCCATTGCACAAAGATATGCTTTGTGTCCCCAGTCGTGACTGGCAGCTGCAAATAACTGCTAAATTATATATACAGCTTGGTAAGCAAATTGGGGAGAGTTGGGATTGGAGTTAGAAGTGCTACTTTGGCCAAACAAAGCTGATTTTTTAAAGTTGGCAAAAACAATGGGGTCTGCGTTTTCTTTTTCTTTCAAAAAGGCACAATTCTCCCACATATAAGAGTCATTTTTGAAAAGAGTTATACTGCTTTGATCAGCTGTAAACCTGTGATGCTGAGAGACTCCTTCTTAGAATCTCGTGGTTCAATATCTGGAAATCATTTCCACTGGTGTCCTCACCTTTCTAGCAACTTAGAAAGGGGTAGTCCTCAACTTGTGACCACAATTAGGACAAGAATTCCTGCTGCTAAGCAAGGCAGTTGTTAATGGAGTCACGACGGATTTTTACCGTTTTCGCCACGGTGGCTAAGCAACTTTTGCAGTGGTTAAGTGAACCCTGCTGTCAGTAAGTAAATAATGGTTTGGTCTTTGGAAGCCAACTAGGAAGATCGCAAATGGCAATCAGGCAATCCTGGGACATTGCAACCGTTGTAAATATAAGCCAGTCCTCAAAGCACCCAAATTTTGGTCATGACTGTGGGGATGCTGTGACAGTCATAAAAGGGAGGACTGGTTGCAAGTGACTTTGTCAGTGCCATGGTTGCTAAACAAATGATCGTAAGTCAAGGACTGCCTGTTGTCAGAACCCAGGTGCAAACCTTGAAGAACATAAATATGTAGAACAGCGGTTCTCAACCTGTGGGTTGCAACCCCATTTGGGGTCGAACGACCATTTCACAGGGGTCGCCAAGCACCGCAGTCCGCCATTTTTTTTGGGTTGGCCATTTTTTTCCTATCACAATGCGGGCCGTCGCGCCGTGCATGCGCGGTGCAGGCCCGCCATTTTTTTTGGGTCGGCCATTTTTTTTCTTGGTCGGCCATTTATTTTTTCCTATCGCAATGCGGGCCGTCGCGCCGCGCATGTGCGATGTGCCCCGTCGCGCCGCGCATGCGCGGTGCGGGCCCGCCATTTTTTTTCCGCGGCGCACGCCAGGGTCAAGCCCCAGAAAAGGTTGAGAACCGCTGATGTAGAAGATCGGAGAAGTGAGTGCTGAAAGTTTGTGGATGTATCCAAGTACATGGAGTCCTCGACATACGGCCACAATTGAGCCCCAATTTTCTGTTGTTAAGTAAGACATTTGTTAAGTGAGTCTTGCCCTCTTTTAAGACCTTTTTTGCCTCAGTTGTTAAGTGAATCACTGCAGTTGATAGGCTAGTAACCCAGTTGTCAAGGGAAATCGGTTTCCCCATCGACTTTGCTTGTCAGAAGATCGCAAAAGAGGATCACATGACCTTGGGGCACAGCAATGGTCACAAATAGGAACCAGTTGTCAAGCATCTGAACTTTGATCACATGATCCTGGGGATGCTGCACAGGCCGTAACTGTGAAAAACGGTCATAAGTCACCTTTTTCATTGCTGTTGTAACTTTGAGCGTTCACTAAATGAACTGTTGTAAGTCGAGGAGTGCCTGTAGAGCCTTGGATGAGAAGCAAAACAATTTGCAGACTTGACCCCTATACGAGAATATTGCATTATTATTATTATTATTTTTTACATTTTTAAAACACAATTATTCACCAAAGATTTGAGCCTCATTTCTAGCCCTCCAGAGCTAAATCTCTTTGGGCCAAACCTAGTCCTAAGCAATGTGATGCGATGGGTTTAGTACGTGGATGCAACTTTGGTGATGCTGTGTTAGGACTTGTTTCCATCTCTTGCTTCTGTTGCTAGAGTCTAACGTAGCTTCTTTTGGAGAAGTTTACATAGAACTGGAGCAAAAGCATCTGAGAGCACCCGTTTTCCCACACAATTAAAAATCTTCTCATTTATAAGTTCCAGGAAATCCCAAAGATGATTTTTCCAAAAGGCAACTGGGCTTTCTTGCTTTGTTTTGTTTTTCTTGAAATCGTTTCGCTTCTCATCCAGTTCAGTTCAGAACTTTTCAGAAATTCAATAGTTTCAAGGAAAAAAGTCCAGTTGTCTTTTGGAAAAGCACCTTTGGGACAAGCATGACCTGGATGATGGAGAATCTCCACAGACAAGCTCTAGGATCAGTACCATTATGCTACGATGGTATTATAAAAGTGTATTGTTCTCTGTTCCTTTTTCCCCTCCAGATTTTGTAAAAAAAAAAAAATCCTTTAAAAGAGACTTGCACCCTTCAATGTTCACAATTTTTGATAATGTTTGATGTTTTCGCAAAATACCACTTTTTATTTATAGAAATCTCCGCCTTTAGGCTTTTAACGCAAATTTCTCTAGTTCCCCTTTAAATTACTGTCCCAGATGTAGACTTTTAAGGGTTTCCTAGATGAAAAATATTTTCACCACCTCTATTGTGTGCTGTTTAAAAACATAATCTTCAATGTGCTCTCTTTTGTACCCAACTTTCAGAAACAAGTGTCCTTTTTCATACTTATTTTTCAGGAAAGAAATGTTTATTGTGCAAACTAAATCAAAGGGAGGAGAAACAAATTCACAAGCAGCCTTGAAAGAATTTTTTTGCAAATCTGCCCTCATCAACATCCAGTTTAATAACCTAATCATATCTGTGAAGACAAATTACTTCTTTTTAAACACATTTTTTTATTTCCGAAAGTCATCGCTGTCCTTGACATTCCTAATCAGCATTTGTGTTTTACATTAATAGAGAGGAACAAAGAATTAAGGTAGAAGTAAATGGGGCCCTTCCTGTTCAGGAATTGTTATTCCCTAAAAAACTGGGTCTTTTGTCATTACCTACAGCTACATTCCAGCTGGAACAAAATACTTATCATCCCATTGATTTCAAAGCAAGCGCTAAGCGAAGCTTGCCCGTGGCTTCCAAAACAAATGAAATCTAAAATTACCCTTGGCTGGCTAGCGTGTGTCTATTATTCTTAGTTTTGTTCTAAGATTCCTCAACTTCAGAAAGTGCCACAAAGGTTTCTTGATATATGTCAGACCACCGTTTCTATTTGCTCAGTGTTGTGTACTCTGAATTGCAATGTTCCTCTGGCGGATGGTTTTCTGAGCTCAGTGCTTTTTTCCCCATAATTCAACCTGTGATCTTGCGTGTCAAAACATTCAATCTACTTTCAAACTATAGTTTCTTCTTAGAACACCATCACGTTTTTCCCCCCAGTCATGGGCTCTAAACAAAGTGGAATTTGATATCACAGCAAGTTATTTTTTTTTTTTTAAAAATGGCTTCTTCCTAGGATGTTTTGAATTCTATTACATATTGCAGTGAAGTCCTCCAAATTCAAGTGATTGAGTTGTAAAGCAGTAACATACAGCATTTGCTTCATTTTCAGATCAGGAGAGGCATTTTTGTAATTATAGTAAACTTAGGATAGACACTCAACCAGCACTGATAATTGTGGGTAACAAGCAGCAAATCTGGGCTACCTGTATCCACATATTACAAAGCAAGCTATCATTTGGTGAGCATCAACGTTAGCTCAGGCCAGTTTCAGAATTTTGTTTTCCCTTAGGGAGTTAGATGAACTTATCAATTCAATACATATTTTCTATGTATGAATGCATTTGCTCATAATATGTTCTTGGTGGAGAAAACTGCTGGGGGTACAACTTTGCTGATCATCCTTCCTCTTTATTCCATTGGGTCACCAGAAAAGCTGCGGAAGAATTTGTAAAATTGGTTGATTGGAAAGGGAAGAAAAATTGGAAAAAACGGATTACCCTTATCTTCTCATTAGGAATATCTGTTGGCACTCAGCCCTTTGTACGAACAGAAGAACAAGCCAATTTGCATCGGTGAGTGCACACATTATAAGAGATTGCTGTTGATTTACCAACTTTAATACTTGAGATTATGGTTCATGTGAAGACATTGATTAAAGTGATACTTATTTTGGGAGAACACTTCTGTGAAAATATGTGGATGGAACAATGGATGGAAACTAAACAAGGAGAGAGGCAAACTAGAACTAAGGAAAAATATCCTAACAGTAAGAGCAATTAACCAGTGGAGTTGCTTTCTTGAGAAGTTGTGGGTGCTGCATCACTGGAGGTTTTTAAAAAGACACTAGGTAGCCAGTTGCCTGAGATGGTACAAGGTCTCCTGCTTGAGCAGGGGTTTGGGCTAGAAGACCTCCGAAGTCCCTCCCAAATCTGTTATTCTTTGTCTGTGTCTTTCTCAGGCTTATGCTCAAGTTGCTTCTCATTACATCCAGGACCACTTTGTAGAGGGTGAGTATACTGTAATGTTATCAGTGTAATCATGGATGTACAGTTTCATTGAAAGGGTCCTGGGTGCTCTCTGAGCTTGCTTTTTTTCTTGCAGATGTTTCACTACCCTAACTAGGTAACATCATCAGTTCAGAGATACAAAATCTGCCCTGTATGAATTGATGAATCTGTTACGTTTCTCTTCACACGTCTCATTTTTGCAAATCTGTAATTTTGTTTAAAGTTTTCACTAAAATGTCCATGTATTTTATACACATTTCTTCTAGCATGTAATTTTATTTGCAAAATTTGTCTCAATGTACATATTTGGGGAAATATTTTTTTCTTAAAAAATGCACTTATCCCATTATTTGGACTTTTGTGCAAACCTTGACCAGTTCATCATTTTTTTTCCTGATGAATTGCATTGCAGATTTTAAAAATATGTGGCTTTGTGTGGGATTATGGAATTTCACTCCTTGTACTAGTTCATTAGCGAACAGGACCTATAAACAACTCAAATTTGATCCAAATCTTTCTTTTGATCACCTCATCCTGTTTTCCATTTCTTAAGAATGATCGTGTTAATCTGTCCTTGTAGAATCACAGAATCATAGGGCTGAGAGGAACCATGGAGGTCTTCTAGTCCAACCCCTGCCCAGGGCAGAAATTCTATTTGAAATGCTTCTCAATCTTAATTAAGTCACATCTTTTTAGCTACCACATTTTGGATCTTTTCAATTAATCCCTATGAAAGAGTGTATATAGTGGATCTTCTCACAACTGTGGTCTCAGCTGGGTTTGTGAGCCAGTATGTACAACCATTTCATTCAGCAGATGCAGTGGTGGGATTCAGCTGGTTCCCAACAGTTCGGCAGAACTGGTAGCTCATTTTTTTGTTGCCCAGGCCCAGAATGGACTTCCGGAAGTGGCATCCACATAGAGAACTGGTTGTTCACATATTTGAATCCCACCACTGAGCAGATGGAATCTCCAATAAGCAACTTTTACATTTTCACAGCCAGAATGGTGTAGTAGTGAAAGAGTTTGACTAACAACAGGGAAACCCAACTTCTAATCCACCTTCAGCCATGAAAGCTGCCTGAGGAGCTTTCTTATTTTCTCTCAGCCCCATTCTATCTGACTTAAATGAAAGAAATCTTCTAAGTTGCCTTGAACTCTGCAAAGAAAGGCACGATAAGAAATCAAACACATAAACAATTAAAAACAGGGGTGACATAATATCAGTCTTCCAATGTCATAGGGGCTGCCTCAAAGAAGAGGAGGCGCAAACTATTTTCCAAAGCACCTCAGGGCAGGAGAAGAAGTAATGGATGGAAATTAATCAAGGAGAGAACCATCCTAGAATTAAGGAGACATTTCCTGTCAGTGAGAACAATTAATCAGTGAAAAGGCTTGTCTCCAAGCGTTGTGGGTGCTCCAACACTGGAAATTTTTAAGAAGAGATTTGACAACCATTTGTCTGAAATGATATGAGGTTTCTTCCCTGAGCAAAGGGTTGGACTTGAAGACCTCCAAGGTCCTTTCCATCTCTGCTATACTACTGTACAATGACATACAGAAAGCCATCTTATTCCAAGTCAAACTTTGGTTTACTAAGATTACATAAGCTTTTCTTAACCTAGCACCATCCAGAGGTGCTAAGATCACAACTCCTAAAGATTCATTCTGCAAATTCTGGAAGTTGCCCTCTCACTAGAAACTATATCTGGTCTACATTGACTAGGAGCAGTTTTTCAGCACTTCAGACAGGGATCTCTTCTACTAGCTCTGTCTGGAGATACTAGGAGCAAGATCTGGAGAGCTTTTGCCTGATAGGAATGTATTTTATGACTAAAGACTTGCCATTTTTCTAGTAAAAACTGCCAAAGAAAAAGAGGGCCTCTGAAGATAACTAGATACAATCCTCTTTATAGCAATTGTCCATATGGCCGTTGATCACCCTATCCCCAAATCCTTATCTAAGTTAATGTGGATTTACATCTGGTTTTGAGTTGTATGTGTCGTATTTCTTAATTCCCTCAGAGAGATCCTGGACTTTGTGGAAGAACCAGCCCTTGGTTGGGAGGAGGAGGAGGAAGAGGAGGAGGAGGAGGAGGAGGAACATTTCATGAAGAGGGAAGTTCCAGATTATCCAGCTCTATTAATATCAAAAGTGGGAAATTTGCAAGACCAGCAGAAGTAACTTTTTCTTCCTTCCCTTGGATGTCAGATCTTTTTCACTGCTGGCTATAGCAGCTCTTAATAGAAGAGAATATTTGTAGTTCAGGGTTGAATTATTGGGTCCCTGGTGCTCTCTGAGCTTGGTTGTTTTCTTGCAGATGTTTCATTACCCAATTAGGTACTATCATCAGTGCACTGATGATGTAACCTAGCTGGGTAATGAAACGTTTGCCAGAAAACCACAGAGCTCAGAGAACATCAAAGACCCCACATAGTAGCTCTCATAATCTCTTTTACCAAACTGGGAAGAACTAAAACAAGAGTCAACTGCAAAAGCTCTGGTTTCAGAGGTTGATGGATGGGACGTTCAAAGCCACAATCCAGAGAACAATGCAACCTGGTTTTCATGTGAGCAATAGGATCGTGTTGGTTTTCTGCTGTGTTGCTACTACTAGCCACAGTTGGGATTGCAAAAGCAGTTTGTGATGTGGTTCATGGAATTGTTTCTGGGCAGAGTGCAGAATTCTGGATGCACCTCAAGTTTGTGGCCAGTCCATTGAGTAACATAATCACAACCTTGGTGCATTAAAACATAAGAGATAGGCAGACTCTTCCCTCCAGAATACTTTTTTTTTTAAACCACATTCCATTATTAGACACGACACATTTCAAATGCGCGTAAATTTACAGAAATTGCATTTTATAGAAAATATGATACAATGAAATATAAAATGCACAAGGAGCATTTTCAAAGTCTCTAGACAAAAGAGCTTGCATTCTGGTACGATCTCTTAACAACCTTTTGAAATATTTATTTGCACTCATTCCTTCCCCCCTCAGTGCCAAACGAGAATCTTTTTTTTTTTTAATATTGACAAAAAAGTGTGTGTCGGGGGAAGAAGGTCAGCCCCTTTCCCCCACGGATCATCAAAACAATTTCTCCAAAATTGTGCTCCCTCTTGGATTTGAAGCAAATAATATCTAATCCATCCTTCATGGCTTCCTCTTCAATCTGCAGCAGACCTTTTTGTCCATTATCATAAGTAATCCAAGATTTGATAGCACAATTAAGTGGCTCAATCTCCATTAAATGTGGTTTTTACATTACACATCCATGCAATCTAAATAATTGTACAAACATTAGACATAAACCACGTTAAGTCCAAATCATTAAAGGGAGGAAAAAAACAGTTTTGAGAGAGAGGAAAAACTGCGGAATTGTAATTTTTTTTTTTTTTTGTAAATACAGACCCTACGTACACACTGGGTAGCATGCTACCCTTGATAACAGTGAGGTTCTATCAGAATGCAGCAAATAAGTCTGGCTTAATTGTCAACATTTAAGCACATTAATCACAAGGTCCCCATTGACATACCTGCCTTTTCTTATCCCATAATAGCCTTTGATCACAGATAGAAATACCACTCATCAGGAAGTGCCATCATTAATTGGTAGGTTTGGCTCATAATATTCAAGATATACCCATGGGATAGTTAATGAATCTCTAGACATTTTTTAAAAAAAGAAACCAGTTATTATTATTTTTTAAAATAAAGATGTTGTGCCTACATGTTTACATAGAGAGGAAAATTGCACACGTTCTAAAAAACAGAGATAAATGACTTCTCAAGGTTTCATCTCTGTTCGGGGTTCTACATGAAATGCTGTTGAACGTAGTCATTTGTGGGCAAAGGGAATTTATGGCAAACACGCTTCTGGCTCTCTCTTTTTTTCCCCCCCAGAAAATAAAACCGCTTTTCCAAATATGGAGCATTTCTTTCTACCGAAGAAATTGAGTGTGGGGGAATTAGCCAAGCTGACGGTTCTTAAGTGCACGGCCATGGTTGTATAAGTGGGGGGGGGGGAAGAAGACCAATTCTTGGCTGGAGGGGGGAGGAGGGAATAATCTTTTCTCCATTTGCATCCATTAAGGTGGCGTGAGACTGTTGTGAACCGAAGGTACAATTGCAAATTCTTATACAAAAATTTTTTCCCAACATTTTCCTTAGAAAACTTTTACCCGACAAAACCAAAGCCTGCACCAACAATTAACTATATGCAAAATAGGTGAATGATCACTAACCGAGACCTCAAAAATCTACCTGAGGTTGTATATCCCATATCAAACATTTCTGAGGATCAAAGAGACCATCTTTCTCTGAATTGCAGTCACTTATCTCATGCTTTTATTTATTTTCTGGCTCCTTTCCTGGCTGTGGGTTTGTTTTAGGCCTACTTTGCCGATTAATTTTTGATGCCATGGTTTTTACAAAGTGATTTTGCCTGTTGCTTTTATATCAGAAATCATCTGTTCAGATCTGATTAGATCTGATGTTTGCCAGAGTCTGGAAACATTACTTTAGCTGTGTTGCACTCAGGAACAACATTCATGGCATGAGAAAAGTTTACCGGACCTAATTTTATCACGTATGCAAAAAATAATTAATATTGACCTGGGATTGAGCTGACTTTCCAAGCAGGTTAACAGATTGTTTGAAATGGTCATGATTTTATAAGTAGCAGTGGGCAATTCAAAAAGTGAAGATTCTTGCAGAATATTATAATATTCACGGCTTAAGTCAAACACATGTAAACATTTCTAAAGTGAATCCTGACTTGAATTACACTTTGGGAAATATGGACAATTTGAAAATCAAGTATCAAACAATAATTTTGTTGTTGTTTTATACAGGGTTCTCAACCTTGGCAACTTTAAGACTTGTGGACTTCAACTCCCAGAATTCCTCAGCCAGCTTTGCTGGCTGAGGAATTCTGGGAGTTGAAGTCCACAAGTCTTAAAGTTGCCAAGGTTGAGAACCCCTGTTTTACAAGGAAGTAACTCATTAAGAAATGATCAGATAAATCTAGCTATTTGATTAGTCTTTATATGCTATTGATTTGCATGTGCTTTTCAGTTGAAATCATTTGTTTTTCTTTCCTAATATCAGAGGATCATAGACAAATTTACTTCTACAACCGTCTGCTGTTTAATAGTACGGAAATTCACATATTGATTCAGGCTAGAGGCCTGTCTAGTCTGATTTATTTTTAAAAAAAATCAAAAGAAGAAGAAAAAAAATCCTTCCGAGAATAAATATTGTTAACACCAGTAAGATAATGTTCTTTGTTAAGGTTTTTTTTTTCTACTGATGCAATGGCATTCAAAGTATTTTAAGGACTATTGGTCCCACAAGCTAGTCCTTGGCATTGTTTTATTTTTTTTTCAATTCATTTTATAATTCTTCAAAATAAGGCAGCTCAAATATTTGGCCAAATTCTCTGGCCTTCAACCATCTATTAATATAATAAGGGAGTTAGATTTGTTTGTTTGTTTGTGCTTTGCCATGCTCATTTTCTGTGAGGCAATAGGAAGGTGATTTTTGTGGCCAAAAAGAAAATAAGTCTACAAAACTGATGCTCTGTGTTAACACAACCTAGGAGAGAAAACACCAACTAGGACCCACACTATAATATTCAGAGTCTTATGTGGCCAAAATAAATTGTGCTGCCTTCCTCCACATTTTAATCTCCGGTGACCAAGCTGGTTAACCTGAAATCACTTCTCCAGATGCTTACAGTTCTATACATCAAAGAATTCCACCAGATTCCCACATCCTACTCATTGCAACAAACATCGATTAGCAATACATAACTCCACCATGGACTCAGCAGAAGAAAAAAGTCTTTTTTTTTTGTTTTTGGAAAAAAGGATGAAAAGGAAATTGAAAAGAAAGACAAAAGTTACACTTTGGTCTTCGGATCATTTACTGTAAAGTTTAGGTAAGAGCGTCACCTTGTATTTCGCCAAGGCTTTCCAATGCTATAATTCTATGCAGCTACATCACATGTGGCCAAGTCACAAGAGAAAACCCAATTCAATATTTTGTATCAGATAAACAATGAATGATATATACAACAGGTTGACTGAGTTCACCATTTTTTTTTAGGCCAAAAAGATTTCTAAGTTTGGTTTCCTCTCTTGTACACTAACATCACGTTTCTTTTGTTATTCCCCACCCACAAACAATTCTCCTGGGTTTCTTTTTTCTTTTAGAATAAAGCCCCAAAAGATAAACCATACCATTGTTCCTGGTGTTTTGTTTTGTTAATTCCTTAATTCCTTCCAAGCTAGAACTGGCTTAGGGTTACAGAGTGTGGTGTCCAAGACACGGTGGAAACGTAAATTGTTTGTTTCTTTTTGAACACTCCTGAGATTGAGGGAATCTGATACATGTACCAAAAGGCACTTTCAAATATATATATCGATATATATATATTAAAAACAGTGCTACTGTTCTAAGAAATTCAAGTTAAGACAGAGTGCCTTTCACTCCCTTTAGTCATAAAGTGGTTAAAACAAGCAAGATCCCTGCTGACACATGAGGGAGGGGGAACAATTAAAATAAAAAAAGGCAGCAGAGACACGTGTTCATGCTAGACAGCTCAACGTTCTTAAAAAAAAAGAAGAAAAAGAAGAAAGAAAGGGGGAAAGAAAGAAAGAAACAACAGCAAAAGAAACGTTCTAAGTCACCACTAAAAAGAATACAGTCGGCTGAAGGTATTAATTAAAAAAGCTGCCTCTTTGAACAGATCTTGATTCCTCTTCTGCTTTCGCTCTCTCTTTTTTTTTGTTTTTTGTTTGTTTAATTTGTTTTTGTTTTACTCCTTTCTTCTTTTTCTTTCATCCACCTTGGGTTGCTCTCTTTCTCTCCATCCTCTTCTTCTAAATGCTATATCTTTCCTCTTTTTGCAAAACAAGAAAAGTGAGGTCATTTTAATCATCCTCGCCACCCCCATACATGTCCGCCAGTTTCTTGAACCTCGGTCCCCAGTCATTAAGGTAGTCGTAATCTTGGTCTCCAGAGCTTGAGGAGTTAAGTGAGCTTACCGATCCTGCTGTTGAACCACTTCCTTCATAGTCAAAGACGAGAAGGGAGTCGTAGGGAGGGGCTGTTGGGTCATTGTCAGCTGCTCTGAGGCCCTGGAATATTTAAGAAGATGATACTGTAAAAAAAGTTACTTGTGAGGAAAACCCACTGAACACAATGATGCTTATTTTGCTTATTAGGCTTATTAGGAGCTTATTAGGAGCTGTGGAGGTGCTTCTCTCAGGGATAGGCCACCTTGGCTCTTTTATGACTCGTGGACTTCAACTCCCAGAATTCCTGAGCCAGCATGGCTCAGCATGGAAACCTCCCTTTCTCCTCAGCATGGCTGGCTCAGGAATTCTGGGAGTTGAAGTCCACGAGTCATAAAAGAGCCAAGGTTGCCTATGCCGTACTGCAGGCTACTTCTGCTGACTGCCGGCTGCCTGCAGTTTGGTAGTTCGAGTCTCACTGAGTTCTAGGTTGACTCAGCCTTCCATCCTTCCGAGGTCGGTAAAATGAGGACCCAGATTGTTGGGGGCGATAGGCTGGCTCCGTACAGCCCGCTTAGAGAGGGCTGTAAAAAGCACTGTGAAGCGGTATATAAGTCTAAGTGCTATTGCTATTTCTGGCTAAGCATACGGCACTAACAATCAAACTGCATTTTTCTGAAATTTCTATTCAATTAAAGCTGCAAATTATATACGCAGAATTAGACTTCTGCCACTAAAACTGAAGCTCGTTTAATGAAGGGTGAATTTATCTGATTTCAGGAACTTCTTTTTGACCTCTCTCTCATCTATTTTTGGATTCACAGGTGCAACCACGATTGTAATGTATAAGATTCTGCAATAAATTTGTTTAAAAAATATCTCAGAAAAAAGATTAACTCTTTGTTTACAAGCGAGTGACATGAAGAATCAGTATGTATAGGAGATTGTTGGTGGAAACAGTGGCATCTGTTGAGGGGGGGGGAATTCAAAAAGTCAAGACAGAGGTCACAATAATGTGATTAAGTGGTACATAAAATGCTTGACCCTGTGGTTGTGACCGTCGTGCCTCACAGATCTCTCTGGGATAAAATATGAACGGACTCATTGTATTTGGTTTTCATACTGGTTCTAAGTTAGTGTTGGGCAAAACTTTGGTGACCTAACATTTCAAAGGGGAAAAAAATTGCAGTGGTTGAGACACACTGGTACAAAATAGGTTGGGTGACATCATGCATGTGGGAAATGCCAGGAGTTTTATATTGGGAAAGAGGAAATTGTAATGCCTATTTTTAAGACTTACAGCCAGTTCTCATGTGTTTCACATCTTCGTTTGGTAGGAAGCTGTGCAAACAAAATGGTTTTTTTTTTTTTCATGTAGTAACATGAAGCAATTTTTATTTAGTTGTTTGGTTGGTTATGAACAACATGGCCTCTGGCATTCTTTTTTTTTTTTAATTTAAAAATTCCCTTTATTAAAACAATCAGCATTGTACATAAAATCTTTGTATGCATCAAACATCATGGCATCTGATATACAACACTACGTATTATTCTTTGTAGACGTCTGGTTTGGTAAACATTCTTCACTCCTCACTTCAATCCTCTATTATACACCTGTTACATTTTTTTTTCTCTATGGTCCCTAACAATAGGTCCTGAGGTAGTAGTTAAACATTAAATGTAAGATCATATTAATAATCAATCATCATAGCACACTACATATAACACTAGGTATTAATCTTTGTACACATCTGGTTTAGTAAATATTCTTTACTCCTCACTTCCAGCCTCAACTATATGTCTGTTATATTTTATCTTTTATGATCCCTATCAAAAGATCCTGAGGTAGAGATTCAATAACCTGGGGTAAAAGTTCAGTCTGCTTTATCATTATAAAAGTAATCATCGTTAAGAAGCGATCATGTTTTGGCAATTTTGGGCCGTCCTAGAGGCAGCGTTCCTGGGGTGGCTGATGTAACACCTAGGTGCAGTTTGCTTCCAATTGCAGGTGTTGATTATCACCTTTAAAAAGGATTCCAGCTCCTTCTGGGGATGTGAAAGGAGCCCTCCTGGGCAACAGTGATGTCACCGGATCATCCTTTCATCCTGGAAATATTGCACTGCACTGCTTCCAACACAAGTGCAATGCGATGTGATCATCTGTGAAGCCCTTCATTGCATGGGAACAAGATATCCGAGGAACTGTCTCGTCTCAGTGACATTGATCCAGGTGTTAAGGCCTGGCATGGCCAGTTTGCACAGGGGGGGTCTAAGAGTATGATGCAGCCCTGGGCTGTCAGGTGGACAGAGGACCCTCCTGCTTCTCTTGTTAACATCATAGCCTTTGGATTTTTAATCTGTTTTATTTTTACTTATCAGTTTTAATCTGCCTTTAAATTCTGCATTTTCCTGTGTATTTATATGGTTTTATTATGCTGTTGTAAACCGCCTAGACCAGCGGTTCTCAACCTTTTCCGGGGCTCGACCCCGGCCCGCATCGTGCATGCGCGGCGCGACGGGGCGCATCGTGCATGCGCGGCGGCCCGCATCGTGATAGGGAAAAAAATGGCCGACCACCCAAAAAAATGGCCGATCAAAATAAAAAAATAAATGGCCGACCCCCCCCAAAAAATGGTGGGCCCGCACCGCACATGCGCGGCGCGACGGGGCGCATTGCGTGGCGCGACGGCCCACATCGCGATAGGGAAAAAAATGGCCGACCCAAAAAAAATGGCCGACCAAAAAAAAATAAAATAAAATGGCGGACTGCGGTGCTTGGCGACCCCCGTGAAATGGTCGTTCGACCCCAAATGGGGTCGCGACCCACAGGTTGAGAACCGCTGGCCTAGACACAGGGGTAGGCAACCTTGGCTCTTTTATGACTTGTGGACTTCAACTCCCAGAATTCCTGAGCCAGCCATGCTGAGGGGAAAGGGAGAGGTTTCCAAGCTGAGCCATGCTGACTCAGGAATTCTGGGAGTTGAAGTCCACGAGTCATAAAAGAGCCAAGGTGGCCTACCTCTGGCCTAGAATGACGTAGATGAGATGGGTGAGGTAAAAATTTAATATAGGTAGTCCTCGACTTAACAACCATTCATATAGTTACCACTCAAAGTTACAACGACACTGAAAAAAGTGACTTATGATTTTTTCCCCCAAACGTATGACTGTTGCAGCATCCCCCATGGCCACGTGAACAAAATTCAGATACTTGCCAACTGACTGATAGTTGTGATGATTGCAATGTCTCGGGGGTCATGCAACCCCCCCTTTTGCGACTTTCTGACACGCAAAGCTCTTGGGGAAGCTGGATTCACTTAACAACCGTGTCACTAACTTAGTAACTGCAGCCCTTCACTTAATGATTGTGGCAAGAAAGGTTGTAAAAATGGGGTATAAAAACTCAACAAATGTCTCACTTAGCAACAGAAACTTTGGGCTCAGTTGTGGTTGTAAGTTGAGGACTTCCTACTATTAAGTAATAATAATAATAATAAAGTTGGAAGGGACCTTGGAGGTCATCTAGTCCAACCCCCTGCTCAGGCAGGAAAACCTACACCATTTCAGACAAATGGCTGTCCAGTCTCTTCTTAAAAACTTCCAGTGTTGGAGCATTCACCGCTTCTGGAGGCAGGTTGTTCCACTGGTTAATTGTTCTCACTGTCAGGAAGTTTCTCCTTAGTTCTAGGTTGCTGCTCTCCTTGATTAGTTTCCACCCGTTGCTTCTTGTCTTGACTTCAGGTGCTTTGGAGAAGAGCTTGACTCCCTCTTCTTTGGGGCAGCCCCTGAGATATTGGAACACTGCTATTATGTCACCCCTCGTCCTTCTCTTCGTTAAACTAGACATACCCAATTCCAGCAGCCTTTCCTTATATGCTTTAGCATATAAGTAGATCAATAAAAATTAAGAGTCGCCTGCTTCCTTTGAACAGCCCTTATACCATTCTGAGCCAAGATAGGCAAAGGCTGTTTTCATTTCACTAAGCACCAGTGTTCTTTTTAACTTTTCATACATGTGCTTGCATGGAAAGAATAGCTCTACCTAGCAATTATTATAGAAACAGACAGGGAGAAGATGAATCAGACTGAATGTTAGCGAAGTGTGCAGGATGGCGTTTGCCGGAGAGACCAGAGCAAGGGAACGTTTAATGATGAAAAACAGTATGGCTGGAAAGGAAAATTTCCAGAGCAGGAAATAGATACAATGGCAAAATTAAATTGCTCTCACTTTTATGTATCTGACTTATGAAATGGATCGCATTTTCATCTCTGAGGAAATAACGCATCGATTGGTTTGCAAACATGCTGTCTCTCTTTTTAATAGTAAAAGGATCAAGGAGACAAATTAAAGAAAAAGATTAAATGCAGTTACAAGAACTCTAGGGGGAATTTGGGGGCTTTTCTGGAGTGGCTTGGGAGAAAAAAACAACAACCAGTCATGGAGTCATGGAAATTTCTGTAACCAAGAATGCATTGTAAAGTAGATTTTGGTCTACATTATTGTGGCTTGGTGTTCATGGAATTATTGGTACTTTTATTGTTGTTTTTATATTTAAAGGATGATGATATAACCTAGGGCAGAGGTGATCATTCGAAAGAAGGGTTTCAGTAAAGTCAACCTTCATAACTCTCTCTCTTCCCCTAGGCCAGGGGTAGGCAACCTTGGCTCTTTTATGACTCGTGGACTTCAACTCCCAGAATTCCTGAGCCAGCCATGCTGAGGGGAGAGGGAGAGGTTTCCAAGCTGAGCCATGCTGGCTCAGGAGTTCTGGGAGTTGAAGTCCACGAGTCCTAAAAGAGCCAAGGTGGCCTACCCCTGGTCTAGGGGAACAGAGAGAGTTATGAAGGTTGACTTTACTGAAACCCTTCTTTCGAATGATCACCTATTCTACCTTATATATTTATCAGAGTCCTGTTCCTTCCTTTCCTAGCAATATGTACCTTCTCTTTTTATCTCCAACCATGTCCATCCCTGGGCAGAATAAGACTTCCAACCATTCATTTTTACAGAGTTACAACAGGACTGAAAAAAGTGACTTATGACCTGCCTTTGAGGTCACAACCATCACACCATCCGCACAGCCCCATGATTGCAATTTGGGATCTTGGCAACCAACTCTCATTTACGATGGTGTTGGTCATATGACTGCAATTTATCATTTCTCTGCCAGTTTCCGATAAGCAAAATCAATGGGAGAAGCTGGATTCACCTAACAATCATGTGATTCATTTCACAACTGCATGACTCATGACTGCAGTAATACCGGTTGTAAAATCAGGTGTAGTCACATGATGACTCACTCACTGACCGCACCATTTAGCAAACCAAAATTCTGGTCCCAACCGGTGATCGTAACTTGAGGACTGCCTTGAATCTTGGAAGATGTAGGAGAGAAGAGCATGTGGTCCTGCCCTAAGGTTGACTTACTTGTAAATTGAACTACAGCATCATAACATTCTTCTAGATGCCTGTCTACTCTATTCTCATAACAACAGCAAGAGCATTTTGGCTTATATTCTGCCCTATAGTGCTTTACAGCACTGTCTGGGCAGTTTACAATGTAGAAGCATTATTTGCATATTGCTCCAAACAGGCAGAAGGAGTCAGGTTGTTCATCAGAACACCAGAGAGAAGGACAAGAAACAATGGTTGGAAACTGATCAAAGAGAGAAGCAACCTGGAATTAAGGAGAAACTTCCTAACAGTGAGGATAATCAGCCAGTGGAACAGCTTGCCTCCAGAAATCATGGGTGCTCCATCACTGGAGATTTTTAAGAAGAGACTAGACAATCACCTGTCTGAGGTGGTATAGGTTCTCCTGCTTGAGCAGGAGGCTGGACTAGAACACCTTCAAGGCCTATTCTATTCTATTCTATTCTATTCTATTCTATTCTATTCTATTCTATTCTATTCTATTCTATTCTATTCTATTCTATTCTATTCTATTCTATTCTATTCCATTCTATTCCATTCCATTCCATTCTCTGACCTCACAAGGATGGAATGCTGAGTCAACCTCAAGCCCCGTCAGAATCGAACTCAAGGTTGCAGGCAGAGTTCGTCTACAGTTCTGCTTTCTAACTACTGTGCCCCCAGAGCTTTTTTATCACTAGTCCACATTTATCATTTCCATAAATTAAATATGAATTGTGAGAAAAATAACTCTTTAGTCTCCCTTGAATAAGTATGTGTCGCAACCAGTGATACCACAGATCATATTGGATGATCAGACATTTGGCCAGAAGATCTTATCCTTAGGGTAACCCAGGAGCACATCCATCACAGCTATCGACCTTCACTGGTTGACTTTGGACCGATTGCTTACTCTGAATCCAATATGCCTCATTATATTTTGATGGGGAAATTGTATTCTACCTCGAGGAGGAAAAGCAGAATATAAGAGTCTTGGTGGAGCAGTGGTTAGAATGCAGTGTTGCAGGAAAACTCTGCCCACTGTCAGGAGTTTGATCCTGACTGGCTGAAGGTTGACTCAGCCTACCACTGTTGTGAAGTCAGTAAAATGAGGAGCCAAATTGTTGGGGGCCATATGCTGACTTTATAAACCACTTAGAGAAGCTGTAAAGCACTATGAAGCAGTATATAAGTGCTATTACTATAAATCTAACAAATAACTACATTCTTCTCTATACATTGATCTGAGGCTACTTGCCTGCAGACCTTTTCAATGGTAGTCTCTTATGTTTGAAATGCTCTTCCTAGTGAGGTATTCCTGGCTTTCCATTTTATTGTCTTTTGGGCATCAAACAAACATCCTTTTTTCCTCCCACACATTCTAAGCATTGTAATCAACTTGTTGATTTTTAGTATCTGCTGTTCAGGAGCCTTTTCTACCTTTCTTTTCAGCTGTTGCTATTATGATTCTACTGATTTAACGTTATGTGATTGAACATTTGTGCTGTTGTATATTTTAATTGTTTTAGAATTTACAGCCTCTTGTAAAGCTGCCCTGGGATCGACTGGGTTTTGAAGGCAGCCCAAACATTTTTTTAAAAAAAATTAAAAATGCACAATGGAACAAGGCAAGAACAGATAAAATAATCTCTCTGTTTTTGTTTTTTTTAATACTGTGCTGCAAGTTTGACATGCTTCTGATGAGTGAACCATGGGAATCAGCCGTAATGTGCACCTGTTTAAATATAATGAACACATTCCCCAAGATGGAGGATTACACGCCTTAGAGCACTGCACTAATCGGGTTTATTATATTTACAGACTGCGGAATAGCAACTACATTTTCTCATACGGTCCATTGTGGAAATGCTACAAGTCCTGTATCCGATGGCTACCTTCGCCCCTGGTTCATTGCTTCACAGAATCAACCGGTTTGTCTCTTGGGTAGCCGCTACGTATTTATTGCTTTTATAGTTTCAATTTGCTGCTGTTAAATGTCGGTTCCATCGGTTCTTTATGCTTTATTTGCCTTGGGCAATCTGTTGGAAGGGCAGGCTGTAATGTTTTGTGAATACAATAGCAAACAAAGAAAGTGAGGGATGGCGCTTGGGTTGTGGGAACTAAGCAGACGAGATTGCTAATGCCGTCGATGGCTTGAATTCAAAGCATCTTCAGGGATGCCCAGACACTGAACATGAACAACAAGGTTTTTCAACTTTGGATGGAGTAGGGATACTGGTAAATGAGCTTACTAATGCTGCTTTATATTAACTCCCTGGCAAGTTTTTCAGTGCACTCCAGCCCCAGTTTAGCCCTGTGATTTTCCATCCAAATCCTAAGCAGATCTCCTTAGTTTGTTTGAAATCAGTCAAGATTAGTTAGAGTCCACCATCTGGTTTGACTATCCTGCCAACTAGACACTAGATTATAATAAATGTATACTTTTTGAAACAAGACAATGGTAATATACTTGGCAGGTGTGGTTTCTCTCAAAACCACCCTTCAGCAACACCCTTCTTGGAACATGTTCCAAGACATCCATCCATCTATCCATTGATCTGTCTGCCCACGCATTGATCCATCCATCCACCCATCCATCCATCCACCCATCCATCCACCCACCCACCCACCCATCCATCCATCCCTGTCTATATTCTGTACATGCTAATTGCTGTCACCAACTCTTGGTGACCAAGTAACCCTACAGCAGCAGTCTACAGAAATCTGCAGGAACTTACCTCATTAATAAAGTCCCCGATGTCTCCAGGGTGGGGGATGACAGGCCGTATAGGATATTGTGGCTCAGCATCGACAGGTCTTTCATCCACTCTCCTGACTCCATTCGGCTTGTTTAAAACATGATCCATATTCTCTGGCTGCTGAAGTTGGCTTAAATCATAATCCTATCACGAACACAGAAGGAAAAGAGTGAAGTTGCGGCAGATTTTCACTGAAGATTATCCAGTACCTTTGTGCCATTGGAGGAGCTAAATAACATGATTGACTTAAGTTTAAGGGAAATCAAAACAGAGCTTTTAAGCTCTATGGCATTTATATTGCTACTTAATTCAACATATATGATATGCTATTGATCTTTGGCTGGACGGTGCAAAGAGATTTACAAGGCAGAAAGATGCAAACACGCACTCTTGACTAATCACTTATTTGGTTCACATTCTGGAGACATCTCAATGTGGTTTTGGAGTATTAGTGATGCTCTATTCAATGACCATCTTACGGCCTCTGCTGCTCAGTGATCTTTCCACAATCTAATTTGTAATTGATTTGGAAGAGAGAGAGAGAGACACCGATTTAAACAAAGCAAATCCAAACTTCAAACGAATTATGGATTGGCAGGTCAGATGGTGGTAGATTACAACAGAAATAAAGAATCCAAGCTGTGGTCAATGATATTATAGTTTCCCAAAATCCATATTATGCCCAGAGATCTTTTCCAAAATAGAGACCTTTTTGTGTTATATAAATTTTCTAGATTTATATTAAGCTTTAATATTAATGTTTCTCCTGGTGACAGATGAATATGGAACTGAGTTTTTATAGCACTCACTTTTCAGATATATTTGAGCTGCAACTCCTTAAAATTCCCATCGATTTCTCAACCGTTTAATAGACATTTTAGAGTAGTGCTGTATCCAGCCCAAGTCTCATAACTACAGTTCAGATATACAATCTCAGATCTTTTGCATTATTTTGATTCCAACCTGAACTGTAATCGATTTCTCCCAAAGATGGAGTGATCCTCACCTGATCTTCTTCTCCACCACCTTCTTCATCATATTTAAGAATGTTGTCCCGGACATCATCTTCGGGATCAATGAGTAGCTGCTTAGTGTGACGTTCTTTCTCCCTCCGTTTCATCCATACCACAAAAAGCAGAACCATGGCTAGAAAAAAAACAATTGAACGATAGCAACCACAGCTAAATGTCACAATCTCCTATTCCTTAAGGACAATCAACCCTAGCCAAGAAAAGCGCAGTTAATAATTAACCCATCTTTTCTTCATGAATGGGGGTTTATACTTTGTGTTGGCCTGAGATCTGCAAAACTGACCACAAATAGGAGAAATAAATAGAAGCTAACCACCATATTGTGAGAACACGAGTGAGCAGTTAGATGAGGACCCCTGAACTCATTGGTAGCCTCACATTGCAATTAACAAAGACATGCTTTTAATTTCACAGCTACTATGATTGTTGGCTGAGCAGGGACAAAAATAGCCAGAGAAGTGATTAAAGTCTGGAAACGGGCCCCTTGTCAATCAGTAGGAGTGCTGATTTACCATCAGTTATCAGGTGCTTGGGAGTCAAGGGCAGGCAGCACAAGGAAACAACATAACTTAATAGCAGTCATCAACACCCTTGTTAACAACTAAAAGCCACACATAACCAGGAACCATATAAATACAAAGCATAAAACAGCCCAGTGCACATTTTTGGAGAGAGAGAGAGAGAGAGAGAGGGAAGTTCCCTGAAGGTGGGCTCCAGCACAAGCCCAAAAGCTTGGAAGAATAAACCTCACGTCCTGGTGACCAACTCAGATTGGACTGCAACTCCCAGGCTTCCCCAGCCAGCCATGTTTGTGGACATGCTGGCTGGGGAATTCTGGGAGTCGAAGTCCACATGTCTTAAAAGTTGCCATCTTTGGAGATCCCTGTGTTAGATGGTTCTGTATGCATTGAGTAAGCCTAGCAACAATCTACTTCTTCATAGGCAGAAAGTGGACTGGTGTGATAGCAGGTAGCACTGTTTTTAGGGAAGATGTTGAGAATGCCAAAGGTACATATGCTAGCTTACAGGTAAAATATGTTCTCAAGCTGAAAGCAACTATTGTAACTCAGTACACAGATCATATGCATTTCTTAGAACAATACAGAAGTGCTAGTTGGTAGGTTTTCACAGCTGTTCTTTGTCGATAAAATGACTTTCACTGACACCTTCTACAATGCTCTCCATTCTGAACGTATGGCAATAAATGAAATGTCGACACGTATCACAGACATCATCCGGAAGTCAACACATCAGTGTGGAAGTGGTTTTGCCATTGTCTTTTTCAGAGATTTTTTCAAGAGTGTCACAAGCTGGGCTCTCTATTTGGGATGTCCTGGTCCTCTCTTATCTAAAAACTAACCAGGTCTCCCTGTAGGATTTTGTAAACATTCATTTTTGAGCTGTCTGCTGGAAATGGCTCCTTGCTTTATCGTAATAAACACGACACTACTAAATGTACTAAAAGCAATAAATGCTGCACAATTGGTAAACTGTACTACTGCATAACATACGAAGGCAACTGATTCTTTTCCGAGGTTCCAAAATAGGATGAATGGGGTTTTGATTACATTAATCGTTTCATTTTATTTTGCATGCTCCTTCTCCATGCAGTCGAATGTCTGTCTGCAAATGATCGGGTCTGGTGGTTAAGGTACTAGGCTAGAAACCAGGAGACTGTGAGTTCTAGTCCCGCTTTAGGCAGGAAAGCTGGCTGGCTGATTTTGGACCTATCATCAGGAGATTGTGAGTTCTAATCCCACCTTAGGCAGGAAAGCTGGCTGGCTGACTTTGGGCCAATCATCAGGAGACTGTGAGTTCTAATCCCGCCTTAGGCAGGAAAGCTGGCTGGGTGACCTTGGGCCAATCATCAGGAGACTGTGAATTCTAGTCCTGTCTTAGGCGTGAAAGCTGGCTGAGTGTCTTTGGGCCAATCACCAGGGGACTGCGAGTTCTAATCCTGCCTTAGGCATGAAAGCCTGTTAGATGACTTTGGGCAAGTCACTGTCTGTCAGCCTAACCCACCTCATGGGGTGCTTGTTGTGGGGAAAATTATGCGTATTAGATATATTCTCTGTCCTGAGGTAATTTATAAAAATAATAAAGGCAGAATATTGAATCTAAAATAAATAAATAAATAAAAATAATGCCTGACAAAGTGGCATCCAGGTCCAGCACTTTGATAGATCGGTATGACAAAAACTGGAAAGCCTTCATCTCTAAAACTTTTTCAGCAGGTCTATATCCTTTCTTCCTGGCCTACTTCTCTAGCAACCATGAGGCTTGAATAAAGATTTCCATTAACTCCAAAGCAGGATTTATTTTCCACCCCAGCCTAATTATCCTGAGAAGGAACCCACTTTGGTGATGAGAAAGTGCCCCTTTTGATCTGGCATACTCCAAACTTTGCAATGATTGCTCCAGAGTAATCACCTCCTGATTAATTGCGATGCATTGTGATATTGCAATTTTAAGGGGCGTGATGGCTTAGCAGGGGTAGGCAACCTTGGCTCTTTTATGACTCGTGGACTTCAACTCCCAGAATTCCTGAGCCAGCCATGCTGAGGGGAAAGGGAGAGGTTTCCAAGCTGAGCCATGCTGGCTCAGGAATTCTGGGAGTTGAAGTCCACGAGTCACAAAAGAGCCAAGGTTGCCTACCCCTGGCTTAGTGGTTAAAGATGCCAAGCTTGTCAGCTGGAAAGCTGACAGCCTGGGTTCGGACCCGAATGCTATGCAACAGAGTGAGCTCCTGTTTCTTGGCCCAGCTCCTGCGCACTTAGTAGTTTGAAACCATGCAAATGCGAGTAGATAAATAGGTACCACGTGGGTGGGAAGGCAATAGCCTTCCATGCCCCTTGGAGTATAGTCATGGAAATGTCTTCAGACAACGCTGGTTCCCTCAGCTAGGAAACAGGGGTGGGTATTTTCGAGCTGGACACAACCGGACAGGGAAACTTTTATCTTTACCTTTTACTGCAATTTTACCAAACTATCCTTCTCTGTGTTGGAAAATTACAGGTTATGAAATGTGTGTGTATGGGGAGGAAGGGTGTCTCTAAATCAGAGGTGGGGAACTAAGGCCCTTTTATGACTTGTGGACTTCAATTCCCAGAATGGCTGGCTGAGGAATTCTGGGAGTTGAAGTCCACAAGTCATAAAGGGGCCATATTCCCCACCTCTGCTCTAAGTGAACCAAAATCTGAAGCCAGATGGACAAACTCTTGGATTATACGGCCTCTCCGTGCATTTTACCTCTCCAGTGCTGCATTTCATCACAAGTAAAGCAGCAGTAAATTTGAAAAAAAGTAGAATTTCTCTCAGTCCCAAATGCATACACAGAGGGGCATCAACATGTTCTAACCAGCTGAGGGGGCAGATATTTCTACAGTATCCGCCCCTCCACCACTCTGCCCTGCTCCCCCATTAGAATAAATCCTTTCAAATCAGCAAGATGCTGCAGCTGTACTAATTTCATTTTAATGAAGTGTGATTCTCTCAGAAGGGATGCAACAGAGACTGGATAAAATATTAGCTCGTCTAATCCAATTTGGGCTTAGTCTCCTCCTTTTTACAAGCTTTCTGTCTTTCCAAGATCACATTAACAAACGTTCTGAAATACTCTTTTTTTGGCTGCTTTGCTTAGAAGATGCAAGCAAAGCCTTGAACTTTTTACTGAAAGTGCCAGAGAAGAAGAAGAAGAAAAAAAAGGCAAACATTGGAATATCAGATCTAGTTTGGCAGGATAAGACAATGTTAGCATGGCTTTGCTTTGTTTGAGGATTAAATTCAGGAAATTAAATAGCGAACATTTCCAGTGTGAGTTGCTTTTGTATTTTTTACATCTCAAATCTAATATACAGGGTTATAGGCAGTCCTCGACTTACAACATTTAGTAACCGTTCGAAGTTACGACGACCCTGGAAAAAGTGACTTATGACCATTTTTCACACTTACAACCATTGCATCATTCCCATGGGATCAAAATTCAGACCCTTGGCAACTCATATTTATGACGGTTGCAGTGCCCCGGGGTCACGTGATCCCCTTTTGCGACCTTCTGACAAGCAAAATCAATGGAGAAGCCAGATTCACTTAACAACTGCATCGCTAACTTTACAACTGCAGTGATTCACTTAACAACTGTGGTAAGAAAGGTTGTAAAACGGGGCAAAATTCGCTCAACAACTGTCTCTCTCTTAGCAATAGAAATTTTGGGCTCAATTGTGGTCGTAAGTCGAGGACTGCTTGTACTTTTCAAAAAAGTTGAAATGCCACAATTAAATAGTCCAGGACTGGAAAAATGTTATTCGTGCCTAAACCTTCCATGGCCAGGAAGCTCGCTGAGTTCTTATTTCTTAGCTTCTCATCACTCAGGATCATTGTGGGAACAAGATAAATAATGGGAAGGAATATCTGTATTAATCCTTGAGCTGCTCAGGAATGGACTGATGGAGCACATTTTAAAGCTGATTTTCTGTGACCTGTTCCAGGAATTATGTATTGGAAGTGTGGCTTCAGTTGCCAGTATCAACCTACTGGCTACTTGGGCATTGGGGCAGAGAAATATGAAAGTTATCTCCTCAGCCAAAGAAAAGATACAGGTTCTTATTCAGTGTCTAGAGCTGACTGAAGCCACGAAGGCTAATGTAGCGATGGAAGCTGACTTTCTAAATTGCAAAAATTTATCCCAGACTGAGATTAACAAATATAAGACTGAACAAAGGGAATGTGGATTCTGTGGATCCACAGGTAAAACTATTTACCAAAGCACCAGAAGACAAAAACCAATGGATGGAAACTAATCAAGGAGAGAAGCAATCTAGAACTAGGGAGAAATTTCCTAACGGTGAGAACAATCAACCAGTGGAACAACCTGCCTTCAGAAGTTGTGGGTGCCCCATCACTGGAGGTTTTTAAGAACAGACTGGACAGCCATTTGTCTGAAATGGTATAGGGTTTCCTGCCTGAGCAAAGGGTTGGACTAGATGACCTCCAAGGTCCCTTCCAACTTTATTATTCTATGCTCTAGGGAGGGATAAAATATCGAAAAGGGTAGAGATTTTGACTGCAGATGCATCAGGATCCAACACTTTAGTTCAAATGATGACATCATTTTTAAATTGTCTAATGATGACAACTCAGTGGAACGACTTGCCTCCAGAGGTTTGGGATGCTCCAACACTGGAGGTTTTTAAGAAGAGATTGAACAGCCCTTCGAACAGGGGGTTGGACTAGAAGACCTCCAAGGTCCCTTCCCACTTTGTTATTCTGTCAACATCAGCACGGCACCGCAGTGCCAGACTTACAGAAGGTGGAGCTTGCAGCATAATCATTTGATTGATTATGTGGCATCAAGTCAGTTTCATTCCCTAGCAACCACTTAGATGTTCTCCAAGTTGACACACTTGGAGCTGAAGTGTTGAATTTTGCAGATGCTTCTGAACACTGCTGTTGAAAAGGCCCTGAATGACATGGCTAAGCACAGCTGCAACAGTCGGAATCCAGCTCAGGAAGGAGAATGCATCAAGCAGAAGGGAGGGATTTGAACCAAGAGGTTGTGCAGGTGTCTCTAGAGCACTGCACAGGTGGATCTTAGATTGCCAGTCACCCCAGATCTCAAATTAACTTACAGGATTCAGAATGGGCAGAAGCCAGGACATCAATTATGATTACGGGAGGATAACTGCTCTTGTATGGTGGCAACATTTGGGCAAGCAAAAAGTACAGGGAGTCCTCATATTTCAACAGTTCATTTAGTGACTGTTCAAAGTTACAACAGCACTGAAACGTGTGACTTATGACCGTTTTTCATAGATACCACCTTTGCAGCAGCATCCCCACGGTCATGTGATCAAAATTCTGATTCTAGGCAACTGGTTCATATTCGTGACCGTTGCTGTGTCCCAGGGTCATGTGATCACATTCTGTGACCTTCTGACAAGCCAAGTCAATGGGGAAGCCAGTTGATAGGTTAATAAGCAACCCGGTCACTAACTTATCAACTGCAGTGATTCACTTAACAAACGTGGCAAGAGAAGTCGTAAAAGGGGGCAAAATTCACTTAACACGTGTCTCGCTTAGCAACAGAAATTTTGGGCTCAATTGTGGTCGTAAATTGAGGACCTGTATTCAGGACCGGTATTCAACTGTTACCTCACCAGCCACTGAATGGGATTCGTACCCAGAGCACAATCAATGTCCTGTTCATGGACTTGGGCATGGTTGAGCCAAAGGCAACAGTCATTGATTAGGGATGTATCCAACCCACTCCCATGAACCCCAAGTAACCTTACTTTAAGATTAACTTTCTGAGCTCTGGTGTTGCAGTGGCTAAAGTGCAGTATTGCAGGCTAACTCTGCCCACAGCCCACAATATTGCAGGCTAACTTTGCCTGACTGGCTCAAGGTTGACTCAGACTTCCATCCTTCCGAGGTCGGTAAAATGAGGACCCAGATTGTTGGGGGCAATAGGCTGACTCTGTAAAGAGCTTAGAGAGGGATGTAAAGCACGATGAAATGGTTAATATAAGCATAAATGCTCATATCACTCCAGCTCTTCGTGAGCTGCACTGGCTACCAATTGGTCTCCGAACACAATTCAAAGTGTTGGTTATGACCTATAAAGCCCTTTATGGCAATGGACCAAGATACTTGCGGGACCGTCTCCTGCCTCATGAATCCCAGAGACCGGTTAGGGTGCATAGAGTTGGCCTCCTACGAGTCCCGTCTGCTAAACAATGCCATCTGGCGGGACCTAGGGCAAGGGCCTTCTCCGTTGCTGCCCCAGCCCTCTGGAACCAGCTTCCCTTGGAGGTTCGTATTGCTTCCTCCCTCCTACCTTTCTGGAAAGGGTTGAAGACACATCTATGCCGACAGGCTTGGGGCATATGAGCTGAGCTCTGCCCCTGGGCCCTAAGAGTGTCCCGCCATCAGTGCTTGTGAATTGATTGTGTTTGTGTGGGGTATGAATGTGGTTGATTTTAAATTGTTGTTGTGTTTTTTGTTGTGAGCCGCCCTGGGTCTTTGGAGAGGGGCGGCATATAAGTGCGAATAAACATAAACATAAACATAAATACTATTGATATTGCTATGTTATTTTGGACTGAGATCCTGCCCATCAGAAGAGATTCTGAGTGAGGGTCTCACCAAGCCTTTGCTCAAAGATCAACACAGAAACCCTGGAGAAAGGATCTAAAGACTTGGCAGGTTTAAATTACTACGTATTTTAACATGGATTGGCATTTTAACATTTCATTGTTTTAGTGCTTTATGTTTTAACCGGTTGTGTTTTATAATTTTTTAAAAATGATTTTATATATCCTTTAATTTTTGACTGGGAGCTGTCGAGAGTGGGCTGAAAGAGAGGTGGCTACACAAATATTTTAAATAAATTAAATAAATAAAATTAATTATGGTAGCTGCAGACTGATGCTTTAGCTGCTGAGAAAGCTGGAAGCGTTATTTCAGTGGCATTGATTCTCCAGCAGCTCACAACCTAATGATCCAAAGCAGGGCTCTTCAAACTTGGCAACTTTAAGACTTGTGGACTTCAACTCCCAGAATTCGCTGTCCACATGGCTGGCTGAGGAATTCTGGGAGTTGAAGTCCACAAGTCTTAAAGTCACCAAGTTTGAAGACCGCTGATCTAAAGGCATGTAGACAGCGTTAGTGACATGAATGAAGGCTAATATACGTGTCCCAGGATCATGTTGCAGGATCCAATCTGGGTCCACCAATTGGATGGGCTCCAGCGGAAGTCCGAAAGCTTGGAAGATTAAACCTCTGGTCCTGATGACCAGCCAAGATTGGATCCTGCAAAGTGAGTGACTGTGTGTGTGCGTAAGCCATGGCTTGCCTCCAGAAGACTTTGGACAACCATTTGTCTGAAGTGGTATAGGTCAGGGGTAGGCAACCTTGGCTCTTTTATGACTCGTGGACTTCAACTCCCAGAATTCCTGAGCCAGCCATGCTGAGGGAAAAAGGAGAGGTTTCCAAGCTGAGCCATGCTGGCTCAGGAATTCTGGGAGTTGAAGTCCACGAGTCATAAAAGAGCCAAGGTTGCCTACCCCTGGTATAGCGTCTCCTGCTTGAGTCGAGGGTTGGACTAGAAGACCTCCAAGATCCCTTCCAACACTATTATTCAGTTACTGCTGACTGCTGAACGAGGATGTTTCTCTGTTCATAACTGGAAGGTCTCTCCTCCTCCATCTATCACAGGGGTTCTCAACCTTGGCAACTTTAAGACTTGTGGACTTCAAGTCCCAGAATTCCTCAGCCAGCTTTGCTGGCTGAGGAATTCTGGGAGTTGAAGTTCACAAGTCTTAAAGTTGCCAAGGTTGAGAACCCCTGATCTATTACAGCATATCTGGTGAAAGTCTCAGATACGAAATATGCGTTTCCCAATCTGAAATTCCAGGGAAGGACACCCCAAGTGCTTTCTTCTAATTAGGGGTGCAGATTACCACCCTATAAATGCCATGAAATCCACCTTGCTGACACTCCAAAGAGGAATTTCAGCACAACCTCTATACTGCACGGAAAGTGAAACTTTTCCGTAATTGCTTTTCTGTCAGAGGAAAAACGGTGATTTCCCCCCCCCCCCCATTGCCAAGCGCAAGAACGGAAAGAGACAACCCCCAACAGGCTCACTCTAAAAAGAATCTGTGCAAATGAAGAAATATGCCAGGACAAATCCTACCCCATCTATTTCCCTTTTGTCTCTGCAATTCCAGCCCCAACAAAAACTGACTGATGGGAAGCCAACAAAGCTCTAACAGGAGAAGCAGCTAATTACTGTTTCTATATGTCACTCCCCTGTTCTTTTAAGTCCAGCCATATACATTGATTTGCAGATTGATTTGCATTTGCTTAAGGCCTGCCACTTTTTCTTTTTTCTTTTTTTAAAAAAAATCAAAGATAAATAAAAGGGGATCCACATACGAAGGCAAACATTAATCTGCCTCTGAACTACTTATCCTAACGAGTGAAATCTCTCTCTTTCTTTGCAATTCACCAGAAGCAAGTTCTCTCTCTTTTAAGGCAGGGGCGTTTTTTTTCTTCTGGTCACCCTTTGTAGAAAAATTGTTCTATTAACACCTTTACAGCTCTCTTGAAAAAGAGGCTTTCAGAGTGTCAATAGCAAATGTAGTTCAATCCTTTTTTATCTGCTCTTAAGAAAAGAGAGCTCCATTGTTGCTTTAAGGCCTGTTTCCCTTCTGAAGGTAATTTTTGTGAAATCGATTGCCTTCTCCCACTATAATTATTATATTTTTCTTTAGTGTACTGCTTTAAGAAAAAGCTCTTTGCTTTTTTTCCCCAGATGAGATTTCAAGCCAGGGTTGCAGGGGACACGGGTCTCTGGGAAGTAACACCCTGCAGATGGAGGCAACGGCCAGTACTGGATGGCCGTTCTCTGCATACTCTACAGCCCTTTGAAACAGGGACTGGATGAATAAGCAATTTGCAGATATGATTTGAGAAAAATCTCTGAATCATCCAGACTATTCCAATCAAATTGGAAGTGCTCATTTAAACTGTCAAGTTAAATGTCTGTGAATCGGAAGCATTATTTCATTTTATCTCTCTCTCTCTCTCTCTCTCTCTCTCTCTCTCTCTCTCTCTCTCTCTCTCTCTCTCTCTCTCTCTCTCTCTCTCTCTCATCTATCTATCTATCTGTCTGTCTGTCTGTCTGTCTGTCTGTCTGTCATCTATCTATCTATCATCTATATATCTGTCATCTATCATCTATCTATATCTATCATCTCTCTCTATCTGTCTCTCTCTCTATCTATATCTATCTATCATCTATCTATCTATCTATCTATCTGTCATCTATCTATCTATCTGTCTGTCTGTCTGTCTGTCTGTCTGTCTGTCATCTATCTATCTATCATCTATATATCTGTCATCTATCATCTATCTATATCTATCATCTCTCTCTATCTGTCTCTCTCTCTATCTATATCTATCTATCATCTATCTATCTATCTATCTATCTATCTGTCATCTATCTATCTATCTATCATCTATCTGTCTGTCTGTCTGTCTATCTATCTATCTATCATCTATCTATCATCTATCTATATATCTATATTTCTATCATCTTTCTATCTATCTCTCTGTCTCTCTGTCTCTCTGTCTCTCTGTCTGTCTCTCTCTGTCCCACCTTTATTATTTTAAAAAATAACTCAAGGCAGCAAAATATCCTTCTTCCTCCTATTTCCTCCACAACAACATCTCTGTGTGAGAGAGAGGGACTGGCCCAAGGTCACCCAGCTGGTTTTCATGGCTATCGTGGAACTAGAACTCACGGTCGCCTTTACCACTGGACTAGACCAAAGAGGTTCCATGCCATCCATGTGGGATGGGTGAGTGGTAGGGAGGGAGGGAGGGAGGGAGGGAGGAGTGAAAAAGAACAGTCACAATGTCTTGATTTTTTTGGGTGGGGGGCAACTCTTGTTAAGATGCTTCCACTGTAAACTGATTCAAATAACTTGGGAAGTTTCAGCAAAGGGACAGATCTGGCCTCCCCAAAATCATTTCAAACATCTGAATTTGACGGATGTCATTTGATGCAAATGTCTGTTTTTTGCAAACTGATTTGAATACAGTACTTGGAATCATGAAATCATTGGGCTAAGAAGGATCTTAGAAATTGAGAAGACCTTACTCAGTGCAGGATCCATTGTAGACTCTGTGATAGATCACAGCCTGTTTGAAATAGAACTGAATGGGATAAATTTTCTGAACAGATTTGAATGGGATTTTACATGACTCTAGAGACTTAGACCATGAAAAGGCTGGATTTATGAGGGCAAACATGTATCTTCACATCATATTTAGCCCTTAATGGGCTATTGCCATGAGTCAAGATTAATACAAGGGCATGCATGAGCACACACAAACCACGTTAATTATAACTCCCACTCACTCATTCTACTCCTCCCCCAGTAAAAATAATTGACAGAATAAGTCCCCAAATTAAATAATGTACATGGAAGAAAGATTTCTATTTACCATTCCATTTTCACTGATATAAAACCAGGGTGATTGCTGAACGTTAAAAAAGCCAATTAGAGCAATGAATTTTTAAAAACATACAGTTGTAATAAAAATCCATAATTTAGAACAGGATAATGGATTTGAAGATGGGAAGAAGTTCTCCTAAATCAAATCCCTTTCATCCGCATTTAATTTCAGTCAACAGAATATGCTCAAGTGTTTAAATCATATTTTAGGCCTTGAGTTATGCAAAGGCAGAGAAAAAAAAGTAAAACTGTGTCTTATGCTTTATTGTCTTCTGTTTCTTCCAGTGTGAAATTTTACTACACAAACTACTAGCAATTGGCATTAGGAAGCTTTATTATGATCAACCAATTTAGAATGCCAATGTATATTTATTGCTTATTACCATCAAGCCACAGTTAAATTAGTATGTGTATATTAAATATTACCCAGGAAATAGGATGGCTTATTTTCAAGTGTAAATGTAGAGGTAATTTGTACTTATTGAGGTTTTTTTTAATTGAATTGAATTGAACTTTATTTGGCCAAGTGTGATTAGACATACAAAGAATTTGTCTTCGGTACAAAAGCTCTCAGTGTTCATGCAAAGCAACAGAGTCCTCCTCCTCCTCCTCCTCCTCCTCCTCCTCCTCCCCCCCCAATGGATAGTAAAGAAGATAAGAAGGGTAATAATAATACTACAGCCATACAACATGGGTAAATATACTTAAGACATAAAAATATTGTGAGAATTAGGAGTTCAGTGTTCAGCAGAGTGATGGCACAACGAAACAAACTGTCCCTGTGTCTAGTTGCTTTGGCATGCAATTCCCTATACAGCCATCCCGAGGGAAGACTTTGAAACAGTTTATGTCCAGGATGTGAGGGGTCTGCATATATTAAAAAACCAATTTTTAACCACTACAGAGCAGCTGTGCTTTTACAACCAAGAAACTGATTCCCTTTTACTGTGATTTTATTAATTACTGAACTTTGTCTGGTCTAGTGATTAAGGCACCAGACTAGAAACTAGGAAACGGTGAGTTCTAGTCCGTTTTAGGCATAAAATTTGGCTGGGTGACCTTGGGGCAATCACCAGGATACTATGAAGTCTAGTCCCCACTTTAGGCATGCAAGCCAGCTGGATGACTTGGGCCAATCGCTCTTCCTCAGAGCAATCCACCTCAAAGGGCTGACGCGAGGAAAATAGGAGTGAGCATTATGTGTTTGCTGACTTGAGTTACTTATGAAGCAATGAAGGCAGAATAATAATTTAAAAAATCAAATAAATAAATAAAAATGCTGCATGCATGTATAAAGAACCCTGGCTTCAAACCATATGCGTACATTGCCTGGTGCAACACTTACTTAGTAAAATGATGATGCATATCAAGATGGCAATAATGGCTCCGGTTCCCAGCCCAGCTGCAGCGACAGCTCCTATAGTGGTACAATCTCCGTTCTCATCACATGGACACACCTTGACCTTAATGATGGACTTGTTAAACAGAGGAGGGTTTCCAGAATCTGTTACAATGATTGGAACATCATACACACCGGCTTCCAAGTATATTATTCGCAAGCCAAGTTGAGCATAATCACCTGTGGGGAGCAAAATGGAGGAAGCCATGAAGAACAGGGCTGGGTGGAAAATCTACTTCTTCTGAATATCTACTGATCTGGAGAATCCACTCCTTATGAGTTACTCCCCCAAGTAATTCATGGGCATACAGGTAGTCCGTGACTTGCAACCATTCATTTAGCGACTGCTCAAATGGCACTGAAAAAGGGGACTTGTGTCGGTTTTCCACTCTTATGACTGTTACAGCATCCCCATGGTCACGTGATCAAAATTGGGCACGTACTTATGATGGTTGCCGTGTCCCGGGGTCATGTGATCACCTTTTCCAACCATCTGACAAGCAAAGTCAATGGGGAAGCCAAGTTAACCTAACAACCGTATTGCTAACTTTACAACTGTAGTGATTCACTTAACCGCTGGGGCAAGAAAGGTCACACAATGGGACAAAACTCACTTAACAACTGTCTTGCTTAATAACATAAATTTGGGGCTCAGTTATGGTCGTAAGTCGAGGACTACCTGTATGCCCATGGGTCACCTAGGCTGAACTCTGGACAGACTCTGATAAGCCACAAAAAGGCTAATTATTATAATTTCGACAGATCTTCTCCCCTATACATCCTCCCCAAATGGTAACCTTCCTACTTTCCAAGCATTAAAGCTGCCTCTATGGTAAATTAGAAAAGGAGGTGACTTTCAAGCAATTATGGGCAGAGGTTGATCATTGATCCTGATTGTGGCTTATGACAATAAAAATGGAACATAAGGAAGACTGATAATAGCTTTTTCTCCTGGGCAATTACAGATGATTTATCCCAACTTTGTAACCCTGTGTAATTACAAGCTGCATTAAGGTGGGGAAGCCAAGAACCAATGCAAGCTGTGAGCAATTCAGCTTCAGGTCCAATCCAGGCAATTTCTCATGAACTCTCTTGCTTATAAATGTCGTCCCGAACATGGCTTTCTTTTAAAAAATGAACACCAAAGACAGAAAGTCTGAAGGCCCATGTGCCAAGTTACAAACAGGGCCAGGTGTTGCCCGCTTGGTTTACCATTTAGACGTGTAATGGTCCAGTTCTTCCTAATGGCAGATGGCTCGCTCGGCAGTTCAAAGACGAAGGGGCCGACATTTGGATCGATGTCAGCATCGGCGGCTGTGATGTTGATGACATTCAGATTTGGCTTCTCACATATCTGGGCCTCCTTTGGCTGAAGTTCAGGAGCATTATCGTTGATGTCAATTAGATAGATCTGGAGTGTGCCCGTGCCACTGGCTGGAGGGATACCTAGACAGGGAGAGGACCATGTGAATAAGCAATGGTTCACGCACATAGGGAGTTGCAGATCTCACAAAGACACTGAATTGCACAAAGAACAGATCCATCACCTTGCTCCCGATTTCACGTTGCTTCAGTGCCAGCCTGCCATAAATTCAGGGGGGTAGGGAGGAGGGGGAGGGAAGCTGTTTGGGAGGGGAGAAAGGGGGAGATCTCCAAACTGCTCTGTGCCAGCTGTAGACAACATCTCAAGGACATCTGGCTAGAGAGAGAAGAATGCAGCTGCATTCCAAGGACAGCTGTTCCAAAAACATCTGGTTTGAATATGATTGGACACAAAGCACCTGAAGGCAGGACAAGAAGCAACGAATGGAAACTAACCAAAGAGAGAAGCAAAATTGAACTAAGCAGAAATTTCCTGTCGGTTAGAACAATTAACCAGTGGAACAACCTGCCTCCAGAAGCTGTGAATGATCCAACACTGGAAGTTTTTAAGAAGAAACTAGACAGCCATTTGTCTGAAATGGGATAAGGTTTCCTGCCTGAGCAAAGGGTTGGACTCGATGACCTCCAAGTTCCCTTCCAACTTTATTATTATTGTGAAGGGGACCAATGGGAGAGCAGATGTGGGAAATCGAGGGGGGGGAGAATTTCACTAAGAAATTGGCACAGGAACCTCAGACCTGGCTTTGCTTTACTGTACTTCACTTGACTTTAGTAAAACTATACCTCAAAATCGAGTAATGGATCATTCTTGTCTAGGGTTAAAGTTGAGGCAGGCCTGACAGGAAAGGTCAATCACAACAATCAAGAGATACCACCTGCATGAAGAAATGGTGAAGCAGAAGCCAGTTTGATCTAGCGGTGAAGGCACCAGGATAGACACAAAACTATAAGTTCCGATCCCACCTTAGACAGAAAGCAGCTGGGTGACCTTTCTCTCAGCCCAAGGAAAGAGGCAACAGCAAACCATTTTTTCCAGGGAGCCAGTTTGGGCCAGAGGTGAAGTCATCAGGCTAAAATCCAGGAGACTTTAAGTTCTAGTCCTGTCTTAGACGTGAAAGCCAGCTGGGAGACTTCGGGCCAGTCCTTTCTCTCAACTGAACTTACCTCACAGGGTGGATGTTATAGGGAAAATGCCACTTTGAGTTATTTATAAAAATAATAAAAGAGTGATATAACTAAACCAAAGAAATGCAGAATTTCATTTTCTCCTCCTTTCCTCTATTTTCCAACCCAACTGAGAATTGAAAAGACTCTGTCCGTCCATCAGCAGGATAACTTTCCAGAAACTGAATAGAGCAGACCACAGTGGAATGTATGAAGGTTACCCTCTGCTTCCCAATCGGCCCATGGACACAAACACATACATAAGTGACACTCGGGAAGAAGCACACACATGTATACCATTTACAAACATATATCTACACAGATTTATTAACACAGGAAATGCAGATGCTGCCTGTATCCAGTGCTGGTAAAAAGTTGGAAAGAATTTAAGAAACCTTGATGTACATCTTTGTGTGTGTGTGTGTGTGTGTGTGTCTGTCTGTCTGTCTGTCTGTCTGTCTGTCTATCTATTTTTATATATCTCTTTCTCTCTCGCTCTTATCTATCTATGATCTATGATCTATCTTTATACCTCTCTATTATCCATCCATCATCTATCTATCTGTCTGTCTGTCTGTCTGTCTGTCTGTCTGTCTGTCTGTCTGTCTGTCTGTCTGTCTGTCTGTCTGTCTGTCTATCTATCTATCTATCTATCTATCTATCTATCTATCTATCTATCTATCTATCTATCTATCCAATTGATTGGCCACCCATTTTACCACACGTTGTCCTTCTCTTGTTCCATCTACATGAAATACAACCAGTAGAATTATGACTAATGGGGTGGAAACCTATGGAATTTTTCTTCTTGGTACAGTCCACAGTTCATTCTATAACATATAGATTTTGCTGTCCTAAGGTGACAATAAAATGTTATATGGATGGATTTAGATTCATTAAGAAGTGATCCTATCAGTATTTTCAAGCTGGGAGGAGATCATGGGTCTTGCATGCCTATTGGCATAGAGAAGATCTCTAGTTTCGTTATTCAGCATCTCTAATAAAGGATTAGGAAGGAGATGATGAGCTGGATTGTTACTCAGAGTAGATATTAATGGGTTATGACTTCAACAAAATTCTTGTATCCTATCTATTACATCTACACATGACCTCTGCGTTCAGCTCTATTGAGCCTGAAATGGCTTAGGAGCTGAGACAGAAAACAAAAGAGGAAATTTACTTTGATATTCTACGTCTGAGCTTCCACAGGTATTTGTTGTTTTGGGATGTAGCATGTTGATAATGGCTACTGGTCCGATCCAAGGATAGTTCTTGTAGTCCCAGATGCTATGGTGTTATAGGCTGAGCCTTCTGGAAGTCATGAAGCAAAACATTGGAAAGCAACAGGCTGGAAAAAAGTAATTTATTTTTGAGCTATATAATGCAGTGATTCTCAACATTGGCAACTTAAAGATGTGTGAAAACTTCAACTCCAAGAATTCTAGCTGGGGAATTCTGAAGCTGAAGTTGAAATCTCCACATCTTAGTTGCCAAGATTGAGAAACACTGGTAAAATGGGACAAAATTTGTCCCCTCGTATTGTTGGTATAATAGCAATGACTGAAACCATTTCATGGCAGTTACAGATTCACATTTCAAAAGCCTCCTTCCAGCCATCTTTCAACGTTTGTTGCTAAAATAAAGTTTAACTCTATTTAAGTTGCCAAATCAAGTTCTTTGTAACTTTTATGCAGATTTAAAAACCACCAGCACTTCATACAATTCTTGGCACACACTGACATACATATGCACATTTCCCCCCCTGTCTCAGCCTGTTTCAGTCATTTCCTTCTAGTTAGGAGAAAGAGAGACCACACTGTCACTTCCTTTACTTTGTGAACAGCAGGGTGTTTTGGTTTGGATATTTTCACTGTTTCTTAAAACAACTCGATTTTAGAACTCATGTTGTGAATTCTTTTTCACCCTTTCTTCAAACTTAAAAAAAAAAAAGCTTCCCGAATTTCGATGGTTTCTTTCTTACGTCTTTTTAAAAAGCTTTCCTGACTTATGTCTCCTGTTTGCTTTTGCTGACTGAAGAATCTCTGAATCCTAGATGAATCTCGGTCTGTCCATTTCCAGGTTTTCATCCATTAGATGGGATATTATATTATTAACTAGATGTTTGAATATGGTGGAGAATAGATAATTGCTAGAAATAGAAGTATTATCTTAACTAGAAAGATAAGATTTGTAACTAGAATAATAGATTCTGGTATAAGAAGGGAAATAGGAAAACACTAAGAAGTTTGAATAAGGGAAGCTTTTGGTTACCCAAATATAATTTACGCTGAAATTATAAACAATAGAGACATTTTGAACACTGATGGGAAATTAAAATAAAAAAAACCTGAAAACAGGATACCGATTGAACATATGGATATTAAGTGCAAATGCAATTAAGATATGTTTTGGTTAGAAAAGTTATCTAAAACTGACATTATTGATGTTATGAAATAAATGTAACAAAGATGTTGATATTCAATTGTATATTTACTAATAACAATAAGAATTGTATTTGCCTAGTGTGGGAAATCAGGTACTACCAGAAGAAGAGAAGAAACATTTGATGGTGTAATATTGGATCTAGATTGAAGAAGTTAATATATACCACTGAATTACTATGGACCCAGACAAAACGTTGTCTATTACAAAACGTTGTCTATTAAGTATTTGATTGTAAAACTAGAAAATTAATAAAATATTTATTAAAAAAAATATGATCCAGGTCCAGCCCACCCCCTCCCAATTCACTGACCCTTATCTGGCAAATTTGAACTTTAGTTGACTAGATTTTTGTATATAGGCTTAAATAATAATAATAATAATAATAATAATAATAATAATAGTAGTAGTAATTATAATAATAATAAAAGTTGGAAGGGACCTTGGAGGTCATCAAGTCCACCCCCCTGCTCAGGCAAGTAACCCTATACCATTTTGAACAGATGGCTGTCCAGTTTCTTCTTAAAAACTTCCAGTGTTGGAGCATTCACTGTTTCTGGAGGCAGGTTGTTCCACTGGTTAA